>JACEFZ010028382.1:30000-285105 GCA_014155875.1 Cepaea nemoralis | reverse complement strand
AAATGCAAAGAAACAAGATCGGCCTAGGACGTGGGAACAATTTATAAAGAGGATGGGGTACGCGTGACAACAGACAAGGAGAAAGGGGAGGCGTTTCTCCAGAGATGTTTAGAGCAGACCAATCATAGTGATGCGGACACCAGGGATGCAGTTAGAGTGGAATTATCTGGCACAATAGAGAATATGCCTTACGAAGACATCATACTGTTTGAAGATGTTAAACATATTTAGCAAAAGGCAAAAGACACGGCACCAGGGCCTGATGGTGTCAGGTATGGCCACATGAAGGCTTTGAGCGATTGGTACCGCAGGATTGGCTGCATAGCTATCTCATCCCTCTCCCATCATCACCCTTCAAAATACATTTGGGAAGGTTTTAGAGAAGATAGTCGCTGTTAAGCTGCAGAATTTTTTGGAAAGGGGGAAGCTTCTTCCAAGAGGCCTGGGGAGCTACAGGCCAGGAAAATATACCTGGTCAAATGCAGCCACCTTTGCCTTTGAAGTTTATGAGGGGTTCCAGAGTAGACAGGAAACGATGGCGGCAGCTCTTGATCTTGAAGATGCGTACAGTAGAGTTCGCTATGATATATTGATGACCGCACTTATGGAGAAGAGGGTCAATCCCTGGTTGGTGAACTGGATAGCAGCCGTCCTGCATTCTCGTCAGGTTGCTCTCCGTCTGGGCGCATGGACCTCAGAGCCACATATTTTAACCCCGGGACTGCCACAAGGATCTGCAATCTCACCGGTGCTCTTTAATGTGTATACGAGCAAGATTGCATACCTAGAAGCACCAGGGGTTGGAAGGATTCTAACATTTGCAGATGATATTCTTGCATACAGGCAGGGGAGAAATAGGGATCAAACAGCCCAGGAGCTACAGGTGACAGTAGAAAAAGTGATTGACTGGTACACTGAAATGAGTGCTGTCATCAACCCGGAAAAGGCGGAGGTGTTGTGGTGCTCTCTGGACAACAGGATTGTGAGAGATGATACCCCAAGCCTCACGATAGATGGTAGAAGCGTCAACAGAGAGAACAAACTGAAGTATCTGGGAATCACATTTGACAGGAGTCTGTCCTTCAAGGACCATGTGGAGACGGTTGTGACAAGATCTCAAAAGGGATTCAATGCACTTAAAACTATGGCTGCAATGGACACAGAGCAGAGAATGCTCTTCACACTATACCAGCACTTGATCCTCTCAGTGATTGATTATGGACTAGGACTGCTCACTGTCTCAAAGAGTCAGCTGGTGAAATTAGAGCGCATACAGAATGAAGCTATGCGGGTCATTCTGGGATGCACCAGAGACACTCCAGTAGTGTGTATGCGTTACATCCTTGGTCTGCCTACTGTTGCTGGTAGGCACAAGGTGATGCAAGCGAAGGCATACCTCAGAGTAGCTGCAGACACAGATCACCCGTTGCATGAGGCGCTGGACGTAGTTAAGGGTCAGAGACGGATAAGAGGGAAATCATGGATGACTCAGGCGGAGGATACGATCAGACAGGTGTGCCCCTTGGAGAACATCAGGCGAGGAGAGGAGTGGGTCAGAGTGCCAGCCGTGCAGTCAGACTTGTGCAGAGTTATAATCACATTGAGCCGGGAGTGCAGGGAGTGGCCAGCAGGGGCCACGGAAGTGGAAATTCAGCAACTAATTCAGGAAAATTCTCGCCCGGGTGATGTGATTATCTACACGGATGGGTCAGTGTTGAGAGGTAGGAGAAGTGCCTGGGGGTTCTTGGCAAAAACTAATGGTCGGCGTTTGGTGCAGGAGAGCCTGGCGTATGATGACACTACATCTAGCTTAAGAATGGAGGTGGAGGCGGTCAGTGCAGCTTTCCGCTGGATAGAAAACACGATACATACACACATTGTGATTGTAACTGACTCAGAAAGCATGCTGAGAAGGGTGAGAACAGGCAAGCTTCGTGCAGAGTGGCTTGCTTCGCTTCGGAGGTCACGGGTAGCAAGCATCACCTGGATCTTTTCTCCTGGGCATGCCGGTGTGCTGGGGAATGAACAGGCGGGCAGATTGGCTGGCTCGGCAAAACTTGGTGGAGTATTGATGCATGACAAGGCAGACGTGGTTGCGGCCTTGTGGGAGCACGTGTACACCTAGGAGGAGCAGATGGATCACCATGGTCTGGTAAGAATGAGACAGCGAGGTGTGACGAGGGGATCTGGCCGACGCTCGACGCTCAGAGGAAAGGCGAGATGGACATATAATCAGATTGCTACTGGAACTATTAGTGTTGGAACTCTTCGCTGGCTGCTGGGGAAGGGGACGGAGCGCTTATGGGAATGTCCCGAATGCTGTGATGTCGGTTCCTAATTCAATCAATCAATCAATCAATCTACCTGGTATCTCCGACGGTTAGGCGGATAAACAAAGTCAGTGAAACTGATGTGCTCCAAGAGCTGTGACTCTACCCCAACTTGGCAAGTTGGAGTGAGCATACCATCACTTTTCCAAAGTACTTCACTTATCTATTATCATACACAGGCATGATTGCTCAGGTGGATGAACATATCACTTCATACATAGTGGCTAATCAACCGTCGATGAGAGGAACAATCCTGTCAAACAAAGTGCTGCATCAGGATTCACGAACCAATCTGGTGGTTCTTATTCAGCTTGATGATTCACCCTGTAGCATGATGTTGCACAGTCAGGCGTGGTATGTGTATATATCAATCACTCGCCCTTACAGACGTAGTGGTTTCCGAAAAACAGGCATCATGGTTCATAAACAGGCACCTAGTTCACCAATAGGCAACACCTGAAAGGAAGAGCGGTAGGTGAGAGTATTCCGCCCCAACATTGGAACACATGCATCATCTCAAGGAATACACAGCCAACCGAAATGCTAATCAATTTACACCTAATTAGGGAATCATATCTATATGCGTAGATTAGAGGATGGATATACAGTCCAATGTGAGATGGCCCACAGAACAGCCCGTCGGATAGATTGAGTTCCGAGAATGTCGGGTCTTATCAGACGTCTCCCCTACCACTATTCATAAGTCGCTGTTGCTAGTTGAATAGCTATACTAGTTCTATTATTTAGATAGAAACTAAATGAAGGAAAGGAGGTCCCTGGACCCTCCCTTACATATTACATATAATAATGATTATCATATGAATTAAGGTATTAATTTAATTAATACAGGTATTAATTTAATACATACCACCTCAACACATTATATGTACACAATCCAGTTCGCGAGTGGGATCTCCTGCCTACTGGCAGCGAACCGCTTCTCAGTCCCTCTTATGTAGAGGCCATAAGTCATCCAAACGAAAACATGTTATCTCCTATACGTTTACAGGTGGCACTCCCGTTCTGCTCTCTTCCCAAGCGGTTTAGCCTTGGGCTATGATCGAACTTCACGACTGGCCTGGTTTGCCAGTCATATACTTAATCAACTTGCACTCAGTCCCCATATCCCATTTGTCCCCGTGCCTCTTTCATCCTTCATGCATCCTTCCATACATCCATCGCATTAGCACTCACATACTCATGCCAGCATGGAAAGAACAGGACAGTAAAGAGAAGCATTTAGAACGCAGAATTACATCGCGACGGTGATGCATATTCATATCGCATCGAACCACTCCGGCGGTCGGTACTTCGCTCATGTACATATCACACAACATGACCTAGTATATACGCCACAACAATATCATTATATATATATATATATATATATATATATATATATATATATATATATATATATATATATATATATATATATATATATATATATATAATATATATATATATATATATATATACATACATCTAGCACAACCTGAGTCACTACTACCGAATTCCTCCTTTCCACGAAATTAGATCACTAGTAAGTTAACACAAACTAGCTACATCACTTCTCATGGCTTGGCAGTACGTGCGCTGTTTCCTAAGTAACTAGGCATTTCACTGTATGAATTCCTCACACTATCAACTTACATGCATATTCCGAAGGCTCTACTAACAGCAGATACTAACTGACATAAGCCTAGTTCCCAAAATACAACAATAAACTATTCCCTAGAATTGCATAGCAAACATAGTATATGCAAATACTTACCGTTGTCACAAAACTGGAAGGTTGTCGACCCTACGATAAAAACAAAACAGAGATCGCCTATGTCAGACGGTGATTGAAGGTTGTTGACCCTGGGATCAAGGAGCGGAGATCGGCGATCAAAACCAGCTGCCGCTTGTTTGTTGTGAGACGGGGGCCGATAAACCACGATCACAACTCTTTGAACACCGAAGACGGAGTACCGAGAAAAACACGATCGGAGGTCTTTTGAAGACGGGAACGTATGTTCGTGCTCCAGAGAAAAGAGTCGATATCAAAGGATAATCATTGATGTCCCGACAAGATCGTTTATCAAAGGAGATGGTCGGCATGTTGTTGTATGAAGATCAAAAGACAGGAGAACAGAACAGGGGGGCTACATGGTGGAATATACCAATATAGTCCTACATAGCCAAAGTATAAATGGTCGGAATATACAATTTTAATTCAGTGTGCTACTAGGTCTTCAACGAGAGGAAGTGGTGATCTATTCTTGAGCTAGTACGAAAAAGGTTTACAATATTCCGCGTTGGTTGGAAAATACGGGCATTTGTACTGGATGTGCATATGTATTCCCAATTCAGGCTGAGGATAGTACATGTATAAGGTAGTAGTGATGTAGAGTAGAACTCGAGCATAGTGAATTTGCGTGTGTGACCGTGAGTATCGAGTGTGCGGCAGCATTTAGCTGAGAAGTATACTAGTGGGTTGAGTAAGGTGTCACGTGCACTCGATAGAATAAGATCTATGGACAATAGAAGACAGGCAGTAGTGGGAGTGAGACTAAGGATAGGACTATGATACAGTGATTCTAGTAGAGGTGTTTAATGGGATTTCTGAGCTTTCCTATGACTTTTCCTCTTGTACCTAGTCTTAAGTTATGTTCGAAGAACTCATATGTCTTATGTCAGAGGCAGTTCTCTGAATATATAGAGGTTACTAAACTGATAATGAGCCGTAAGGCCTACTCTCAACTCTAATGAGTCTGAGTTAGGTTGCTATCATCTCGACAGGTTCCCACTGGAAAATACAATAGCTACACTCCTGGAGAAGAAGGAAATACCATATCTCGGTGCAGTGATATTATCATCAAGATTTGAGTCTTGTATCATAAACGAAGGTCACACAGTCTTGAAATCAAGGAAACTTAGAATGCAGTCGTGATAGAGAGACTGACAGCAGAATATATATTTCAAACAACAAAGAACAGAATGTCATAATTTTCACATGAACTATCATATAAATGGAAAGGCTGTAACGCCAGAACATTTATCGGCCGTACGTCGTCACGTAACATAACATTTAGTGATCTAACGGAAAGCAATGTGCCGGTGTGATATATCTATAAACAGGTTTGTTGTCATCATACATAGACGATAGTACATTCAAGTGTATCAGATGTGTAGACATTACCTGGATATAATAACTTTCATTTTATTGGCTATATAAAACTGACAGACACTACCTACAACAAACACGCAGTGGTGGAACATACTGTTTCTTTCAAAAGTTTCAAAGAGATATTATGTAGAAATCAACATCATTCAGAGAGACACTTCACTGGGTGAGCGCATTCAGTTCGGTGCTGTTGTGATATAACATGGCCCGTTTGCGTGATGAGAACTGTGATGTGGATTCCCAGCCTATCAACCTTGTCTCACCTGACACGATAGAATCACATACAGAGTCGTCTTTGCACCTACACTATACACACCCATGACACATTTATCATTTTAAATAAGTTAGTAGTTATTGGAAGACAGTAGTGTGTGGGTATGTTCTGAAGGAATGTGAAGAGGGGTATGGTCTTGATATTAATAGAGGAGAGAGAGAGGAAGATGAGAGGAGAGAGGAGAGACGAGACGATGAAGATTAGAGAGGAGATGAGAGGAGAGATAGAGGAGAGATAGTGATACACGACGAGAAGAAAGGAGGGTCGTGTGTAGGACAAAGGTTCCGGCAATAGGCCCCAAAACTGGAAAAAGTGAAGTTTAAGTGTGCTTGTTGAGTCTACTGTCCCCCCCCCCCAGAGAACGACAAGTGACAACCGTACGTAATTTAATTGACAATTAAGCACGCTTAGGCCGATATAACGGACTTGCCATTAAACTAGAAGCAACACACTGTTACAACTTAGCTTTGTCAACATTGCCGTACACAACTGTACGATGTCCTAGTTTCGACACGGCTTATCGATCGGCAGCTAATTAGCAATGCAGAATCGCTCGCATATTTAATGAATTGCTGTACGGTCGCGTTTACGCTCAATTACAAGGGTAAAATAATTAATGAAGTATTTACCTGAACATGTGAATCGACCACAAGTCAGCTATCAATACTGTCTGATGTACCACTGTGCCTTGATGGGATGACTAGTTAGCTGAAAGTTGAGTGTGCGACTGCACACCTCCAGATGTCGAGAGTGAATGAGCTCTTACTGCCGAATTCCCTCCTACGTGCGTCTCAACGCCGCACGAAGAATTAGTGCACACTTGTGGTCCCAACTTCTCGAAACCATGCATTCTCCGCACTGGAGACTCTATTTCTCTCCTTGCACGAGATAATGTGACTGTACTGAGTTACCTGGTCACGCAAGTCTAGGTGTTTCGAGAACATTCTCGACGTAGAAACTTGCTCGGCTTTCCCCAGTTTATTAATAACTGAGGAAGTCCCTGCTGACGCGCCGTGTACACGCTGAACCTCGAACGACCCAGCACAGATACTGCATCGTTTCGTCACACTGGTGACTGCCGAGTCCATCGACGATGAACTGTGGTTTTCGTGGATGAATTTTGTATTGGCATTCTAGCGGCTGCATTATGCACAGTGTACCTGTGCGGGCTGTTGGATTGCCGAGATTCCTGTTTATTCCACTTTTCACATTGGAGAGTGGGGAGCATTTTGTGTGATATTCACTGGCACAGGAACGGAGCATAATGGGGACCACCCGTTGCCTGAAATTGGAATCTCGACTAACTAATTAATTCGATCACCAGAGTTGTGAAACAGCTCAGTGTTCTGTCTCGACCATGCCAAGTGGTCAAGCCATCCAGGTATTTACTTCAATGTTTTCTCCTTGGTCTCTTCCCCTCGATCTTGCCAGTTGTCACCAAATTCTCCAATTTATTTCTTCTCATAACCTGTTCCAAAAATTGTGACTCTCTACGTCTAAATTCTCTAATCAGTTTACGGTTTTCATTTGTTTCTTGTACTTGGCCATTAGTTTTCCAGTCAGGCCATGGTATTCTTTGCATTCTCCTCAGAAACTACATTTCCACAGCTATCAGATGTTTTTCAGCCTGTTTGTTCATTGTCCATGCTTCGCATCCATACAAAAGAACAGGTAGCACCGCAACACTCTTTTTCTCGATGCAAGTGACATCTTTTTATTGGTCAGTATATTTTCCATCTTGCAAAAGGCTACCTTCGCCATGGCGATTCTTGATCCACATCTGCTAAATATTGCTGATCCTGCCCATTGTCTAGTTATTAGAGGCGTTTTAATATCTTTTAAACAATTTAATGCAATTATTTTCATTCGACAGCGTTTATTATTTCATTGTGAAACAAATTGAGATTCTATCTAGAAACATCAGCAGAACCAACTTCCATGGGCACATCTAGGAGTGTGTTGAATGATACATCCAGAAAAACTGAACAATATATCTGTATAGACATATACTCAGGTACAGCCTGCAGTGTGTTGTGGGACATGATGAGTTCATGTAAATACTTTTGTTTATCCAGATCTGCAGGAATTTCCTCTAGATTATTACAAGTCAAATCTAGATAAACCAGTGTGTATAGTTTGTTAGTGTTTGAAAGAATGTTGGCGAGGCCATTGTGGGATATTGTTCATTGTAGAGCTGGCTTTTTACTTACAGTAATGGCAGTTTTTGAATCAGGTTGTTAGACGAGTTCACTTTGGCTTGCAGTTCATATATGGATTTGTTTTGCTTCTTGATCATATTATATATAACATCAAGATAACACAAACCAGTGTATTTATTTATGGTTTTTTGGCATAGATTTCAACTTGTTATGATCTGCTATAAGAGTGTGAAGTAGTTGTGCAATTTGTTTTATGCTCTTCAGAATCTTCTTGATTTAATTATCACCAAAATCCACATATTGCAACGTTGGAATTTTGAACAGAGTACTTGGAAATATTTAAGTGAAGAAGTGATGGTGGCAAAACTAAGAGATTCAGCTTAATTAGTAATTTCTGCTTGTCTGGGAGTACTGTATGAAGTCAGTTTGAAATTTGGTTGTAGTTTATCAAATTCCTCATGCTTCATCCACCGCAGATTGTGACATGCTAATGAATGTATACTTCACCAACCGCAGCATGTTGCATGCTGACGAATGCCGTTTCCACCGGGCGTGTGTTAGTCGCAACCAAAGCAGTGATGTTAACGCTAATACAGAAATGATGTGGTCACTAGATTAGAGATTACTCAACAAGTAAAATAAATTGTAAGTAATGACGTATTTACAAGAATCCGCGCGCAGCCTTGGAAGTTAACCAAGTTGTCATTTGTCGTTATATGAATATTGGGTTGTATTCTCATCTCGTCTAGGCATTTATGGTATGGATTCAGTTTGCCACAGTGATGATGTTGCTGTTTATCATAGTATAATTCGATCTACATTGTCATGGATGACGCATGACATTTACGAAAATGAAACATAAGGGTATAACGGTTCTTTCATAATATAACTTTTCTCTTCTGATTACTCGGTTCACGCAATCATACTATCAACAATAATATACTACACTGATCTAAAAGGATAGCACATCAGCAGCAATATATAATTTGCAATTGCCGACTCATGACTTTGAGCCATCGTTCCCTACAATGGTCTCAGCTCGAGTGTACGTTTTTCAATAGTCCCCCCTCTCTTGCAGATGTTGATCAACATAATGATGATAGTGATAATGATGATAATGCTTATTATGATATTAATGCTGATAGCGATGATCATGATGATGAGGATAATGAAGATGACGATCAGGTTGATGATGTTGATGATTGTAATGATAGTAATAAATAAATATATTTATGAATAAATAAATGAGTGCATTTTACTTAATTTAGGAATAAACTGGATTGTTTAAACAGCCGAGAACCGATGTTGAAACTCAACCTCGGGATCTGTCAGGATTGGAATGTGTACTTTAGAAGCACATATTCCTGTGATATAAACATCCTCTAGCCAGATGGGCTTCACTCTAAGAGCGGCTCCATACAGAAGTTTGGCTGTACTTGCAGGATATCCAAGAAGTCCACCAAGGAGGTAAGGAGGGAATGTCTGATTCGGATACTCCTTTTTCGAGAGATAATACTTATATTTGACCTTCCGTGCAGGCATGTCGTCTACTCGTTTGTGACCTATTATAAAGTTGTTTAGAGTTTTAGCAGTTCGTTCTATTGCAGCTGCTACTGTTGACACTGTTATATTGACATCGTCGTCTGAACGAATGACGTATTTGACGTTGCTACAGTACGTGCTGATCCATCTTAACATTGATACAGACTTTAGTCGGTTGTTTCTGTAAACATCTTCAAAATCCTCTTGTATTATATCTCCGAAATCTTTAACTTCTTGGTCAATTTTGCTTTGAACTGAAATATAATTTTGATTCCAAGAAGGCCTGCCAAGGAAAAATAACAAAATAGCGTTATTTGAACTGTTTCTGGCGTAATCTCCCTTGTTTCCGTTTCGTACAGCTTGCCGTTTCTCATGGTTGGCAGGAGCAGACGGCACAACCAAAAGAAGGTTGAATGTCTTTTTTGTGCAGGCGTCTACACGATTGTGATTGTATGTGAAACTGTGATTGTTGATAACAGGCTGCGTCATGAACAATTTGACATCGTTTTCTTGTAGCTGATGTTCAACCTCAGAAAGTAAGATTTGCATGCGTTCCTTCACTTTGTTGATAGAATGCGAAACAGCAGTCAAATTTGTCGTATTATTACTCACGGCAGTTCTAACCTGTGATATTAAATACTCAGCACTGGAGATGAAATGTGGAAGTGCTTCGTTGATATTTTCTGGCGATCCGTATCGGTCTTTCGAGACGAATCCTTTGATGCTGGGGTAGCTGTGATGCCCGTTACTATGTATTAACGATGTGATCGCGGTCGTTGCTAAGGAAAGGAAAATCAGTCCAAGAACAGCCCTTCTTACTTTTCTATGTGGACACAGCATTGTCTTCTGCAGTAGATTTGCGACCTGTTGGAAATTAAAAATAAATACAAGCGTAGTTTAAAACACATTTCTAGGTCATCTGAACTAAATATATACCCAGTGTATTGTTTGGCGTTCATAGAAGTGAGAAGAAGGAAATAGAGACTAGAGAACGCAGCAGACAAAATAAAAATTCAAGCTATAGTTACAGACCGAGATCGAACCATTCACTTCCAAATGACGACGGTGCCATACATGTGTGTTTATTCATGAACCGTCTTAGTGCTATCTCAATGGCTATATGTGTATGATAGACCTGGCTAATGAAGACACCTATTGTAAGAGTGTCTAGTTGGTCATGTGTCGAAGTACACTTGTTCCTGCAGCGAGGCGCCGTCGTCATTTATAGGCTACAGGTCCGGATCCCGGTCGGTAACTATAGATTTCAATTTTGTTGTTGTCTACTGTGTCCTCTAGTCTCTACATATTTCTTGCATGAAATAGCTACATCTCAATAGCTTCAGTCGTGGTTGTTAACGTGGCGGATCCCACTTGAATTTTACAACCACTGGATTTTATTTTTCGCCATAGTCAGCGTTTTCTTCTTCTTTTTGTTTTTTTTCTAACTAGAATAAAGGAACACACAGATATATGTATTTTAAAGATCATTTAGAGGCTTTAGTGGTGACGGCTGGTAAGGGACTTAATGTTTTGAGAGCGATGGCAGCAATCGGGGTAGAGCAGAGGATGCTTTACAGGCTCTTTCAGCAGTTACTAATTTATGTCACTGAGTATGGGTTGGGGCTGCTGAAAGTATCAAAGAGACAGCTTGAAAGGTTGGAGCGCATACAGAATGCGACCATGCGGATGATTCTGGGGGGCACAAAGAATACACCAATTATATGCATGAGGTATATCCTAGCGCTACCATCAATGGCGGACAGGCGTAGGGTCCTTCAGGCCAAATGGTACCTGAGAGTTGCTACAGGGAGGAGGAGGAGAGAGGATGAGGAAGGAGGATGTGGATGGAGAAGGAGGAGGGAGGAAGAGGTAGAAGGAGGAGGGAGGAGGATGGAGGAGGGATGAGGGGGAGAAGAAGGGGGAGGAAGAATGATGAGGAGGGAGGAGGAGGAAGAGGGAGGAAAAGGGATGTGGAGGAAGGAGGAGGAGGGAGAGTTCACTGAGATAGGGATCACCTCCTGCTTGAAGCCATGGATATGGTCAAGGGTCATAGACTAAAACGAAGCAGGTCCTAAATGGTACAGGCAGAAATATCTATATGTCAGATGTGTGATCTAGAGACCATCAATGGTGAAAAAGTGTGGGTTGAAGTACCGGCAGACAGAACGGATTGGCACAATGTAATAGTGAGAATGGGTCGTGAGTGCAGAGAATGTGGCGAAACGCCAGTGACCCATGTCCTCAGGCCTTCTTTGGGTTTAGGTAAACAGGGGGAAACAGCTTTCGGGAACCCTCAGTTCTCTTATTCGTTCAATCGCTATGGAAGATAGTTCTCTGGGATACTTTAACAACACTATCTTTGTAATAGAATAATTAGATATATGTCTTTTCTTTGGGGAAAACCCGCTAGGGCGCCTTGCACCAAATACACACGGGTTCAACTTCGGGGGAAAACAATGTCCGTTAATCAAGTATGATGTGTAGACTGCCTCATGTCTATGTGACACTTCAAAGAGTGCGACAACTGAAGCGCAGCATGCTGATGGTTGAATGAAAAGGTAATAATTGGGTTTTATTGAATACTGCTAGACTTTGGTTTATAAAGATAACTGGTTGTCTCAACTGGTGAGACGAATTGGCGAGACGGCAGTCTTGCAATATTGGGAGTAGATTGACCGTTGGCCAATTTAGCTAAGCGTCTTGTTCTTGGCATCGCCGGGGAGTGAATCTGAACAATATATCTCCCCAGAGGATTTCATTTGTTCTTGGCGGCAGCTGAGCTGTTGCTATCTTTCCTTCTACGGCCTGAACTGGGCATACTGTCATCTTTCTTTAGAATATAATCATTGGATAGCTACGGTATGCCGGAAGGAGGGAAGGGCTCCGTGGGGATGGGGTCCACCAATCTATGATCTATCTTCTTGAGCCGGAAGAGGGTATCCACTGGGTTATCTTTTTCATCTTTTGGCGGATGGGGTGGCCAGGTGAACTGAATAGTTACTGGTCGATAAGCTCATCGAGTTCGACGGGTAAGGTGAGGCACGGCCGGTACATTGCGGCGACAGTTCAGACAAGAGCAGCAGCCCGAAGGAGTAATATCTTCTTTCCTATTCTTGCTGGGGATGGGGAACTACACTGGGTGCCATACATCCTCACTACTATAATATTAGTTAAGGGGGAGAAACACATATCCTTAAACACACCACACCACAAGAGCTTTGTCGTGAGAAAGGCATGGTTTGCAAGGGAGAGAGAAGCCGGGAAACGAATGTGCTCAATAATAATAAAGGCAGGGTATGAGTGTGGAGAGTGAGTCTTGTATGCAAAAGGGTGCATAGGGTAGCCGACAGGACGTCTACAAGATGGAGGTCTACTCAAGCCAGGACGTAGCCAATCCAGGGGCTACCTGACATGTCAGACCCATTCAAGCAGGCCACTTATCTAATTGATTAGGTAAGCCAAAATGCATAACCAATTTATTAACTGAGGCCCAATTGGACCTCAGGATTGTGGTGCATGAGTCAGCCTGGTCGCTCACTAATCTTTGTCATCTACAGGGTCCTTCTTTTGACCGTAAAGTGAGTTGAAAGACTCGACAGGGCTTCTATGCCTAAAGCTATATGCAATTGATGAAGCCAGGTCAAGTCATTGGCCATACCAGGTAGAATGTTTCTAACTATGAGGGAGAATCAGGACTAAAGTTAAACGAGTGACAATACTGCAACTCAAGTCTTCTCATCGACTTAGGGTCGAGTGTTTGCTGATGATTCTGGTTGGACCGACGCCTAATTCCCATCCTTGTCCGGGACAGCGAAAGACTCTGACCCATTCCCCATACACAAACTGTTCTCCTGATATTATTTCCCAACCAAAATTGTGTCAAGTGATCCCATGGCACTTTCCCAAACCAGATGAGTGACTATATCGTGTTGGCCACGGAAACCTGAAAGCTGTTGGTCGAACAACCTACGCTGGAAAGAGAGACCTGAAACTTTGTCCGGTGAGGTGGATGTGAACTAACAGGACAATATTGAGATCTGTGGTCTATGATGTTCAGAGTTGTATTGCTTCATGTCTGGACTAGAGTTATCTCCTCAGTTTGTTTTTGTAGACTTTTATAGGTTCATCTGTCTTGGTGTTTTTCTGTGTTGTCCTTTATTACGGTATTAAATTCTAATTATAGTTACTGGGACGATCGTCATGTTATGTTTGTGTCAGCCAGAAATACACTGCAGGAAATAGACCCCGAGGTCGAAAGAGAGAGTGACAGTGAGTCCGGGGAACGGAGGAGGGTTGGCAGCAAAGACCTATCCCAGCCAGGGCGAAAGAATAGTTTTGAAACATTGTATCATAGTTATTTGGACCCTCCATGTAGCATGTTACAGAGAATGAGCAGCGGGCCACACAGATTTTGAGGTACAACAAGTGATCCAGCGTAATGAACATCAAGGTGACATTGTGATCTATACTAACGGGTCAGTAGTGGAGAAACAGACGGAGTGTTGTGGGTTTCATTGCGAAGGCTTATGGGCGATTCTTGAAAAAGGAGAGATAACACATGAGGCTACGACCTCCAGTATGAGAATGGAGGTGGAAGCAGTTACAGCGGCATTCCGTTGGTTAGAGGAGACCACTGCAACGCACATTGCTGATATACAAGGTACCGTTTATGATAATAACAACCGACAACTGACAAGGACAAAGAGAAGGCTTTCCTTGCACAATTTTAAAACAGACGGATCAGCAAGATAGAGCTATTAGAGATAACGTCAGAGAAGCGCCTTGTCACGTGTTACTTGGAAGGAGGACTGTGAGATTAAAGTGGAGGACATTAGACGTGTACTGAAGCGGGCTAAAAGACACAGCGCCAGGTCCGGATGGGGTGAGGTTACTCCCATATGAGGAACATAAATGATGGGAACTTGGAGGAGATGGCTCTTTGTTTCAACCTAAGCATCAATACGGCGGAAATACCCCACGATTGGATGCAATAGCTACCAGGTCCCACTCCCAAAGCCAGGTAAGGATCACTCCAGACTTAATGGATACTGAATCATAACCCTGCAAAACACGTATGGCAAAGTCCTCGAAAAGATAGTTGCACGGAGGCTCCAGCGACATTTGGAAAGTCGTAATCTGCTTCCCAAAGGGTTCGGAGTTTACCAGCCTGGGAAGGACACCTGGGCTAGTGCTGCAACATTTGCATGTGATGTCTACGAGGGTTTTCCATGATAAACAAGAAAAAGTGGCCGTAGCTCTTGACCTGGAGGATGCGTATAACAGGGTCAGGTATGATCGGTTTGATATACACACTGTTGGACATGAGGTCTTGCCCTTGCCTTGTTAGATGGTTGCGGCAGTCCTTTATGAGCGTAAGGTTGCACTGCGCATGGGTTCCTGGACTTCTGACCCTGTACTATTACACTTGGTTTGCCACAGGGATCTGCTATCTCCAGTGCTCTTTAATGTCTACACCAGCAAAATCGCAGTTTATTGAGACTCCAGTGTGGGTAGAATCTTGACATTTGCAGATGATATGCTTGTGTTACAGACAAGACAGAGACAGGGCCAGTTTGGCGAAAGACTTACAGGTGGCAACGTATATAGGTGGCAGAGTGGTGTAGGGTCTCAAGGGCCGTTATAAACCCAGACAAGCCATCCATTGTGTGGTACTCCCTGGACAAACCGAATCGTCATGCAGATGTCTCAGTATATGTTCAATGGATGTCCTCTTAGTCGAGAGAGTAAACTGAAGTACTTGGGGTATCACCCTTGGCAGGTGTTTGTCTTTTAAGGATCATGTGGAAGCTTTGGTGTGAAGGCTGGTAGGGGGCATAATACGCCGAGGACTATGGCAGCAACCGGGGTAGATCAGAGGATGCTGTGTAGGCTCTTTCAGCAGTTACTATTTCTGTCACTGAGTATGGTTTGAGGCTGCTGACAGTATCAAAGAGCCAGCTTGAAAGGTTGGAGCGCATACAAAATGCTGCCATGCGGGTAATCCTGGGGTGCACAAAGGACATACCAATTATATGCTTGAAGCATATCCTGGAGTCACCAACAATGACGGATAGGCATAGGGTCCTTCAGACCAAATTGTACCTGAGAGTTGCTGCAGATAAGGATCACCCGCTGCATGCAGACATGGATATAGTCAAGGGTCATAGACTAAGACGAACAGGTCCTGGATGGCACAGGCAGAACTTTATATAAGTCAGGTGTGTGATCTAGAGACAATTAATAGTGAAAGAGAGTGGGTTGAAGTTCTGGAAGACATGACGGACTGACACAATGTAATAATAACACTGAGTCGTGAGTGCAAGGAGTGAGCAGCGGGCCGCACTAAGTTTGAAGTGCAACAGGTGACCCAGAGTAACACACATCAAGGCTGACAGTCATCTACACCGATTGATCAGTGGTGAGAAACATATGTAATGGTTGCGGTTTTATCGCAAAGGCTAATGGACGAGTCTTGAAAAAAGAGAGTCTGGCATATGAGACTACGACCTCCAGCACGAGAATGGAGGTGGATGCAGTAACAGTGGCATTCCTTTGGCTGGAGGAGACTACTGCAACACACATTGTATTCATTACGGATTCGAAGAGTATGCTTAGTAATGTGCGAAAGGAATGTTTCGTGTGGAATGGCTCTCGTCGCTTCAGAGGTCACAGATTTTGAGAATTGTATGGATATTTTGCCCTGGCCATGCGGGGGTACGGGGGAATGAACAGGCTGATAGGCTAGCAGAGAATGCACCTCTTGATGGTAGATTGCCTATGGACAAGAGGGAGGTGGTCGTGCGCTTGTGGGACAAGGTGGAGAAGGCGGAGGAACAGACTGAGAACCCATATGTGGAAAGAATGAGATTGCGGGGAATCGGCAGGGGTTCAGGAAGAATCTCAAATCTGAGAGGGAAGACAAGGAGAACTTTTAATCAGATAGCGATGTGAACGATTAGTAGTATGACTCTTCGTTGGCTATTGAACGAGAGGACGGAGCACGTATGGGAATGTCCTGAGTGCAGTGATGTCGGTTCATAACTCAACTCAACTCAGGAAAGCCACTCAGGAAAGCAACATTTTGCAAAGCTTGCCAAGAAACCTAACAACCCTGTATAGACGATAAAACAAAGAGAATAGAAATGATTTGGTCACTTGAAATATCATGAATGTTTGGAGAGAACAATCACGGAGGGGTATATGCCCAGAATAGAGGAAGGGAAAGACCAAAGAGAAGATGGGTGCAGGATGTGGCAGATAATCTCCAGATGGGGGTGTATCGGACGCGGGTTATCTTGTTATGACCAAGAAGTTTTCCGGGCGATTATTAGGGAGCGAACTTCTGCAAGGGACGTGCTAGTTATTGAATGAATTTATATGAGTTTCACAAACAACAGATTTACACATGATATATGAGTGCATATTTTGTTTTTACATTAATACTTATATTATGTTGTATAAAAATTTTCTTTCAACTCTAAATTACATTAATGAAAGAACAAAATCTGCGATTTATTAAAAGCCACCCTCTCTGGCGAAGGTGTTAGCGACTTTCTCCGTAATCCCGTATATTCTCGTGAGTAATGCAACTGCGCGAGATTCGGTAGCGGATCGCGCCGCCTTGGTTACTTACGGGGGTATGTGAGCCGGTCGCTCAGAAAGCAATGGCAAACTACTGAGCGTAATCTTGCCAAGAAATCAACATACAGCTGAAATATGCTGGTGTTGACTGCAACGTCATGCAAGGGGTATGCAACATTTAAACAAACAAACAAAAATAAATATGAGTTTCACAAACAATTGATTTACATATACTATATGAGTTTCACGAACACTTGATTTACAGACACTATATGAGTTTCACAAGCAAATGATTTACAGACACTATATGAGTTTCTATTAGTCATTAGTCGCGGTTCCAACTTCAAGGCAACGGGTCGTCCCCATTATGTGCCAGTGAATATCACAAAACACTCTCCTCAATGCCCCATGTGAAAAGTGGAACAAACAGGAGTCTCGACAAACCAACAGTCCGCACAGGTACACTGTGCATAATGCCGCCGCCAGAATGCCAACACAAAAGTCATCCACGAAAAATACAGTTTATCGTCGATGGAATTTGCAGTCACTAGAAAACCAGCAGCCACACATTACTGCATAAGGCGATCCAGTCAGTTCTGCGACAAAGCCGACCGCCTTTATTCCGTTCATGCAGTTCACGCTACGAGCAACCATGGTCATATGTAAAAGCATTTCACTGTTCATAATGCCGCCTCAGAATGCCAACACAAAAGTTCTCCACGAAAAATGCAGTCCATCGTCGATGGAAGCGGCAGTCACAGGTAGCCACGCAATACTGCATAAGGCAAACCAGTCAGTTCTGCGACAAAGCCTGCCGCCATTATTCCGAACAAGCACTTCACGCTACAAACAACAGTGGACTGATGTAAAAGCATTCACATGAAATTCACAGCTCACAGTGTCGCGCCACACACTCAACTCAGTAGCAGGGCGACGGAGCCATGAACTTCCAGTCCAGCATGTGGAAAATGCGAATGCAAAGGGTAGCCACAAGCATAAATACTCCAGAGGCCTTAACCGTCGAAATTCGTATCCTCCATTTTGGGGAAGTCTCTCGTATATGAGTTTCACAAATAATTTATATCTATAAAACACAATGTATGTATGTATGTGTGTCCGTTCTTTATGCGTTCGCGAACGGTCCATCTGAATGAGATGAAATTTTCTATGTTTTCTTTTCATTCCCGTGCAACCAACTGTCATAGTTTTTTGTTTGTTTCAGCTATTTACTTACTAACATTTAATATTTAAATTTACATTATCATTTCTATATAGCGAGGGGACTTAACATAAGAAAGTTATTTCAAGGGGCATAACTTTTAATAACATTGCTATTATTTTATATATAGATTGTTGCATTGTTTTCAAAGATTTATAAACTCTTTGTCTACAGTTATTTACAGGCATATGAGTTATAATAAATAATGATATAATCTTTAAGGCATTTTCATAGTTTTCATAAAAATAATGCATCTATTTAAATAGTGAAAATTTTCTAACTCATCTTTTTATTTTTCTTCAACAGCACATTAATTTTTTTTAACATTCTCATATGTATGGCGCGTTACACCCACATTGGGTATTTATGATGCCCATGTTAAAAGTTACTTTTCATGCATTTTAATGCTTATTGTTCTTTTGTTGTCAAAGAATTGCTTCATAAGAGATGTTGAATGAAAGAATGTATGAGAGGAAATAGAGAAGAAGGGCAGAATGTAGGACGGGCCTGCGAAAGATTTTCGTTGGTTAAAAAAAAAAGTAATTTTTTTATGAGAGAAAGTTAGTTGCATATCGTTCGCAGTACTCTGCAGTCAACTCACCGCCCACCATTTATTGGCTGTTCGTGATATCTTGGTAAGTTTACTTTAGATAGATCTCTTCTACTATCAATCTATCCATTCTTCTATTCTATCTATATTTTTAACGGGAACGGGCCGAACATAGACAGACGGACGGACGGACGGACGGACGGACAGACGGACGGACGGACAGACAGACAGACAGACAGACAGACAGATAGACAGATAGATAGATAGATAGATAGATAGATAGATAGATAGATAGATAGATAGATAGATAGATAGATAGATAGATAGATAGATAGATCGGGAACGGGAGCTTATATGACTACTTATATGAATTAAATGAGATGCTCCCCACCAGGGCCTGGGCAATGTCGGGCCGGGTCGGACAGACAGATAGACAGACAGACTGATAGACTTATAGACAGATAGTCGGGAAAGGGAGCTTATATGACTACTTATATTAATTTAAAAAATTAGATGCTCCCCACCAGGGACTGGGTGAAGCCGGGCCGGGTCAGACAGATAGACAGACAGACAGACAGACAGATAGACAGACAGACAGACAGACAGACAGACAGACAGACAGACAGACAGACAGACAGACAGATAGTCGGGAACGGGAGCTTATATGACTACTTATATGAATTAAATTAGATGCTCCCCACCAGGAGCTGGGCGAAGCCGGGCCGGGTCAGACAGATAGACAGACAGACAGACAGACAGACAGATAGACAGACAGACAGACAGACAGACAGACAGACAGACAGACAGACAGACAGACAGACAGACAGACAGATAGATAGATAGATAGATAGATCCCCGCCAGGGCCTGGGCAAAGCCTGGCCGGGTCAGCTAGTTAATTTATAAACAGTATATAATTTTGTCTTTAATATTTTATCTCTATTCACAGTGTTATTGCTCCAGTTCACAACATTCAGTTCTTAAAATTTCCATGGGATGATCAATCGTCTTAACTGACTTTCCGTTTCTGCTATGTGCTTATATAAAGACGTTTTTCCCTATGAAACCTTCTTGAATTTGGTATATAGTACAACATATCTGCTACCATATATAAAACTATTAAGTCATAACTGTAACACACCCATAGTTCCCATTTTCCGCTATCCATTTTTGTTGGTCCAAACCTACAGTTTGTTTTGGCACTGAATCAGTTTATTCTGTATAGGTTAATAATGCACTTTAATCTACTTCTTAACACCCTCTAGACCTCCAACCATGGGTGTGTTCATTTTGTTCTGTATTATTGGTCTATCTGCTTGAATCCATTCGTCTAGCATGGCCATTTTAATACATGAAATGTGATGACCTCGATAAGTATTGTTCTTGTGAATAGGTTTTATAGCATTTAAGTAGAGAGACAGTGTTATAGATCTATTACAACAAATCTTTATTGTAGAGACGACACCTGATTGAGCTCTTCGTGGATGATGAACTGCCGTATCCCCACTTTGCAGTGAAATAGGGATTTGCGAGTTCAATTAACGATAAGAGCTATGCTGACGGATGCGCAGCTAATGGTTGTGTCTTCCATATTAGATGGGGACGATCAAAGACTAGGAAAGGCAAACTAGAAAACAATGCTTGTCTGATTTCGATGTACTCACCCACAGGCTTGATAATACAATACAATGGAACACAATTCACTTGGAGTCTAAATCAGACGTGCCGTTAAGCGTGAGGTATGTGGAGCCTAAGCTTGCATCTCAAGGCCAGATGTGTTGACTTTGTCATTGACTAATTGTCTGTGACTAAAACTCACAGCCGTGGTACGGTCGCAACGGTAGTTGCCGAGTGCGAGAAGTACAATTTCGACCGGGTCCGGGAAAATAGATGTTTTACCTGGACTTGACACCTTGCGTTTGACCGTGATCGAGAGTGGACTGTATGAGACTCATTGTGGCAATGGCCAGTTTATACGGTCGTTTTTCAGTACATTTTTTTTCGCAAATCCTTTACATGACATAGCTGTCAACACCAGCATTTTACCACTCTTGTTGATGTTTTGGCAAGATTACGCTCAGTAGTTTGCCATTGCTTTCTGAGCGGCCGGCTCAGTTATCCCGTAAGTCACCAACGCGGCGAGAACCGCTACACATTATCTCGCGCTGCGTTACTTTCAGTAATAGTTTTAGCAAATGTTTAGGCGATGTGATATAGAATTGTTCTAATGTAAAAGTGAAGCGTGTTGTCAATGTGTCAGTACAACAGAGAAAGAGTTATGTCAAGTTATATATCTCACTCTGTGATTCTGGGAAGTTAGATGGGGGAGTGTGAAAGTTGGACATAGAATGTTCTAGTAAACCACTCAAACTCAGCCTACTCGCGATAGCTTGAGGATACACCTGTGTAAACGTCTATGTTAAACCACCGACACTTAGCAAGTGGTTCAGTACCTGGACAATGCCAGCTCATTCGAGGGTAAATCTAACCAGCCAACAACACAATAATGATCATGGCCAGGATTTATATGAATCAAAACTCCGATTCTCGGCCGTGACAGACTTCAATGCATGGTATATGTTTGCGTAGAGTACCTTTGGTGTTGTCTGTCCATCTGTGTCTTGGTCTTTCTCTGGCTCTATATCCTTATCCTTTTTGGTTATATGTGTTATTGGAAGGTTGATCAAGTTTCAGTCTATCAATGTAACAGTCGTCTCTCGATACGTGCCGGTACTACCTGCTTTCTGTTAGCGCCGAATGTTGGGCGGCGCTTACCAAACCCGACACCCCACATTGTGCCAACGGCTTCGGGCGGAAGAGCACAATTGGGAGGGTACAAGCCTTATCCTGGTGCGAGGAAATGCAACCTAAAAAACAATGTTGGTGTTGACTTCGATGCCCTATATGGATATGCAGCTAACATTTTAATACCATTTATGTGACCGAGAGACTAATCTAGAATGAACGCGGTTAAAGCCATTTAGGCCACAGGGAACCTCGGTAGAGCAGTGGCTAGCGTGCCTACCGATTATCATGTGTTCGGAGCCCATTGGAGATGGGAATGTTAAAACACATTTGACCTAGGCTCCAGTTCGACCCAGTCTAAAATGTGTACTCGGAAAAGTTCTGGAAAGTTAAGCCGGCTGGCGTGATAATGACCACATCACAAATTGAGTGCCGATTGATGTATAAATATATGGGGGGGGGGGGGGGCAACTTAACTGATTAAGTGCCATGGGATGATTAATAGTCTTAAACGACTTCCCGATCCTGCCATGGTCTTATATACAATAGTTTTCCCTAAGCAACCCCCTTTATTTGGATATATAATATGACGTGTCAGCAACCATATTAAACACCGTTTAAGTCATAACTTGTGACACACCACATACTTCTCATTTTCCGCGATCAATTTTTGTTGGGTTCAAGACTACTTATTTTGTGGCACTGAATCTGTTAAGAGGTTAATAAGTTCCTTGACTTACTGTACTTGTCATATACCCAATACTCCTCAGTGAACGATACTTTACTATAGTATTTACTATTGAGCTTTTGCAGTCTAGTTTAAATTTAAAGATAACAGCTTCCTCAACAAGAAGACGCACAGATAAAACAGTGGCAATACCAACAGAGTCATATGCATGACAAACTCGAAGCTCAGCTGCAGAGCTTCGAAAACAGACCAGTTTGGAGAAGTTCCGAGTTGTAAAAGAAACCAAAATCATTGTATGGAGGATTACCGTGAATATAGAACTCGGACACGTTTGTACAAAATTACAAATCAAACATACCAACATTAACTGATAAAATGGCATGGGATGATTAATCGTCTTAAGCGATTTACCGTATCTGCCATGAGCTTATATACAGTAGTTTTTCTTATACAACCTACTTTACTTTGATATATATTACAGCATGTCTGCTACCATATTAATACATTTTAAGCTATAACTGTGAAACACCACTACTTCCCATTTTCCGCCATTCCTGTTTGTTTGGTCCAAGCCTACTTTGTGTTTGTCACTGAACCTGTTACAACAAGTCTCAGAATTCACATATCTAAACAGCATATTTACAAGGGATGGGAAAGGACACTTCTTCGTTGAAAACCTTCAGGCGTCAGCATGAATATATCCAAAGAAAGCAGCAATATGCAAGAAGGAACATACTCATCATCTTCTTTCTTTACTCAGATATCCAAAGATTATAATGGAAGTTAAGCGACAAGTGGAATAAAAAACGTACCGTTCTTCCAGCAATGGAGAAAAATATGAATTAAATTAAGTGGAAATGCGGTAAAGCTGTGAAGTGTAAACATTATAAAATGACACAAAGTAGTGCAGCTTTACATAACAGAGTTAAGACACATACAGAACGTTGCGGCGATTAGCCTTCATCAGCAAACAAACACATTCACAAACACAACATACAGTAAAGGAGATATCCTGTGACTACATCAGAAGGTGACGACAGGGAGAGAAGAACAAAAGCATGGAAAAGTGGAAGCAATGAAGTGAAAATGAGAATTGGAGAAAAATGTTAATAGAAAAGAATGATGGTTGAAGAAAATGTTTAATTGATACAAATGTTAATGGAGAAAACGTTAGCACTGACCCCGCTTATGGATCTGTAAATGACTAAGAAAATCTCCGATGGATTCTGATACTTAGTGACGGGTGTACGGTTCAGTGAGCACATAGAAGGAAGGGGGGCGGGGCAGGAGGACGTGACTGGTCCTGGTAAGGCTGGGGGTGGTACTAATCAAGATTCCATTGTGTTGTTTATAGGGGGCGAGTCTAAAAGTCTGGGTGGAATGATATGTGTGAACGCGCATATCTACATAGACACACTTCAACAGGCAAAATGCTAGTGTATGTGGGCATGTGCAAAGTACATGTAAGAGAGAGAGAGAGAGAGAGAGAGAGAGAGAGAGAGAGAGAGGGAGGGAGAGAGAGAGAGAGCAGAGAGAGAGGAGAGAGAGAGAGAGGGAAAGTGTCTGTGATATATCACATGAGGTATGTGGAGTACACGTACGACGTTCCACTCATACTGTACTCTATGAGACAGTCAGTATGGTTGGTTGTTATAAAACATATTCAAGGATCTACTCGCCCAGTGCTTGAGTTAATGGGGCTGTATATGATCCAACCACTCGTAATACACGTGAAGTAGGTAGGCACAGAGAAGCAAGATGTAAGGAGAGAGAGAGAGAGAGAGAGAGAGAGAGAGAGAGAGAGAGAGAGAGAGGGGGAGAGAGAAAGACATATGAAGGCATCGAGAAGCAAGATGAAAGAAAGAGAGAGAGAGAGAGAGAGAGAGAGAGAGAGAGAGAGAGAGAGAGAGAGAGAGAGGAGGAGAGAGAGAGAGAGAGAGAGACATTGGCTACATATTCCAACTATATTGCTGGTGGTCTGATTCTAACACAACCACTGGGCGATTGGATCCTCAAATACGTTGTATAAAAATCAACCTTACTGGCTCTATTTCATAGGGAACAGTATGAGTGAAGCCTCGTATTTGTAGACCGACCGACCCCACATACATCAGGGGCGTGTCTTAGGCACGTTTCCAATCTCTCTCTCTCTCTCTCTCTCTCTCTCTCTCTCTCTCTCTCTCTCTCTCTCTCTCTCTCTCTTCTATCTTGCTTCTCGGTGCCTACATATGTCTTCCTCTCTCCCTCTCCTCTCCTCTCTCTCTCTCTCTCTCTCTCTCTCTCTCTCTCTCTCTCCTTACATCTTGCTTCTCTGTGCCTACCTACTTCACGTGTATTACGAGTGGTTGGATCATATACAGCCCCATTAACTCAAGCACTGGGCGAGTAGATCCTTGAATATGTTGTATAACAACCAACCATACTGACTGTCTCATAGAGTACAGTATGAGTGGAACGTCGTACGTGTACTCCACATACCTCATGTGATATATCACAGACACTTTCCCTCTCTCTCTCTCTCTCTCTCTCTCTCTCTCTCTCTCTCTCTCTCTCTCTCTCTCTCTCTCTCTCTCTCTCTCTCTCTCTCTCTCTCTCTCTCTCTCTCTCTCTCTTACATGTACTTTGCACATGCCCACATACACATGGCATTTTGCCTGTTGAAGTGTGTCTATGTAGATATGCGCGTTCACACATATCAGTCCACCCAGACTTTAAGACTCGCCCCTATAAACAACACAATGGAGTCTTGGTTAGTACCACCCCCAGCCTTACCAGACCAGTCAACGTCCTCCTGCCCCGCCCCCTTCCTTCTATGTGCTCACTGAACCGTACACCCGTCACCAGGTATCAGAATCCATCGGAGATTTTCTTAGTCATTTACAGATCCGTAAGGCGAGGGTGAGTGCTAACGTTTTCTCCATTAACATTTGTATCAATTAAACATTTTCTTCAACCATCATTCTTTTCTATTAACATTTTTCTCCAATTCTCATTTTCTCTTCATTGCTTCCACTTTTCCATGCTTTTGTTCTTCTCTCCCTGTCGTCACCTTCTGATGTAGTCACAGGATATCTCCTTTACTGTATGTTGTGTTTGTGAATGTGTTTGTTTGCTGATGAAGGCTAATCGCCGCAACGTTCTGTATGTGTCTTAACTCTGTTATGTAAAGCTGCACTACTTTGTGTCATTTTATATTGTTTCCAGCAATGGAGAGCACGTTAGCGTTTATGATAAGAGCCTGGCTGATAATAATGCGTCATCGTCGAAGAGCGTTTGCGGCTTACCAGCAGAGGAAAAGACTGGACACTCATCACTCCGTGCGTTTAGGTCTACAAAATTTGATGGTCATATCATATTACAGACTCATGGCAGTTTCCTGCTTGGGAACATTTCAACCATCAACAGCAGCTGTCAACATCCCGCCAAAGAAAACCGGTCCCGTCTGATGAAATGCGTAACTGATGTAGTGTCATTGGATGATTAACAGTCTCAAAAGACTTCCCGTACTTGCTGTTGTCTTATATACAGTAGTTTTCCCTAAGCAACCCCCTGTAATTGGATATATGATATGACATGTATGCTACCACAATAACGACTATTAAGTCACAACTGTGATAAACCCCTACTTCCCATTTTCTGCCATCCATTTCTATTAGGTTGAAACCTACGTTTTGTTTTGTATTGAATGTGTTAAGAAAGGCTGCTGGACATTTCAAAACAGACATAATGGGTGATAACGATATGAGAAATATGATAAGCACAACAGCCTGCATCGACTGTATCGACAAACTACTGTTACAATGATAGACTGAAACTTGATCAACTTTCCAATAACACATATAACCAAAAAGGATCTGGATTTAGAGTCAGAGAAAGACCAAGACAGAGATGGACTGACAACACCACGGGTACTCTCATCATTGGCACCTTTCCGTCTTGACATACGATAGTTTGCTTATACAAGGGGCAACTCATAAGACTATAGCCTGACCATGAAGGAGTTAAACAAAATGATCCCTAAAAGCATGAAGGAGTTAGGCGGCAAAAATTGAAATTTGGCACATGTATAGTTCATTCAATATGTAATGGACATATAAATGATGAATTTACCTGCTCAACTGGTTTTCCCGATATGGTGCTTGGCACAACACGCCCTTTTGACTAGATCTGCACATCCAACGGTTTGTCAGAACAATGGAGAAATCAGACGCCGGGACTGTGATAAAATTATTGATGTTACAGGGAAAAGCACCTTCATAAATACACAAGGAGATGGAGCCAGTGTTTGAGGAAGTCTGTCCTTCGTATGCTTCTGTAAAAAAAAATGGTGTTTGCAGTTTAAGTGTGATCGTTCCCAAGTCACTGATCTGCCAAGATCAGGACAACCGTCCTCAGAGTGCAATGATGCAAATGCTGCAAAAGTGAAGAAAATCATAGACCAGGATAGGAAAATGACAATTGCAGAGATATCGGGCTCAGCAAAACTGAGTAAGAGTACAGATTTTAGAATTTTACACAACAGTCTGAACATGAGAAAAGTGTGTGCCCACTGGGTCCCGCGCCTGCTGACATGTTAACAGAAACAAACACGGGTTGATTGCTGTGGCCTGTTGCTCAACATGTGGCGGTCGAAAACATGTTGACGACCATGGTGACGGTAGATGAGACTTGGATTCACCATTATGACCCAGAATCCAAAATTGCCAATATGCAGTGGAAAACCCCGGGCTCGCCAACACATGTTAAGCCAAGAGCGCAACAATCTGCAAGAAAAGTGATGCTGACTGTTTTTTTTTTTTTTTTTGGGGGGGGGGGGGGGGAAACGTCAGAGGTGTAATATTGAAAGATTAAATGCTTCATAGCAACACGGTTAATGGGCACTACTATGCAAATCTCCTTATCAAACTAAGAAAGGCTGTGACCAGAAAACGAGGGATAGTGCGTACGCAAATTCTGTCTTTGCTTCAAGACAACGCGCCCTCCCATAAAACACGAACTTGCAAACAATTAAGTATATTTAACTCCTGCGAAACGAAGAGACATACTAAAGACAGACACGATATACATACCTTACAAAAAACTCCATACACAGGTGAAAACAAAGTGTGACTTATCAAAAATGAGAAACAATCAATAAATATATAATACTGAAGTATTAAAATAAAACAATAAGTATTATAGGACAACAAAACACTACCGACGATTCGGTTCTAGAACCTGTGTCAGCGACAAGACAACACAAGCAGATAAAAAGCAAAATAAAGTACACAAAATAAAATAAACTTGAACACAGCTTCTTGTTGATAGGAGGGAAGCAGAAATGGTTGTTTACACAAGTTTACACTTTGTTTTCACCTGTGTATGGAGTTTTTTGTAAGGCAAGTATATCGTGTCTGTCTTTAGTATGTCTCTTCGTTTCGCAGGAGCGAAATATACTTAATTGTTTGCAATTCATATTGTTTATCCTGCTGCAGCCGCTGCTTTTTCTTTTGTTTCATAAAGCATGGCTTGTGCTGCAAACTGCCAACGATTTGAATATTGACATTCTTCCACACCCACCATATTCTCCAGATTTGCCTCCATCAGAATTTTTTTCTTTTCACAAATCTTAAAAAACAGCTGAACGGAAATCGTTTTTACAGTGACGAAGATGTCATGCTGGCTTGTGATAACTGGTTTAGTTCGAAAAATACGCTGCTTTATTCTGAATGTCTTGTCAAGGTCACGCAGAGGTTGCAGATATTCATAAATTCAGATGGTGGCTACATTGAGAAGGAATAAGCACTGTGCTAAATTTCAATTTTCCTCCGCCTGTGTTGTTGTGTTGTTTGTCCATCAAGAATGATGATGACCATTCATTTCATCCAGTGGGGTTGAAGGTATGGAGCCGTGGGTTCTAAGATGGCTGATAAGGCCTATTTTGGCTCGAAATGTTCTTTGACAATGTGGGCAAAGAATGCTTGACGTTTCTGGAGGAGGATTTCCTGCAGTGGTTTTCCTGTCCTGCCTTTTCTTCACAGCTCTTGCAGTCCTGGTTGCCTCACATATGACTGCACCTTTGCGTAATGATGCACGCCACGAATTTCGGTCTCTGGCTGCAGTCTCCCAGGTGTCATGATGAATTCATAAAGCATTCAGTGAGATTTTCAGAGTGTCTTTAAAGCGTTTCCTCTGGCCACCTTGTGAGCGTTTACCACAACGCAGTTCGCTGTAAAAAATTCGTTTAGGGAGCCTGTGATCTGGCATGCGAGTCAAGTGACCAGCCCAGCGAATCTGATTCTTCATCAGTATAGTGTGGATACTGGGCATGGACTCTCTTTCTAGGACTTCAGTGTCTGGAATCTTGTCCTGCCATTTAATCTTCAGTAGCTTCCTTAGGCAGACTGTGTGGAAGTGGTTTAGTTTCCTAGCGTGTCACTGATAAACAGTCCAGGTTTCACAAGCAGATTCATCATTGGCACCTTTCCGTCTTGACAGACGATAGTTTGGTACATTGTGCTTCAAAAAGGCTTAATAACTACGATCCATGGCGGTGGCGAGTGTGGCTGGTAAGGCCAATTCTTGCTGCAAATGTTTGCCCACAGTAGGTGCATGTGAAAACATGGTCATTTCCACCATTTTGCACCATCTTACGTCTCTCACGCTCTGTGTGTGCTTTATCTGCAATCATTTTCTCCTTTGTCTTTATTCCATTTCTGATAGTTGCCCTCCATGCAACACGTTCAGCGGCGACGTGCTCCCAATGTGCATTATCAATGCCTGTATCAATCATGTCCCGCTTACACACATCTTTGTATCGTAGTAGAGGCCGACCCTGAGATCTCCTACCCGTCTGTAATTCACCAAAAAAGATGTCCTTTGGTATTCTACCATCATCCATCCTCCTAACGTGTCCTATCCATCTAAGTCTACGAAGACTGAGCATGGAATACACCGTCACACAACCTGATCTTTCCAATACTTCAGTATTTGTGATTTTGTCTTGCCACTTAATACCAAGTATTCTTCGCAGACACCGCATATGAAAGCTGTTTAAACGTTTCTCTTGGCGTGAGTAAGTTGTCCAGGTTTCACTGCCATAAAGAAGAGTACTAAGGACACAGGCTTGGTAGACGAGGACTTTTGTTTTGGCAGTAAGCTTCCTGTTCTCCCAGACTCTTTTTGCTAACATGTTCATTGTTGTTGCTGCCTTGCCAATCATGATGTTGATTTCCTGATCGAGGGATAATTTGCTATTTACCTCTGATCCTAGATATGTAAAATGGTCTACTATCTCCAGTTCGGCGTCGTCAATAAAGATTGATGGTACACCATGTGCACCTTGTGACATAATCTGTGTCTTCTTTTCGTTAATTGTTAAACCAAATTCAGAACAAGCATTGGAGAATGCAGATAGTAGATGTTGTAATTCTTCCTCAGAGTGGGTCGTAATCGCAGCATCATCCGCAAAAAGCAACTCTCTGATTAGTACCCTGCTAATTTTGGTCTTGGCCTTCAATTCTCTGAGCATTATAGAGGCCACCATCTGAGCGTGAGTGAATGTATATACCGTCATCCTGATCACCGAAAGGCATATTTCAGTAGAAGTGAAAAGTATATCCCAAAGAGGGTGGGGGCTAGTACACAACCTTGCTTAACTCCACTCTTGATTTCAAACTCTTCTGAAGTTGAGCCATCAAACTTGATTATACCCTACATACCTGTGTGGAACGATTCCACAATGGACAGAAGAGTTGGTGGGCAGCCAATCTTCTTTAGTGCTTTGAACAGACCCTCACGACTGACCAAATCGAATGCCTTTGTGAGGTCGATGAAGGCAATAAACAGTGGCTGATTTTGTTCCCGGCATTTTTCTTGCATCTGTCGCAATGAGAATATCATATCAATGGTAGCCCGGTTCTGACGGAAGCCGCACTGTGATTCAGGGTAGACTTGATCTCCCAGGACTTGAAGTCTGCGCAGAACAATTCTGGCAAATACTTTCCCAACAATACACAGAAGTGAGATACCCCTATAGTTGTTACAGTCGCTCCGATCTCCCTTGTTCTTGTACAGCGTTATGATGTTTGAATCTTTGAAATCCTGTGGGACTTGTCCTTCTCGCCAGCATAGCTCTATTAGCTGGTGGATCTGTAGAGCGAGTGTGTCTTGCCCACTCCTGATTGCCTCTATTGGAATCCCATCCTTACCTGGAGCCTTGCCAGACGCAATTTCATTTATTGCACACTTAACTTCTGTTATGGTGGGAAGTGTGTCCAGGTGGTCAAGAGTTGGCAGGGCCTCTATGGCGTTGAGGGCATCATCCGCTAGCTTGGTCTCACTTGAGTAAAGCTCTAAATAGTGCTCCACCCATCTATCCATCTGCTGTTTCTTATCAGTGATGATTTCTCCAGTCAAGGTTTTCAGCGGTGCACTTCTTTTGATCATTGGACCACAGGCTTTCTTTATCCCTTCATACATGCTTCTGATGTTTCCCTTATCACTTGCGATTTGAATTGACTCACATAACTTGATCCAATAGTCATTCGCACACTGCCTGGCAGCCTTTTGTATATCCTTCCTCACTTGCTTCAGCTCACTCAGTGTTACGCGTTGGTCTTTCCTTGTTTCTTAAGAGAGCTATCTTCTTTTTATCATTCAAGGGCTGCAGTATCTGGCTGTTTGCCGCAAACCAGTCCTGCCTATTATGATCCACAGTGCCGTAAACCCCTACCGCTGTTTTATAAATAGTTTCCTTAAGTTTACTCCATTTATCATTTACTATACAATTTTCTGATGTATCATTGAAAGCGTCTTCAAGTTGCTGTTGAAATTCAAAGCACTTTCCAGGATCGTGAGTGTTAATAATATTAATCCTGGGGCTAGACTTGTGTTTAGCTGTGTAGATTCGCTTTGGTCTCAGTCGAACCCTTGCAACAACCAAAGAATGATCTGTATCACAGTCAGCACTATGGTAACTCCGAGTTAATGATGTATGGTTCAGATGTTGTCTCCGTGTGATAATGAAGTCCAGCTGATGCCAATGGCCGGATCTTGGATGTTTCCATGTGACCTTATGCATCTCCTTTGTTTTAAAAAAGAAGTTTGCAATACATAGGTCATTTCTAGTGCAATGCTCCAGCAGCCTTTGCCCATTATCATTCATGCGACCGATGTTGTATTTTCCAAGGCACACTGGCCATGAACTCGAGTCCTTGCCAACACGAGCATTGAAATCACCGAGCATATAAATGTAGTCGGATCTTGGAACTGCCTTGATCGCAGAGTCTAGCTGCTCATAGAACGTATCCTTCACATCATCAGAGGAAGCGAGTGTCGGTGCATATGCAGTGAGAATGGTGGCAAATCCACAAGAGGTTGCCAAGCACAGTGATAGTAATCTTTCATTACCTCCAGCTGGGATATCAATCATTCCCAGTAGCGAATTCTTCACTGCAAAGCCCACACCATGTTACCTTTTTTCTGTCTGCCCTCTTCCCTTCCAAAAAAAGGTGTAATTGTTTTCCCTGAGTGACCCTTCCTCAGCAAGGCGAGTCTCATGCAGGCCAGCAATATAGATGTTAAGACGATTGAGTTCAGCATCAATCACAGCCGTTTTTCTCACATCGTCAATATTTGTCAAGTCAGTGGAAAAACCATGATGCCCTCAACGCCATAGAGGCCCTGCCAACTCTTAACCACCTGGACACACTTCTCACCATAACAGAAGTTAAGTGTGCTATAAATGAACTTGTGTCTGGCAAGGCTCCAGGTAAGGATGGGATTCCAATAGAGGTAATCAGGAGTGGGCAAGACACACTCGCTCTACAGATCCACCAGCTAATAGAGCTATGCTGGCGAGAAGGACAAGTCCCACAGGATTTCAAAGATTCAAACATCATAACGCTGTACAAGAACAAGGGAGATCGGAGCGACTGTAACAACTATAGGGGTATCTCACTTCTGTGTATTGTTGGGAAAGTATTTGCCAGAATTGTTCTGCGCAGACTTCAAGTCCTGGGAGATCAAGTCTACCATGAATCACAGTGCGGTTTCCGTCAGAACCGGTCTACCATTGATATGATATTCTCATTGCGACAGATGCAAGACAAATGCCGGGAACAAAATCAACCACTGTTTATTGCCTTCATTGACCTCACAAAGGCATTCGATTTGGTCAGTCGTGAGGGTTTGTTCAAAGCACTAAAGAAGATTGGCTGCCCACCAACTCTTCTGTCCATTGTGGAATCGTTCCACACAGGTATGCAGGGTATAATCAAGTTTGATGGCTCAACTTCAGAAGAGTTTGAAATCAAGAGTGGAGTTAAGCAAGGTTGTGTACTAGCCCCCACCCTTTTTGGATAAACTTTTCACTTCTACTGAAATATGCCTTTCGTGATCAGGATGACGGTATATACATTCACTCATGCTCAGATAGTGGCCTCTATAATGCTCAGAGATTGAAGGCCAAGACCAAAATTAGCAGGGTACTAATCAGAGAGTTGCTTTTTGCGGATGATGCTGCGATTACGACCCACTCTGAGGAAGAATTACATCTACTATCTGCATTCTCCAATGCTTGTTCTGAATTTGGTTTAACAATTAACAAAAAGAAGACACAGATTATGTCACAAGGTGCACATGGTGTACCATCAATCTTTATTGACGACGCCGAACTGGAGATAGTAGACCATTTTACATATCTAGGATCAGAGGTAAATAGCAAATTATCCCTCGATCAGGAAATCAACATCAGGATTGGCAAGGCAGCAACAACAATGAACATGTTAGCAAAAAGTGTCTGGGAGAACAGGAAGCTTACTGCCAAAACAAACGTCCTAGTCTATCAAGCCTGTGTCCTTAGTACTCTTCTTTATGGCAGTGAAACCTGGACAACTTACTCACGCCAAGAGAAACGTTTAAACAGCTTTCATATGCGGTGTCTGCGAAGAATACTTGGTATTAAGTGGCAAGACAAAATCACAAATACTGAAGTATTGGAAAGATCAGGTTGTGTGACGGTGTATTCCATGCAGAGTCTTCGTAGACTTAGATGGATAGGACACGTTAGGAGGATGGATGATGGTAGAATACCAAAGGACATCTTTTTTGGTGAATTACAGACGGGTAGGAGATCTCAGGGTCGGCCTCTGCTACGATACAAAGATGTGTGTAAGCGGGACATGATTGATACAGGCATTGATAATGCACATTGGGAGCACGTCGCCGCTATACGTGTTGCATGGAGGGCAACTATCAGAAATGGAATGAAGACAAAGGAGAAAATGATTGCAGATAAAGCACACACAGAGCGTGAGAGACGTAAGATGGTGCAAAATGGTGGAAATTACCATGTTTTCATATGCACCTTCTGTGGGCAAACATTTGCAGCAAGGATTGGCCTTACCAGCCACACTCGCCACGGCCATGGATCGTAGTTATTAAGCCTTTTTGAAGCACAATGTACCAAACTATCGTCTGTCAAGACGGAAAGGTGCCAATGATGAATATGCTTGTGAAACCTGGACTGTTTATCAGCGACACGCTAGGAAATTAAAATACTTCCACACAGTCTGCCTAAGGAAGCTACTGAAGATTAAATGGCAGGACAAGATTCCAGACACTGAAGTCCTAGAAAGAGCGTCCATGCCCAGTATCCACATAATACTGATGAAGAATCAGATTCGCTGGGCTGGTCACTTGACTCGCATGCCAGATCACAGGCTCCCTAAACGAATTTTTTACAGCGAACTGCGTTGTGGCAAACGCTCCCAAGGTGGCCAGAGGAAACGCTTTAAAGACACTCTGAAAATCTCACTGAATGCTTTTGGAATTCATCATGACACCTGGGAGACTGCAGCCAGAGACCGAAATTCGTGGCGTGCATCATTACGCAAGGGTGCAGTCATATGTGAGGCAACCAGGACTGCAAGAGCTGTGAAGTAATAGGCAGGACAGAAAAACCACTGCAGGAACATCCTCCTCCAGAAACGTCAAGCATTCTTTGCCCACATTGTCAAAGAACATTTCGAGCCAAAATAGGCCTTATCAGCCATCTTAGAACCCACGGCTCCATACCTTCAACCCCACTGGATGAAATGAATGGTCATCATCATTCTTGATGGACAAACAACAACAACACAGGCGGAGAAAATTGAAATTTAGCACAGTGCTTATTCCTTCTCAATGTAGCCACCATCTGAATTTATGAATTTCTGCAACCTCTGCGTGACCTTGACAAGACATTCAGAATAAAGCAGCGTATTTTTCGAACTAAACCAGTTATCACAAGCCAGTATGACATCTTCGTCACTGTAAAAACGATTTCCGTTCAGCTGTTTTTTAAGATTTGGGAAAAAGAAAAACATTTTGATGGAGGCAAATCTGGAGAATATGGTGGGTGTGGAAGAATGTCAATATTCAAATCGTTGGCAGTTTGCAGCACAATCCATGCTTTATGAAACAAAAGAAAAAGCAGCGGCTGCAGCAGGATATAACGATATGAATTGCAAACAATTAAGTATATTTAGCTCCTGCGAAACGAAGAGACATACTAAAGACAGACACGATATACTTGCCTTACAAAAAACTCCATACACAGGTGAAAACAAAGTGTAAACTTGTGTAAACAACCATTTCTGCTTCCCTCCTATCAACAAGAAGCTGTGTTCAAGTTTATTTTATTTGTGTGCTTTATTTCGCTTTTTATCTGTTTGTGTTGTCCTGTCCTTGACAAAGGTTCTAGAACCGAAACGTCGGCAGTGTTTTGTTGTCCTATAATACTTATTGTTTTATTTTAATACTTCAGTATTATATATTTATTGATTGTTTCTCATTTTTGATAAGTCACACTTTGTTTTCACCTGTGTATGGAGTTTTTTGTAAGGTATGTATATCGTGTCTGTCTTTAGTATGTCTCTTCGTTTCGCAGGAGCTAAATATACTTAATTGTTTGCAAGTTCGTGCTTTATGGGAGGGCGCGTTGTCTTGAAGCAAAGACAGAATTTGCGTACGTACTATCCCTCGTTTTCTGGTCACAGCCTTTCTTAGTTTGATAAGGAGATTTGCATAGTAGTGCCCATTAACCGTGTTGCTATGAAGCATTTAATCTTTCAATATTACACCTTTGACGTATCCAACCCCCCAAAAAAAACAGTCAGCATCACTTTTCTTGCAGATTGTTGCGCTCTTGCCCTACTGGGCAGAAGAGACATGGACAAGGTCTGCTGGTGAAGGAAGGAGTGAAGCATGTGGTACTTGACTTGAGCCAGTGGAATCACAGTGCAAGAGAGGTCCAGGGTATACAAATGGAGATTGGTGACTTAAGTTGGAACATCATAAATGTATATGCCACAGTGGACTGTTTTGTCAGAGAGGAACACTGGGACTGGCTTAAGGAACTGGAGAAATTACCAGGTGATAGGCTACTCATATGTGGAGACTTCAATGCTAGGGACAGAGATTGGGACAGTAGTGGAGAAAACCGACAGGGATTTGCCCTAGCGGATGCCTTGGTGGACTCCGATGTGGTCTGCATAAATGATGGTAGGCCGACTAGAATGGCGATGAGGCCTGGCGATGTAGACACATCTATTGACTTGGCACTTGTCTCCCAGTCATCAGTCCTTGATGTAAAGTGGACTGTTTTGAATGACCATGGGAGTGATCACATGCAATGCTCAGTCCTGATCTCTAGACCCAGGAAAGTTAATCTGGGAGAGCGCATAAAGTCCTTCCGGCATGAGTGGACCGATTGCCTTCTTGGACTCCTTTATTTGCAGCCCCCATGGTGGACCCCAGAAGTAGACCATGCTTGGAAAGCAAAGAGAGCTGCAGTGAAGCAGCTAAAGAAAGTTCGACAGGCACCTCGAAGCTCACGAGAGGAAGTGGACACAGCGGAAAATGTCAAGAAAGACAAGGTGGAGGTTTTCAAGCGCTGTGCTGCAGAGGCCAAAAAGGGAAAATGGGAATGTTTCATGAAGGAGATTGAAGGTGAGAAAACACTGCGAAAATTCTGGAAACTGCACATGCCAATGCAGAGAAAAGATCGGCCTATGACAGTGGGAACAATTTATAGAGATGATGGTGTGCGCGTGACAACAGACAAAGAGAAAGGGTGGCGTTTCTCCAGAGATTTTTAGAGCAGACCAATCATAATGATGCAGACACCAGGGATGCAGTTAGAGAGGAGTTATCTGGCACCACGAAGAATATGCAGTATCAAGACATCATACGGGTGGAAGATGTTAAACACATTTTGAAAAAGGCAAAAGACACGGCTGCAGGGCCGATGGGGTTAGGTATGGCCACATGAAGGGTTTGAGCGATGCAGACCTGGAGGAGATAACCGACTGCTTTAACCAGAGCATTAGGACAGCATCAGTAAAGCAGGATTGGGTGCACAGCTATCTCAATCCTCTCCCAAAACTATTCAAGGATCATTCAAAGCTCAGCGGCTTTAGAATCATAACCCTTCAAAATACATTTGGGAAGGTTCTAGAGAAGATAGTCGCTGTCAAGCTGCAAGAGTTTTTGGAAAGGGGGAAGCTTCTTCCAAGAGGCCTGGGGAGCTACAGGCCAGGAAAAGATACCTTGTCAAATGCAGCCACTTTTTCTTTGACGTTTATGAGTGGTTCCAGAGTAGACAGGAAACGATGGCGGCAGCGCTTGATCTCGAGGATGCGTACAGTAGAGTTCGATATGATATTTTGATGACCGCACTGATGGAGAAGGGGGTCAATCTCTGGTTGGTGAACTGGATAGCAGCCGTCCTGCATTATCGTCGGGTTGCTCTCCATCTGGGTGCATGGACCTCAGAGCCACATATTTTAACCCCGGTACTGCCACAGGGATCTGCAGTCTCACAGGTGCTCTTTAACGTGTATACGAGCAAGATTGCAAACCTAGAAGCACCAGGGGTTGGAAGAATACTAACATTTGCAGATGATATTCTTGCATATAGGCAGGGGAGAGATAGGGAGCAAACAGCCCAGGAGTTACAGGCGACAGTAGATAAAGTGATTGATTGGTGCACAGAATTGAGTGCTGTCATCCACCCCGAAAAGGCGGCTGTTTTGTGGTGCTATGTGGACAACAGGATTGTGAGAGCTGATATCCCCGATAGATGGTAGAAATGTCAGCAGAGAGAACAAACTGAAGTATCTGGGGATCACATTTGACAGGAGCCTATCCTTCAAGGACCATGTGGAGACGGTTGTGACAAGATCTCAAAAGGGACTCAGTGCACTTAAAACTATGGCTGCAATGGACAGAGAGCAGAGAATGCTTTTCACACTATACCAGCACTTGATCCTCTCAGTAATCTGATTATGGATTAGGACTGCTCACTGTCTCAGAGAGTCAGCTGGCGAAGTTAGAGCGCATACAGAATGAAGCTATGCGGGTCATTCTGGGATGCACCAGAGACACCCCAGTAGTATGTATGCGTTACATCCTTGGTCTGCCGACTGTTGCTGGTAGGCTCAAGGTGATGCAGGCAAAGGCATACCTCAGAGTAGCTGCAGACCCAGACCACCCAATGCATGAGGAGCTGGACGCAGTTAAGAGTCAGCGACTGATAAGAGGGAAATCATGGAGGGCTCAGGCGGAGGATACGATCAGACAGGTGTGCCCCTTGGAGAACATTAGGCGTGGAGGGAAGTGGGTCAGAGTGCCAGCGGAGCAATCAGACTTGTGGAGAGTTATAATCCATTAACCCGAGGGTGCAAGTAGTGGCCAGCAGGGGCCACGGAAGTGGAAATCCAGCAACTAATTCAGGACAATTATCACTCGGGTTATTTGATTATCTACACAGATGGTTCGGTGTCAAGACGTGAGAGAAGTGGCTGGAGGATTATAGCCAAAGCTAATTATCGACGTTTGGTGCAGGAGAGCCTGGCATATGATACCATAACATCCAGCTTAAGAATGGAGGTGGAGGCAGTCACTGCGACTCTCCGCTGGATGAAGAATACGACACATACACACATCGTGATTGTAACTGACTCAGAAAGCATGCTGACGAGGGTGAGGACGGGCAGGCTTCGTGCTGAGTGGCTTGCTTCGCTTCGGAGGTCACGGGTGACAAGCATCGCCTGGATCTTTTCTCCGGGGCATGCCGTTGTGCTGGGAAATGAACAGGCGGACAGACTGGCTGGCTCTGCAGAACTTGGTGGAATATTGATACATGACAAGGCAGACGTGGTTGCGGCCTTGTGGGAGCACGTGTACACCTCGGAGGAGCAAATGGATTACCATGGTCTGGCAAGAATGAGACAGCGAGGAGTGACGAGAGGATCTGGCCGACGCTCAACGCTCAGAGGAATGGCGAGACGGACATATAATCTGATTGCTACTGGTGTTGGAACTCTTCGCTGGCTGCTGAGGATGGGAACGGAGCACTTATGGGAATGCCCCGAATGCTGTGATGTTGATTCCTAAATCAATCAATCATTCAATCAATCAATCAATCAACTACAGTAAAGCTTAAATCTGTACTTTCACTAACTTACAGAACAAACACATCACACCCACGAACTAAAGAAATAACATACGTACTACTTTTCAACATGAGACCAGCTACAGACAAAGTAGCACATATATCCACGTAAATAGCACCATGCCAATGTGAAGAACACCTCTGTATGAGGTGAGAAAGGCATACAGTTAGGGACATTGCTGCCTGAGGTGAGGAGACATAACATCAGGTCGTGAAGTCGGCATATTTGGAGGTGAATATGTATGTTTTGAACTATAAATGATCTGAATTATGTATATATGGTTCTATGAATAGAGAGAGAGAGAGAGAGAGAGAGAGAGAGAGAGAGAGAGAGAGAGAGAGAGAGAGAGAGAGAGAGAGAGAGAGAGAGAGAGAGAGAGCTGATATATGTTTATGTAACATGAATGTTTATTATGAATTGGATGTATGTTTATAGGAATGTATATACATATATGTTTTGAGATGTGTAGACATAGATACTACCCATCTTTGTTCGTTTCATTCCAGCTCTCTTAGGAGCCATGGACAGATAATAACTCATATCAGAGAGTGACTGCGCCTAGTAAAGAGACCAATACGGACTCCTTCAAGCTGACAGTGAACTATGTCTAACCGGGGGGGAGCATGACCTAAGTGCCCTCACAAGTTGAGTTATGTATACCATATTATAATCATCATCATTGTATTATCATCATAGACATCAATAAACCAAGTATAGTCAAACATCTGATGTAGGCATTCACCTCTCAAGTCGGCAAGAATGTCTCCTTCATTCTTGAGCTGTGCATGTTAATCATTATCGTGTTCTTTGGGCCCGTCGCCTAGTTTATGTGAGTGGCTATACGCAAGAATGACACCAACACACAGTCCTGGCAATACTTCCTTTCTTCCGGGAAGATGGCCGACCAATATTAAATCATGTTTATTTCAATATTTATATATTTATAGAGAAAATGCATTCTTAATTACTTTATACATTAATACATATATAAAGAAACGCATTCTCTTTGTAATATATACCTAAAGAGATTGTAAGTGATAGTTCAGAAAAGTATCTTGGTAGCTCTTCTCATAATCATAAACCAAGCATGAAGACCACGAATGAATGAGACGTTCATCTTTCATAGTGTGCGTTAAATAAGCAAAGACAGATATTCATTCGATATTATCTTGGTCAAATAAAGAATCACTTATATCTTCCGAGTATGTCTGTAGATCTAACTCACTACATCTATTATCACAAAAAGAGCTCTATTAAAGGTTAAGATCCTCTCTATCCTATCCACAAATATAAGTCTATTTATTATGAGCATCCACTCACCGATGTCTCCGGGAATTAAAAATTTATCTATATTAATTTCCTCGGAGCAACAACACATCTTTCCACCTCGAGGGTTTCCGGCCGTCTGCAACGAACATTTGAGATCCATCTCCTCGTTACATCAATCTTTCCTAATTTACATAAGCTTATTCTAATTTCTAATTTAAATGATCCTAAAGCTAATTGCTCATTTATATAACTTATGCTAATTTCGCCCCCTCTACACCAATTATAGCCACTCCTTGTTGGGTTTTTTCCTGGCGCCAAAGAGTTCATCATCTTGCAGGTGGCTTGTACCGTAAGATTTCTAAAAATTGAAGCTGCCATATTCCTCCGTATTCAGAGTGGTGTATTGGCATATCATCATACATGTCAGGAACACTAGTTGGTAGAAATTTAATAGTCAACACATACATAATGCCAAAAGTAATATATTTAGTGGTAGTTCTTACCCATTGAAACAGATAATCGTTTGTGACGTCATCACCTACTACTACTACTACTACTACTACTATTACTACTACTACTACTACTACTACTACTACTACTACTACTACTACTACTATTACCACCACCACCACCACCACCACCACCACCACCACCACTACTACTACTACTACTACTACTACTACTACTACTACTACTACTACTACTACTACTACTACTACTACTACTACTACTACTACTACTATCAATACTGACACTGCTATTATATTATACAGACAGATAGTCTAATGTCACTTATGCAAACGTAAGAACCAGAAGAAAACCTTTACTATACATATAACACTCAAATACTTAATACATGCACACAAGAACAAAACAGATATTTACAACTACAAAAGATACACACTACAGCTATCTAATCTGGACATGGCGTAATTACAGCAAAATGAATAGGATTTTCTCTCACACACTACCACGACCCAGTACCACCCGGCTACAATACCGCCAACCCACCCAAAGTAGACAAATCAATACAGCGACACGACTCCCGACCTACAGGTAATCTACAACTATAATTGAATTTATACATCACACAACCAACTACTTGCCGGTCATCTATTATGCAGATAGCACCATACCAACTGTACAGATACACGCATGTCCGACCTGCCGGTCATCTACCACTCTAATCGATTTTATACATCACACCAACCAACTACTTATCGGTCATCTATTATGCAAATAGCACCATACCAACTATACAGATACGTCAGTCAAGGAACAGAAGAAAATATTTACTATACACACAGGGCAGACACTACATACTCACTCCCCCATTTTCATTTTTTCCCCCGACCAACCTAAACGATCTTAATCTGCTTGATGTCTGACTGGCATAAATGAAACTGACTTGATTCACTACAACTCTGAAGAACTGAAGGATGATGCTGTTGTTCATAAACTAATCCTCGTCCACATTTTCAAAAATACCACCCACCCCCCCCCCCAGTGTATGGTGATGATGTTTATACCTACAAGTCGTATGCCATTAAGCCACGCCCACCTTTTGAATGCACCGCCAAGGGTATGATGATGTTGTTTATACCTATATATCATATGACACTAATCCAAATGTTTAAATGTACCAGCCAAGGGTATGCTGATAATGATGTTTATTACTAAAAATCATAAGCCAGTAAGCCATATCCACTATAGCCAACAATACCCCATCATCATCATCAAGTGCCGTGCCGGCTGGCGTAGGCGTTCATGGCTCTCCACAGATCTCGGTCTTTGGTTTTCTGGATCAACTCTTCTGCTGATATTCCTCGATGCCACCGTCTCAATCCATCCAGCATCACTTCTCTTGGTCTACCTCTGCCTCTCTTCCCCTCGATCTTTCCAGTTGTTACGATGTTCTCCAATGCCTCTCTTCTCATTTTAAAAACAAATCGATAACTGTCACATTTTTTTTAAAAATCTAATCAATTGATCTCCCTTATATTATTGACATTTGGCGGCTCGGGTTTATAACGTCATAGATACCAGCTTATTAAGCTCCTATAAGGAAAACAGACTCAGAAGCGGCATCTCAGGCACATCAGGCGGTTCCTCAGTAGGTTCGAGTTTGTAACGTCATCTATACTAGCTTACAAAGCTCGTATAAGGAGAATCATATCGATTTTTTTAAGGCTCGGAGCCTTGCGGCTCCTGTTTGTGATGTAAGCGATACCAGCTTAATAGGGATATATAAGGAGGAGCCTCAAGTGCTGAGCCTAAATAATATGGCAAAACTACATTATATACTAAGGATATATAAGAAGGAGCCTCAGGCATTGAGCCTCAAATGCGTTGGGCAAACGACTTTACATACTAAGGATATATATAAACAGGATCCTCAGGCTCAGTGATGTGACATGTGCGATACCAGCTTACTAAGCAAAACCTACCGCAAAACGGTATTACATACTACTGATAGGTACCAGACGAAGAGACGAAGACACGAACCGCTGCTTTGTAGGTGGATTGGGGACATTCAAAGGCTAGAAAAGGGGAAAAGCTTGTCGGATTCGGATGTACAAAGCCACAGGCTTGGTAATACAATGCAACGAAATTCACTTGATGATGTCACAATAAAACGTGCGGTGAAGCGAGGCCTATGTGGAGCCTAAGCTTGCATCCCAAGGACAGATGTGTTGACTCCGTTGCATGATATCTGTTTGTTTAGAATGCCCTTCATGTTGTCTGCTCATCTTTGTCTTAGGCTTTCTCTGGCTCTATATCCAGATCTGTTTTTGGTTATATGTATTAATGGAAGATTAGTCAAGTTTCAGTTTATATCATTTTATCTGCAGTCTCTCGATAGAGTCTATGTGTGGTGTTGTGATTCTTGTATTTCTGATATCGTTATTAGCCATTCTAGCCATTTATTGGATGTCTGAGTAAACATAGAAGATGATGATAACAGTATTTTCCTTTTGGCGTATTGCTGGTTTCTTTGGATATATTCATGTGGACACCTGAAGGTGTTCTATGAAGAAGTGTCCTTGTCCGTCCCATGTAAATATGCTGCTTCGATATGTGAATTCTGAATTTTATTTTAACAGATTCAGCGCCAATCAAATGGATGACGGGAAATGGGAATTAGGGGTGTATCACGGCTATAGTTTAAAATATGTTAATATGGTAGCAGACATACTGTAATGTATATCAAATTAAATGAGGTTGCATTAAAAAAATTACTGTATATAAACCCATAGCAGTTGCATAAGACGATTAATCATCACATGACAATTAAGCAGTTAACGTTGGTATGTTTGAATTTTAATATTTTTTACAAATGTGCCTAAATTCTATGTTCAGGGTAAGCCTCCATACAATGATTTTGCTTTATTTTATAACTCGGAACTTTCTCTAAAGTGATCTGTTTTTGAAGCTCTGCAGCTGAGCTAGACGTTTCTGATGCATGTGGTTTATCTGTGTGTACTTTTGTTGAGGAAGCTGTTATCTTTAACCTAAAACTATACTGCGACAGCTCAATAGTAAGTACAATAGTAAAGTGCAGTTTACTGAGGCGTATTAGATATATGGCAAGCACGGTAAGTAAAGGACACTTTTAACGTCTTAACAGATTTAATGACAAAACATAGGTAGGCTTGAACTCAACAAAAACGGTGGCAGAAAATGGGAAGTTGTGGTGTGTCACAATTACGAATTAAAAGTTGTTACTACGGTAGCAGACATGTTGTATTCTATTTCAAATTAAAGTTGGTTGCATATGGAAAACTAGTGTACATAAGCCTACGGCAGATACGGGAAGTCGTTTAAGATGATAAATCATCCCATGGCAATTAACAATTTATGGTGCTTTGCTCCATAAATTTATACATCAATTTGTGATGTGGTCAATATCACGCCAGCCGGCTTAACTTCCAGAACAGTTCCGAGTACATATTTTAGACTGGGTCGAATTGGAAGCTAAGTCAACTGTGTTTAAAATTCCCATCTCCAATGGGTTTCCACACATGATAATCGGATCGGCCGACGGGCGTTCTATCCACTGCTCTGCCGAGGCTCCTTGTGGCATCAATGGCTTTAACTGCATCCATTCTAGACTAGTCTCTGTGTCACATAAATGTTATTAAAAAAAGTTAGCTTCATATCCTTTACAGGGCGTCAAAGACAACACCGGCATTGTTTGGCTGTGAGTGATTTCTTGGCAAGTTCAAGTTCAGCAGTTTCCGAAGCACCGACTCTCATATCATTGCATGAAAGCAACGCAAAGTGACCTACTTCCAAATCGCTCGCGGCTATGCTTCGAACGCGGAATGCGTGATTGCGAATTGCGTTCTTAACCTCTTCGCCACAGAGCCGGGTATAAATGTTATAGCAACACAAGAAAGAGCACATAAACAACAACGATACACATAAACAACAACGATACACATAAACAACAACCATACACATAAACAACAACCATACACATAAACAACAACCATACACATAAACAACAACCATACACATAAACAACAACGATACACTTAAACAACAACCATACACATAAACAACAACCATACACATAAACAACAACGATACGCATACAAAGTTAGTTGCTTGTCCTACACACGACTTTGCAGTTCAATGATTGTGCTTTACTAGGTGATTTTACTTTCAGGAGTATGTCGGTGCTTTCTGAACGACCGACGTCTTATACTGTCGACATCAACGCATAGTGAACACTTAACTTGATATGTAAAGGAGTTGTGAAATCGCGTTCACTAACCCTTAATTGTCGACACACGATGTGTGTTTGTGTGCGCGTTTAATAAAAATATTAAGAAAAACAAGCTTTTATATGCAAATAATTTGAAAACGTTGTAAAAACGATATTTAAAAGTTATGTGGTCCTATGCTCAGTTGGTGAATAAAATGAGGAGTGAGAGGAGGAGGAGGTGGAGGAGGAGGAGAAGAAGAAGGAGGAGGCGACGAAGGAGAAGCTGAAGAATAAGGACCTACTGTAAATGCTGCATACTTAACCTTGCCTGAGTACATTCCCCTCTTGCAAAACCGACACTCTCCAGCGTTCAGAAATGAAGTTAATATTGACGTATCCCTATATAAACATTCTGATCCTATTTCTATATGAGCCGTAACTTCGGTTACTAACAATGCAAGTCCTGTGATTAGTTGTAATCAATCATACGTGCAGATTCTCCACACTTGAAGTCGCTCCAACGAGTTGGGTCTGACAGGTGTAGTCCATTGTTGTAGCGGCATGTCTCGTGTCATGTACGTGTCATGTAAAGCCCGCCCATCTGTGAACATATTGACTGATGATAACATGTGGGGTTTATATTTGGTGAAAGAGAAATATTTGTTTAGGGGAAGCCGTCCGCAGCTGAGAAGTTACTGTGTTCACCTGAGGCTAAGAAGTTACCAAGTTTTATCCCAGGGTAGGGCTGGCAATTTTTTCAAGGACATTGGTGTCTAACGATATCACTTGCCCCTGATCTCTATGGAAGTGAGATTGGAAAACTACCCTATGCACGTTGTCTACGTTAAAAATCTCACTGCATTTGAAAGTCGTAATAAGTAGGTAGTTAAGTCGCTGCCCTGTCAAAATCATTAGGAAATTTTTAAAAAAAACTGAAAACTTACCGGTGGGTAAATGGAGCCCGTTACCTTGGATGGAATCTGTCCTGAGAAAGCAAACCTGACACAAAATGGTACACTGACCTCTGTTGTATAATTAGGTGTATCACATTCCAGTCGAAAGTGGACCGTAAAATAATAATAATTTTGTTTGAGTGGCTTAAAATTTCTTAAAAGTCGAGAGGATCGACTTCGTTGCACCGAGCTTTATTCCATAGAACTCGGTCTCTTTCCGTAGGACGGCCTGCCTAAAGCGTCACACAAAGCATGAACTCCGTAGCTCCAGCGACGATCCCCAGGAGCCTCCGAGAAAAATGAACCCATGAACCGAAAGACGTAGCCCTGAATCGAACCCACATCCCTCTGAGCGCGAAGCAGACAGCTTGACCACTTCGTCACGGAGAAATTCCTAGCTTGATGACTTCTGCTTGCTTCTTATGATGGGCATTTGATTATGTTTTAAGTTTTTTGAGGTTTCTTCCCTACTGTTGAAGATCATCGCGTCACCACAGCGGTGATATGCCCTTGCGGCAGCAATATCACTGTCTTGCTGTACGGGGGCGCTGAGGCCTCTTCGTCAATGACAACAGAGCACGCTGTCTGACTTGCCTCACACTCATTAATTGCCTCTGTCACTAGCTGCAAGGCTTCTCATCGTGGGACGAACAGTCTTAGCATATTAACATGATACACTTTGTGTTTTCCTTTCACATTCACCATATAGTCCACATCTGACACTCTACTGACAGTTATGAACGGTCCATGCCAGGTCACTAACAACTTATTATATATTTCTGGTAGAAGAAGTAACATTTCCTCATATCTTGGAAAGAGATCAGCTTTGACTTTCTATTTGCGTACTGTCTATACCTAACCCCCGACATTTCCAAAGCCTCACGTGCACTCTGACATGCCGAAATAACCCGGTCTCTAATATTCACGACTAGGTCATACGAGGGATTCGTATTACTATCATTCACTCTTCCCTGATAGCAAATCTTTCAATAGGGTCATGGGGCCTCTTGGGTTTGCCAACTATAGCAGTTCAAATGGTGAGAAGCCTGCACTTTCTTGTGGTACTTCTCTATATGCCAACATGATAGTTGGTAAGTACTTATCCCAATCACTTGGTTTCTCTGCAGTGACTTTAGATAACATGCTGAAGGGATCAGTTCATTTTTTCGTAGATTCCGTTGCTCATTGGGTAATAAACTGATGTAAAATCCCGTGTAAAGTTCGACAGTCTGTTCACTTCTGTCATCATCTGAGAGGTAAATTGTCGACCATAGTCTGATAACACTTCATTAGAGAAACCTAGCCTCGAGAATAGAGCTAACAGTGCTTCAGCTACAGCTCCTGTCATAATGTGTTTTAGCGGTACGGCCTCTGACCATGTAGTGCAAAAATCAACCATGGTCAAGGTATACATATGACTCCTGTTGGACATGTTAATGGGAGTATGATTTCGATGGCTACTTTATGAAATGGCCTGACTTTCAGGTTTGTCGCTTGTACAGGTGCTTTTTCCATCTTTCCTTTTGGGTACATTTTCTGACAACTTGTACGGCAGGATCTGCAATATAGCTTGATATCTTTTGCTAAACCCTGGCAAGAAAACTGTGATAGGGACTCTTATGTTGTGTGGCTCGCTTCTACATGTGCCCTGCAAATGGGATGTCATGCGCTGTTCTGATAATCAGCTCTCTATATGCTGAGGGTGCAACTACTTGCCTACGTGTAGTCTTATCGTCTGAGAAGCGGCGAGTGAGAATATTATTCTTTATTTCGAATCACCACCAAACCTTCTTTGATTGCTTCTGTTCTAACTTACTACACCATTGGAAACATTTGTTCAGAGTATTATCTTGTCTCTGACAGTCACTAAATCTCTGTTTGAGATCAGTCTTCTCTTGATCAATGGTGCTATTATTAGGCTCTGTCTCGTTGTCTACTTCAAGTGTCGTTTCTACTTCAGCTGTACTCTCTAATCTTGTTTGTCTTCTGGTAATTACAGCGTTGCTTCTCACGCCATATGTGTTGTACCAGTTATCAATTTCCACTTCGGTACATTCTTTAACTGTTGGTACATTTCCAATGATCAGGTCTGTCACTGGGGAGTCCAGGACACACGCTGTCACTCTTCCTGAGACATACGGTGTTGTCACTGTGATCTCAGCTATTGGGTATAATTCCACTGTCCCATTGAACGTTATGCACTTAACCGTGTTCCCTGTAAAGGCAGCTGGGTGTACCAGACTCTTTCTGACTCCGATTTTCGTACACCCGGAATCTCTAAGGATTAAAGCTGGACTATCATTGACAAATCCATGGTGCAGCTTCAGACTTCCCTCCTAAGTGCACTGATGACATTGCTGCGAATGGGTGTCCACATATCAAGATAGGTTTAGTGGTTGGGTCGAACAAAGGTTTGCACCCATCACAACTCTCATTATTTAGTGTTTCAATCACTCGGACTGCATTTGAGTGCTGAGTCTCCTCCATCGTACATTGGTAGCGGAAGTGGCCTTTTTCCACAGTTTAAACAGACAATGTCTTTCCTCCTGTCCTTCGTTGGCCCACTGGATGGTTGTACATCACAATCTACTGCTTTGTGCCTCCAGCTTCCACAATTAAAGCGTCCAGAATAAACATTCTGACGTCTCGTAAACTTCCCCTTGTTGTATGGGTAACGTCCTGATCTGCTACCATGATTGCTACGGAAACCATTGTCTTGAGGTAATTGTTGCTCATACCTCTGTGCTGAGTACACACTTTTTGATCTTGGTCTGACCACTGGATTCTGATCCTGTTTCGTATAGGCTGCAAACATTATTTCCTCATCGATTTGTCTGCCCATCGAACAGTTCGGATGTGCAGTCATGTAGTTTTTCCCTAATTGGGACATTGTTTTAATGTCGTTTGGTTTTCATTCTTGAAAGAATGCCACTAAGTCTGTATTGCTTACCGATAGTACCTTGTCTCGTAGCATCAGCTCCACTAAACGATTAAAGTCTCCTCCTACTACTGCTAGTTCTAGCCATTTGTTAAATGATTTTTCACGTTGATGCAGAATAGTATAGTCATTTCTTTCTGACACTGGTAGATTGAAAATGGTATCCAAGGCCTTGCTCATAATATATTCGCTCAGTCACATGGCGTATTCAGTTTCTGGTATTCTTAAAACCTCAAGGGTAGCCTCGAATCTGAACAGATATGCCTGAATATTTGCTCTATCTGTAAAGTATGGCACTTTTAGTCGCTGTGAAGAGTGTTAATGTCTTATGCTTTCATCACTCTGTCCATTCGACGCTAGCTCTAATTTCTTGAGTGCAATTTCCTTCTCCATCTCAAACTGATACTTTTGTTTTTCCATTTCTAGTTTCATTTGTGTCTCTTTCTCTTCCTGTAGACGTTTGGCTTCTGCTAACTTCTCTTCCTGTAAACGTTTGGCTTCTGCTAACTTCTCTTCCTGTAAACGTTTGGCTTCTGCTAACTTCTCTTCCTGCAAACGCTTGTCTTCACGTTCAATCTGACTTTGTTCTCTTTCCCATTGCTGATGTTCTGTCAATTTTGTTTCTGCAAACTCCTGTAGTTCTCTGCCATTCAATCCTAGTCGTTCACCTGCTTCAATATATTAAATTAAAGAAGGCATCTTTTTAATTTTGGACACGTTGTTGTCCGTCAGTCAACTGTAAATATCACGACACTACTGCTTGTCTTATGCGAATACCCAGAGTACTCAAAAACTCCGTCTGTAAGGAAATTCGTCGTATTGATAATGCCACTCTGTACTCAATCACCCGTGGTCCTACAGTGATTCTTGGACACCGTCCTCAATACGGTTCTATTATTTCTCTCTACCTCCATTTTCCCAGTAGTGAAAAGAGGATATTATCTATAACCACTCGAATATTACTAATATAGTTGTAGAAAGTTCCTCGAAATAGTATATATATATATATATATATATATATATATATATATATATATATATATATAATATATATATATATATATATATATATATATATTATATACATATATAGATATATTATAATGTGTGTGTGTGTGTGTGTGTGTGTGTACAAATTGATGACAAACAATTTATGATGCCTATTTGACGCGAGACACGTAGGCTGGTGACACGCCGACAGATGATTACATAGAAATAAAATACATTGACATCCCCATGCCTGTGTATAAGACGAAACAGTGCAATAATATCCCACGACAGAACCATCTATACAGAAGATATCATGCAAGGATCACAATAATTACTATATCCAAAGAAACCAAATATCATATGTAAATATAAGAAAGAAAAGAGCAATCCAAAATCAATAATATACACATATTTGACGAGAGACAACTGTGTCGAAAGGATATTTTTTTAGGACAACAATTCAAAACAAAACAAGCCAACTTGTCAGCTTATTCCTCTAAGAATACCCTAAGCACAAGGAAAAATATTTTTGCAACGCCTGCCATGATGCAGAGAGAAATAGCAAAAATCTACATCAACCAAATACAGGAGACACCTTACGAATAAAGAAATAACGCACATAAACGACACTTCGGACAGATGACGAGCACCAATCAACAAAGCCGCCGAAGACAACAATGCGATGACAAACACATAAAAGAACGTCGCTGTGATTGTAGAATTCGTTCTCCGAAAAATAGGCCTGGATATGTTTGGTGGTTAGGACTGCATTGGATGTTGGAACCTGCTTCTGCTGGAACTATAGGCTTTTCGTTGCGTTTTGGGAAGACGATGATAATTTTGAAGTTCATGTTGTGATATGTTGTGTATGCTTTTATTAGGTATTTTTGAGCCAGCCCACACTGGCACGCTCGATCGTATTCTGGTATGAACCTAAGGCCTATCCAAGTCAAATTGAGCACTAGACCGCGTTTTGCTCTCGTTTTGAGCTCATCAGTTGTATATGCTTTGGTTGAGGTCTATTGAACGTGATGTTGTCCGGAGTCACGTTTGCCGAAAACGATGAAAGATTGATACGAATGTCCAGGCTCTTGAAATCTGTATAAAAGTAAATTTTGGCAGAGACATTTGACCACTGCCCTTCTGGAGACGCCACATAAATTTTGCTGTTGACTGTTTGTTGCCAGGTGAATTAATGATGGGAACAACGAATAACTGACTGTCATCAAAAACAACGTAGACTTCTTGAGTTCTCTCTGACATGCACTCCGTCACCTTCACAGCTGTTCTTGATGGTTTGTTTACCAATGGCGATCCTACTTCTCACTCATACTTAATGTCCCGCTGTAAACTTCCCCTGTACACATGACCTGAAACATACACCTGACGGCTGTGTGAAACCTTAACAACACGGTTGAGCATCAGCTCAGCCAAAGCCGTAGAATTAAATCGTAAAAGAATAGTCCTCCCTCCCTCTTCTCTCTCTCGCTTCTCTCTCTCTCTCTCTCTCTCTTCTCTCCTCTCTCTCTCTCTCCTCTCTATTCTCTCTCTCTCTTTCTCTCGTAGTCCTAAATAGATGCAGCTTCGGCTGTGCACTGAAATATCGTTCACGCTTTCCAGCTTCTGCTATCTATACGACATTAGTTGTTTTCTTTGATATCACTGAAAAGCTAACAGTGGCGTATTAGTCTTGACGCTCTAACATTGCACATAAACATCCGTTAACCCATATGTTATCATCTAAGTACTACACTGTCAGTGTGTCGCAAACAACAATGTGTCCGATAATGTCTTGTTTCCTGGGTGATTATGGGCCCAAATTCTATTATTTTTAACATATGAAATTAATATTCTTGCCGTTGTTTCACTGTACTGGCACATCCGGTTCGTATGTAATGACCCCCAGATAATCCTCCTGTTACAGTCTCCTGCAACAGGATTAGACTGGCCGTTTCTCAGGTCCCGATACTTTGCAGATATCACAGAAGGGTGCAGGATGGATCAGCAACAGGTATAACAACACATATCATTACTCTAATCAACAGCTATGATCACTTGAAAAACACGTGTTGCACACACAATTCATTTAATGATGAACATGGTGCATGTATAACATTATTCCAGGAAGTTTAGTAGTAATAATCCATCTCGTTAGGAATTATTTTTTCACTATAACATGCCTTCTCTGGGCCTCATTCACCCTAGTGCACATAGAATTACGCCTCTCTGTAACAGCCGACTAGAACCACTCCGAAAATCCACCCCCCGGCTAGTTCTCTACACTTAGCCCCAGACCCCCTGCTAAATATCCGCCCTGCGAAGTTGTCAAACTCAGCCGCAACTAACCCCCCCTCATTTTCCAGTCTGTCTTTATTCACTTTTCCAGAGCCCTCCCAATAATACCATTTAACCCCATTGTCCACTTAATCATTCCCATAAATTAATTTAGAATTCTTCTTTGTTCTTGTTTCCTGTCATGTATTCGCATCTCATTATTGATTCCCTCTTAACCCAATACGTGTACCAAAAATTCACATTTCTGAGCATCACGTTTCTCTATGCATACGTGATTTGACGACGTCTCTTGATATTCCTCCCCCTTGTGTTTTAGGCGCACCTTAGTTTTTGAATTTCTTAATCGGCTTCTCTGAACTCACATCCGCTTTAATCTCCTCTTCACATCTATGACCCTTTGTTGTAAATCTCACATTCTTAAGTAGTACAAATGACCCAAGTTATACCTGGACCCACGCACGTTACAATGTTCATACATTTTAATTCGTTTCGTTCTGTGTTTGCATTATATTTGTTGGTCTCATTAATCATATCGTTATAATATTGTCATTTACATGCCGATTTATATTACAGGTATTTTGTAAGTTAATGTAATTGATGCCGGCTTCCTGGCCTAGAGGTTTAGCGACTTTTCTCCGTAATCTCGCATACTCTCGTAGGTAACGTGACGACGGTGAGAATCAGCAGTGGTTCGATTCACGTAGGTAACTTACGGGATATGTGAGCCGGCCGCTCAGAAAGCAATGGCAAACTACTGAGCGTAATCGTGCCGAAAAATCAACAATCAGCTGAAAGATGCTGATGTTGACAGCGATGTCTTGTAAAGGATATATGAATATAATTGTGAATTTTTATTATCTTATATTTTTGCTAAAATTTGACTAATTTACACTTACTTCGTGGGTAAAATGGCTGAGAAGTATCAAAACTGACTCAATAAGTTAGGAATACGCCTTGGACACTTAAACATGTTGCCAGAGTTATCTTCTATTCTTAATCAAAATTTTCATTTATTCGGACTTAGTGAAAGTAGACTACATGAAAACATTTCAGATGAGGACATATCTATTAAAGAGTACAAAGGTTTTAGTAGAGATCCCTGTAGGAAACAAGAAACAGGCATAGTAGCCTATGTTTCTAATTTACTAAATGTTGACCGTAGGCTAGACTTTGAAACTTGCGAAATAGAATGTATTTGGTTGGAGCTAAAACTTCAAAACCGCAAAACCCCTGATAATTAGCTACCTCTATCGAAATCCCAGCGCCAGATACGTCTGGTACGAACATTTCACTACCATGATGGATGTGGTTTTCTCTTCCGGGAAGAAAATTAAACTACTCGGAGACTTTAACATTGACATCAACAAATCCCACATAATATTAGGAAATATAATTGCATCATACAACTTCCAACATGTAGTAAAACAAGATACTAGAGTAACAAACTGTCTTCAACACTTACAGATCACATTTATGTAACTTGCTCAGACAAAAAAATAGAATGCACCGTACGCAATTGTGTAATGAGCGATCACTACCCAATATGTTACACATGGTATAAAAAGGAATTAAAACTCCTAAACATAAACATGTAAGTGTAAAATATAGAAGTTGCAAAAATTTCAACCAAAACGTATTTTCACAAGACATACTCAGTTCACCTCTAAACAATGTTTATCAACTTCCAGACCCGGGTGATGCTCTGCAATCCTGGATGAAGATCTTTATTGAAGTGTTTGATAGACATGTGCTAATCAAGGAAGTTCGAGTAAAACATCACGTCAAGTCACCATGGATCACCCAGGAAATAATGAGAGACAGAGATAAAGCACATAAAATGCAGTATCTTAGCACATACCGTACTCTTAGAAACAAAGTTCACTATACCATACGAAGAGAAAAAAAATTACTTTAAGTACTTAGTAATGGGTAAAACAAATAGTAAGGATTATGAAAGGCAATTAACACATTGACAAACAAGTATAACGTCTCAAATTCATTACAATCAAATCCTATTTCATGCTACCAATTCAGTAATTTCTTTTTTTTTTTTCAAACTGACATAGATCAGTTGAAGGCTTCAATACCAAATTCTTCTTGCAACTTATCTTTACTGTCATCGTCTTGCGAGAATAGATGCTACCGGGATAATAAATCGTACTATATATGGTTTGTGTCTTCGTTATTCAAATTCACTACGGGAAAACATTGCTTTGATCTATATTATTAACAACCAGACAAAGACTTCAGACTCTACATTCACACAGATCACTTCAACTTCACACCGATAACATGCCAGTAGAAAGTGTAATCGAGCACAAAACATTAGGCCTCATCATTGATAGAAACTTAATCTTTAATCCCCACTTTCAAGCGCTCACTAAACAAACAGCGAAAAAAGTCTACCAACTCGCCAACATTAAAAATTTCCTTGATGAGGACACAAGGGAAATATTCTATACTTCTCACATACAGACACATTTTGACTACTGCTCTACAATCTGGGACCGTTGTTCCAATTCGTGCACCAAGCGACTTTACTCACTTCAGAAACGAGCCATGAATTTAATTTATAGCAAACATGTAACTAACAATCCTAGCCTGCATAAACGCCTTCAATTACTACCACTCCACAAACGCCTGCTTTTCAATAAGGCCAAACTAATTCATAGAATCCTACATCGGAATGCCCCAATTTACCTGTGGTCATTGTTTAAATATAATACTAAGCACAGTAAACGATTAAATATATTACACATTCCGAAGCTAAGATAGACTTATGCAAAACAAGTTTAACGTACTCTGCAGCTCAGCTGTGGAACAATCTTCCACAAGAAACCAAACTCATCACCAATCTATACACATATAATCGCAAATTATTCGAACAATATCTCAGTACGGATTACCTTCACCCTTAATAATAGAAATAATAATTAAAAAAAAACCTAGTATAACAGCCAGTCCCCTTTTTGGTAAGCCAGTAATTCCACATAGCTAATAACAAGTGCCACATCAGCCATTACTATTACTGAGTCGTGTAGTACTGAATTTTCATTTTCCCCATGCCTTTATAATGCATATCTTTTATATTGTTGCTGTTTACGGTTAGCCTTGAATGATGTGTGGATGATATAATGTATCAAAGAGAGTGATATAAGGGCAGAATGTTAGACGAGCCTGCGTGCCCAATTCTTAACCCGTTGAAAATAAGTTTGTTTGCTTGTTTGTTTGTTTGTTTGTTTGATCTCCCTTAAACATTAGACAATAATGTTTTGTTGCTCGCTCACTTTGAATTCAAGCGTAGTCCATACACACTACCTCTAGTAACACTGGACTGAATTGTGCGTGTAGATTTGCTTTCCCTACTGCCGGTGTCCCTTGCCATCAAGATAACCCACTCCGTCTTCAGAGGTACTTGTAATTTACGTCCCCAAGTCAAGGACAAGAAGAAGTTAACATGATCACTTATGTATATTCGTCTTCTTCTTCTTCTTCTTCTTCTTCTTCTTCTTTTCTTCTTCTTCTTCTTCTTCTTCTTCTTCTTCTTCTTCTTCTTCTTCTTCTCTTCTTCTTCTTGTCTGTGTTTAGCTTGTCTTGTTGTAATAAGATCATATGTGACCTTTTCAATGTCTCTTTCACTACATCTAGCCACCACTATCTGGGTCGTTCTCTCTCCTTGTATCACGATGTTCTCGCGTAGAATGCTCCAGCCGCCGGCTGATCTTGTTCTGTTCTAACTAATTGTCAGAACCATTTAATTCTTTCTCGTTCTATAAAGTGAGAAATACGTGATATTCCTACACTTGCTTTTAGTTTATCATTTGTCTCTATATGTTCTTGTTTTACCAGCGGTATTTCTTATGCATCTCATCTCACATGATGTGACTTTACGCCTGTATGCTTCTAGGACTGTCCATATTTGGCATTAGTAACACGGCGTTTGGGACGAATAAAGCGTTAATAAATTCTTGTGTGTGTGTGTGTGTGTGCGTGCGAGCGTGCGTGCGTCCGTGCCTGCGTGTGTGTGTGTGTGTATGTGTGTGTGTGTATGTGTGTGTGTGTGTGTGTGTGTGTGTGCGTGCGTGTGTGTGCGTATGTGTGTGTGGTATCAACATCATGTATCGTGCGGATAAGCGTGGGCGGTCACGTTTCGCCATCTCACACGATCACCATATTCTTGGATTAGCGTCGTGAACTTGTCTCGACCATGCCACGTGGCTTTGTTTTGATCCATATATTTACTTCTCTTCCTTCTCCTTGTGTTTCCTCCCTCAATCTTGCCAGTTTTCACCAAATTTTCTAATTTATTTCTTCTTATAAAGTGTCCAAAAATTTTGGCTGTCTACGTGTAATTTATTTCAACAATTTATGGTTTTCATTTGTTTCCTGTAGGGCATGCTCATTGATTTTTCTGTCTGCCCATGGTATTCTTTGCATTTTACTCAGAAACCATATTTCCACTGCCATTATATGTTTTTCAGCATGTCTGCTCATGCTCATGTCCACGCTTCTCTTCTTTACAAAAGTACATGTTATATTTAGCGTTTCAATACTCTTTTTCTCGTTGCAACTTGACATAGTTTGATTAGTCAATATGTTTTCCATCTTGTAAATGGCTAGCTTCGCCATTGCAATTCTGTTTTTTGTTGTTTTTGTTTTGTCTTTGTCAGCATGTTTATATTTGGATATTTGGGCGGTACTACCTGGAATGGGTGCTGTTTCATAGTTGATGTTGTTTACTCTTTGTATTCTCCTTTCTATTTCACTATCTAGTCTTCCATGATCTGTGAACACACTGCCCAGATACTTGTACAATCCAACTTGATGTAAAGATTTTCCATTTACATTTACGATATACGGCACTGGTGTTCGTCGCATGGTAATAAATCCTGTATTTTTGATGTTAATCTACACAACTAAGTTCTGACAGCAAATGTCATAGCAACTTATATGATGTTGGAGATCTCATGCAGTAAACTCTGGTCGTCTGCAAACAGCAGCTCATTTAAACTCTGGTTGTGGATTTGCTTCTTTAAAAATCTTATCCACTCCATCATCATCATCATCACGTTCCATGTTGGCTGGCGTAGGCGTTTATGACTTTCCACAGATCTCGGTCTTTGGTTTTCTGGATCAACTCCGCTGTTGATATTCCTCCATGCCACCATCCCAATCCAACCAGCATCATTTCTCTTGGTCTGCTCTGCCTCTCTTCCCCTCGATCATTCCAGTTGTCACGATGTTCTCCAATGCCTCTCTTCTCATCACATGACCAAAGAAAGCTGTTTGTCTCTTTATTGTTGGACATAATGTTCTAGTTTCATTAGCCTCTTTCAGGTAGTCGTTGTTAGTTACTTTGACAGTCCAAGGAATTCGCAACATTTGTCTCAGGAACCACATCTCGGTTGCTTCCGAGTTCTTCCTAATGTGTTCTCATCCACTTACTGTTATTAATTCCTAATATCATGAAGTCACAAGAACAATCTCCACTTCACTAAATATTTAGTTTAAGTGGCATTGTTGGCCTTCGTTGCTTACACTTACTTATAATAACATAAATGCTAGTTGCATGTATAGAAAACCAGGATATTGTGCCTGAAGCTATTTTGAGTCTGCCAATATGTGGTCTTAATTTCTCCCTTGAAAACCCTAAAATTCCAGGGAGGAATCCCCTTCCGGCTGAAAACGACTTCTCTATACACTTTAAAGCAGTGTTTCCCAACGTGGGGCCCACGCCCCACAGGGGGGCAATTTGACTGTTAAGGGGGGCAATTCGAAAATGGAAGAAATCGACTGAATATAACAAAACGGGGAGACTTGAGACTGAAGTTAACTAAATTGGAACCTGACATAAGATCTCTTTGCAGCAAGCATCAAGCGCAAGGATCTCACTAAATTTAAATAATAAATAATTACTAATAATTAAAATAATATAGAAAAATCTTTCATTACAATTATTTTGTACTTCAATTTCAGTTCTCCATTATATGTTTTGAAAATTTACTTACTGTGTTTGCTCAATAATTACCTAGTGATTTCTTCCTAAAACCTATCATTCAAGTTTCTTTAGTGAACATTGTCTGTATTACTGTCTGGTGTGATAAGTACGCTTCTGGCAAGACTCAACTTTCTGCCTGTCTGTTATCTGACTTCCTTATTTGTATAATGCACTGATTTAAATGATGATTCATTTTGAATATGTTATAATTATTATTTCATATATATATATATATATATATATATATATATATATATATATATATATATATATATATATATATATATATATATATATATATATATATATTGTGACAGGTTGGCCCACCTCTCAGATCGTTTTGTTACTAGATGGAGATAGCCCTCAGTAAACCCCTCTATGTATCCTGTATTAATTTTTATTTTTATCTATATTTTCAAATATTAGATAAAATCGTCTTTGGTTAGTGTTTATATACATAAAACTATAGAGAGAGTTAAATACTATTTCTTCTTATAGTTAGAAGTAGATGTAGGGTAGAGTTCGTTTACAAGCCAAGAAATCCAGTCAGACTGAATTTTATATTCAGATTTGGCTGTGAAAAATAATTTGGCCACAGGAAGGGAACTCTCCTGGATGAGAAGTTAACTTCCGGTAGCACCCTAACGTCTGCCATTTTCTGACAGCCGGCTGGAGGGAGCTATCACGTCAATTGGCTAAAATTGAACACCTGTCTGTGTTTAAACATATTTTATTGCTGGCTCTTGTTAAGCCGAACATACCTTCTAAAACATAGAAAAGCCAATGATAGTCTCCACTCCCGATAGGCCAGTCAAAATCTAGTTGCAGGGTGAGTTAATAATAATTTTGTTAAATATTTTTCTGTGTGTCAAAATGCCGGCAAAATCTAAAGGCCATACCGATCGATAATAGATAACATTAATTAAAACTAGTGTTAGTTAACTAATATTAGAATTAGGACCATGTTTGTGCCATGTGGCTTGCCGACAAGGGTAAAACGCAAAGCTCGTCACATGTGGCATTAGAAACATGGATAAATTACATTACGTGATTCTCGAAATTAGGTATCCACCTGCGGAAGGACACCTGAGTTAGTCAGTAGACGATTAGAGTTAAGATAAATTAATTATGTACTTAACTTCGGAACTAGCGTATTTCTCTAGATAAAATGCTTATTAGTTGAAGGAATTAGTTCAGAGAGTGAATAGTTACAATTAATTATTCTTTATTATTAATTATTCTTTATTAATCTCGTATCTGGCCCATAGTCAGATTACTACCATGTGGTCCAAGATGGCCCACTTAACAAAGTTCAAACCTTGGGGGAATTCTCCAACCCTAATATTGTTCTTGTGTATAGTGAAAATAATCTTAAACCTAGCTAAGGAATCTTCTAGATAATTAATTATGTTGTAATTAATATAAGGAGGACTTGCTAGTAGTACAACTCATAACTCTTTAAGTGAACGTGGGGTGTTGCATTGATTTTAATGGTTCACTCGTGTACATCGTGAAGTTATAGTTGTGTGTGATTTCATTTCATTCTATGGAATTCATCATGTGATGTTAATTCATCGTGTGGAGTGTAGTTTGTGTGTTTCCATACTTGGAAAATGATGTGTGGTGTTTCATCGATTTAATGGTTGGTTAATGTATATGTGACGTCGGAGTTGTGGCGTCTGAGTTTCATTCCATTGAAGTCATCCTATATGTACTGTTAAGTCATTATGTGAATTGTGATTCATGTTTCCATGATTAATCATGACTTAGAATATATATTTGGAATGTGGTCTTTGAAGTAGAGCATTGTGATTGTACATGTTTGATCTAAATGTCAGCAGAGAGAATAGGATATCATTTGTGTGCTGTTTGCATTAGATCAGTGTGCTGTTGTAGATTTCAGATAAGGAATCAAAATGTGTAAATTGAGATAATACATGATATTGAAATTTATGAGACAAGATGCCATGCAGGACATGGCCAAAAGAATTTACAATTCTGTCTTGAAGGATTATTCACTCCTTCTCACTGTCATTCACAGAGCCTGCACCCTGATCAACTGTAGCCGTAGTCACGACCGGTAATTGAGCTACGAACCACTCACTTGATGCAGTAGAGAGTGGAGTCCATACCACGATCCAGTCAGCACTGACAGCTTACCATCCAGGAGGCTAAGGATTATCAGATGAGTGGCTACCCACCCGTTTGCCACTGCACAGCAATCCTAATTTGTCCACTATTGGCTAGAAGTCTATTATTACGGCCTCTAGCTGAACATCTTGTAGAAAGTTCAGAGATCTGCGTATCTCTTATGTGTCAGTGAGTTCCCAGTGGGGCTCACGTAGTGTTCTTTAGTATTAAACGTTATATTATCTTTGTACTTTTAACAACTGCGTCTGTCATTATAGGATTAGCATTAGCATCATCATATTGTGTGACGAGTGAAAGGATTACATCTATACTTATCATTCTGTCTTATCTCCTGTTGTGTGAGAATACATTAGGCAGTGGGGGCTCATTATTCTTCCAGGCACGTTAGCAGGAATAACTTGACATACTGTCTTCTTGTGTTAGTACAGTTAGTCGTCATAACTTTCCGCCTGGCACTGTTTAGAAGTAGTGATCCATTCTGGGACTTTGATAATCATTCTTCTAGAATTGCGAGCCATTTGATCGCTTCTTCAGCAGTGGTTAGATTCTCTATTAGTAGAAGTCTATTTAGTATCTACTTTGATCTAATTCCATCATAGTAGTATACGTTACGCGACATATATATATATATATATATATATATATATATATATATATATATATATATATATATATATATATATATATATATATTGTTCTCAATCTTGTGTCAGGTCTCAGTCAGATATGACTGAGCTACCGTATAACAGTAGCCGGTACTACCTGCTTTCTGTTAGCGCCCAATGTTAGACGGCGCTTACCAAACCCGACACCCCACATTGTGCCAACGGCTTCGGACGGAGGAGCGCAATTGGGAGGGTACAAACCTTACCCTGGTGTGAGGAAATGTAACCTAAAGACAAAATGTCATGGCAGTTCAGACCAGGCCCTAAGCCTTGGTTGGCAGCTGGTCTAGGATCGAAGCTCCGACAGGCAGACAGTTAGAGCATTGCTTTGCTGATCCGGCAGCTTGTGCAGCTTGTCTTGTTCCAGAAGTATAGGTATTACCTTTCCTCTGGAGTAAACTAGGCAGGCCGAGAGAGGGATCATGCTGCACGGGGAACACATGATCTCTATATCTTAGCCCAGGCTTTGTGCTATGGGGAGGCAATAACTCCATCCCTGGTCTTAACCGGTCTCGGAATCAAAGCGAGAGGCAACTGTTACGGGTTATAAGTCCCTGTCAATTGGCGTAGACAAGGGGCGCCACGCGTTGCCTCTGGCGGCGGGAGACACCTACAGGTGTCACTGATAAGCTACCGCCCGCCTCAAGCTTGGCAGCCCCCGGCCATTGGGTACTGATCCGCCACAGCCTGTTTACTTCAATGGGTGCTTGGGGCTAAGACAGAATCTGAATCGCAGGCTGTAAAACCAATGCACCAGGTGCTAATAAAAAGAAAAAATAGAAACCTCAAGCTACGGCTTGCAACCTGGAACCTGAGAACCGTGTGTCCGGGATTTTCCACTGAATTTACCAATATTGACGATGTGAGAAAAGCGGCTGTGATTGATGCCGAACTCAGTCGTCTTAACATTGATATTGCTGGCCTGCAGGAGACTCGTCTCGCTGAGGAAGGGTCACTCAGGGAAAACAATTACACCTTTCTTTGGAAGGGTAGAGGGCAATTAGAAAAACGGCAACACGGTGTGGGCTTTTCAGTGAAGAATTCGCTACTGGAAATGATTGAAATTTAACAGGTGGTAACGAATGACTATTATCCCTGCGCTTGGCAACCTCTTGTGGTTTTGCCACCATTATTACTGCATATGCACCGACACTCGATTCCTGTGATGATGTGAAGGATTTGTTCTATGAGGAGTTAGACTCCGTGATCAAGGTAGTTCCAAAATCCGACTACATTTATTTGCTCGGTGATTTCAATGCTCGTGTGGGCAAGGACTCGAGTTCATGGCCAGTGTGCCTTGGAAAATACAACGTCGGTCGCATGAATAAAAATGGGAAAAGGCTGCTGGAGCAATGCACCAGAAATGACCTATGTATTACAAACTCCTTTTTTAAAACAAAAGAGCTGCATAAGGTCACATGGAAACATCCAAGATCCGGCCATTGGTACCAGCTGGACTTAATCATCACACGGAGACAAAATCTGAACCATATATCATTGACTCGAAGTTACCACAGTGCTGACTCTGATATGGAATAGACAGAAAAAGCAGCGGCTGCAGCAGGATATAACAATATGAACTGGAAACAAATAGGTATATTAAGCTCCTGCGAGAAGAAACGTACTAAACATCAACATGTTGCACATACCTTACAAGGAAATCCATCTCGTATCCCGAAATACAGGTGAAAATCCGAAATCAGAAGCATTCAATAAATATATAAAATGAATAATATAATAAAATAAAATAAACACACAAACGCGTACAATACGACACACAGAACGACGTTTCGATTCTCAGAATCTTTGTCAAGTACAAGACAACACGGATAGATACGACAACGAAATATAAAAAAGCACAACACTAAAAATCACAACCACTATGTATCCATGTGGCAGCAGAAAAGTCGGATTTGCCAGGTGAGAAGGCACTCTAGGCTGCAGAGTTTAAATATAGTTGCCAGATAGGATTGAAAAAAAAAATGCGAACAGTCTGATATGAAAATATAGGTGTGTGGAGACAGTGGTATGGATATGGGGGGGGGGGGGGGGGAGGACAGCATAGTAATGGACAGTGTAAACAGTTGGAGAAGGTGGCACAGTTATACAGTAGGCGTCCACAACAGTATTAATACCTGCTGGATGGACGCATCCCAGATTGTTGATTAGTTGGCATTCAATTTTTAACCTAACGCAGCTGTTTGAGTAGCAGGTTTTCAATGCGGTGACACATACATCGTCGACTCCATTATGGTTGGAGGAATTGAAATGGTTGGGGACAGGTTTGTCAGCGCCCTGATTGATGTCTCTGAGGTGTTCTCTAAAACGGTCCGCAAGACGTCTGCCTGTTTGACCAATGTATTTCATGTCACATCGTTTGCAGATGATGACATATATCAGATTGCGGGATGTACAAGTGAAAGAATCTTTCAAGGAGAAGGTGCCTAGGGGAAATGTGATCTCCGGTGTCTGAACAACGTATGGGCATGTCAGACAGTTCTTACGATGGCATTCGAATGTGCCCACAGATGAAGTAACGGTGGGGAGGCGACTATGCACAAGGTGGTCTCTGAGGCTCTGGTTACGGCGGAAAATTACCCTAGGGCCATCGGAGAATACCTCACGAGTGGTTGGATCGGATTCCAAGATGGACCAGTGTCTCAGGAAAATATGCTTGATGGCATAGGCATGTGGATGGAAGGTGAGGATGAGCTTGGGTGCATTGTTAGGAGGTCGCGTTTGTTTGACGAGGGACATTTCCCGCGAGACTTGGGTTATGCGACAGAAAGCTGTGGACAAGACGTCCTCTGGGTAGGACCGTTTGCGGAAAAAGTCAAGCATTTCATGGGCTCTCTCGAGGAAGTCATTATCATCCTGACAGATACGACGAAGGCGGAGTAGCTGGGAATATGGGATGGAATCTTTGCAGCTTTTGGGGTGGGATGAGCTGTACAGGAGGAAACCGTGAGCATCAGTAGGTTTGTAGTACACAGAGGTCGTGAGGCCTGTAGGGTTTAATTTAATAGTGGTGTCAAGGAAATTGACAGAGGTGGTGGAAATTTCTGTGGTGAATTTGATCGATGGATGGAAGTCATTGACATAATTGATGAAGCGGTTCAGTTCCGCCTCTGCCATGTCGGTGAGACCTATGCCGTCATCGATGTAGCGTCGGTAAAAAGAAGGGAGAAGACCATCATAGCTGAGTTCAATCTGGTGTTCCAGATGTCCCATAAATAAACATGCGTAGCTGGGTCCCATTTTCGTGCCCATGGCGACACCGCTGATTTGTTCAAAGTAGTGGCCATTGAATTCAAAGGAATTGTTGGTGAGGACCAATTCAGCGAGTCTCACAAGTGAGCGAGTAGGGATGGCTTGATCTGTGCGTTGATCCAGAAAGAACTGTAGCGCCCTGAGGCCATCAGCGTGAGGAATGGAGGTATAGAGGGAACATACATCCATTAGGAATAGTCTGTATGTGTTCCCAGGAGTCAGTTGGAGAGAGTTGAATGAGAGTAACGCATGCGTTGTATCCTTGATGTATGACGGGAGATTCGCAACTAGAGGTTGGAAAATCCTGTCAAGAAACGCTGAGATCAGTTCAGTTGGGCATGAGCAGGCAGAAACTATCGGACGTCCAGGATTTTTGAGTTTATGTATTTTGGGCAGCATGTAGAGGGTGGGTTTGCCCAAGTCAGAGTCATGGATGTGAAGTGAAGAGGCACTGGGTGGTAAGGCATCCTCACGTATGAGCTGTTTGATGGTGTTTTGAATCTTCCGGTTATAGGAGAGAGTGGGGTCTCCGGCGCAGGGGGAATAATTGTCAGGTTTATTCAGTTGGGACATGACTTCCTCGGCATATAGATCTTTCCGCCAAACAACCACCGCACCACCTTTATCCGCCGGTTTGATGACTATGTCCTGTCTGCGCTGTAGTTGGGATAGGGCACGCCATTCGGGAGGGGATAGGTTGGAGCGTTTCAAGCGAGGGAAAGAAAGTTGCTTAATCTCATGGAGTGTGTTAGCTATGTAGAGGTCAAGCGCGTTGGAAACTCCGGAAGGTGGGGTCCATGTGGAACGGGATTTGGTTGAAGATGGAAAAATGTCAGGAGGTTGTGGGGTGGGACTGTGGACAGGCTTGTCTCTGTGGTGGTACTTGAGGCGGAGTCGTCTGTGGAAGTTGGAAACGTCTTCCAAAATAGCGCGACTGTCCATACGGGGGCGGAGAGGGACAAAACTGAGACCTTTCCCTAAAACAGCATGTTCTTCAGGAGACAGTGGTAGGTAAGGCAGTATGCATACCACTTTGGTGTGGCTGATAGGTGTCGAAGTGGGGGAAGAGGCATGGGGACGTAGATGGCTAATTTTGTCTTTCTTACGTGCGGATAGCCATAGGTATAGCTCTCTATTATAATGTTGAATGATGGAGGTGATCAAATGGAAAGCAAGCTGGTTGTTGAACGTCAGTAGATGCAGAGTCCGGTACAGGTTGTGCTTGGTGTCCTTAAGTTCGGAGATATGTCGTTGATGCACAGTCACTGCCAGCTTCATGTACTTGACGGACTGCTCTTGTGCCAGGCGATTGAAGAGCCGTGTCTCAGCAGGAACCAGTTTGCCCAACGAGAGATGAATATTGCTCCGGAAGCCTTTAGGTGTAACCTTGAGCCGGAGACAGTTGTTCAGGAAATTCAAATGGCAAGAAAAGCGAGTGCTGTTAAAAATAGTACGTGCGAGGCTAATAGCTGCACGGGACATGTCCTGGGGCATGAGGGCAAATATGTCGGAGATGGTGTGGTGGAGAGATGACATAGTCCGTCTGCCACCTGGCAAATCCGACTTTTCTGCTGCCACATGGATACATAGTGGTTGTGATTTTTAGTGTTGTGCTTTTTTATATTTCGTTGTCGTATCTATCCGTGTTGTCTTGTACTTGACAAAGATTCTGAGAATCGAAACGTCGTTCTGTGTGTCGTATTGTACGCGTTTGTGTGTTTTTTATTTTATTTTATTTTATTATATTATATTATTCATTTTATATATTTATTGAATGCTTCTGATTTCGGATTTTCACCTGCATTTCGGGATACGAGATGGATTTCCTTGTAAGGTATGTGCAACGTGTTGATGTTTAGTACGTTTCTTCTCGCAGGAGCTTAATATACCTATTTGTTTCCAATTCATATTGACTCTGATATGAATCATTCTTTGGTTGTTGCAAGGGTTAGACTGAGACCAAAGAGAATCTACACAGCTAAACACAAATCTAGCCCGAGGATTAATATTATTAACACTCACGATCCTGAAAAGTGCTTTCATTTTCAACAGCAACTTGAAGACGCTTTCACAGATACACCAGAAAATTGTACAGTAAATTAAAAGTGGGGTCGACTTAAGGAAACTCTTTATTAAACTGCCGTAGGGGTTTACGGCACTGTGGAGCATAAGAGGCAGGACTGGTTTGCGGCAAACAGCCAGACTCTGCAGCCCTTTATTGATAAGAAGAAGATAGCTCTCTTAAGAAACAAGGAAAGACCAACGCGTAACACTCTGAGTGAGCTAAAGCAAGCTAGGAAGGATGTGCAAAAGACTGCCAGGCAGTGTGCAAATGATTATTGGATCAAGTTATGTGAGTCCATTCAAATCGCAAGTTATAAGGGAAGCATCAGAAGCATGTATGAAGGAATAAAAAAGCCTGTGGTCCAATGATCAAAAGAAGTGCACCATTGAAAACCTTGACTGGAAAAATCATAACTGATAAGAAACAGCAGATGGACAGATGGGTAGGGCACTATTTGGAGCTTTATTCAAGTGAGACCAAACTAGCGGATGATGCCCTCAACGCCATAGAGACTCTACCAACTCTTTACCACCTGGACACACTTCCCACCATAATAGAAGTTAAGTGTGCTATAAATGAACTTGCATCTGGCAAGGCTCCAGGTAAGGATGGGATTCCAATAGAGGTTATCAGGAGTGGGCAAGACACACTCACTCTACAGATCCACCAGCTAATAGAGCTATGCTGGCGAGAAGGACAAGTCCCACAGGATTTCAAAGATTCAAGCATCATAACACTGTACAAGAACAAGGGCGATCGGAGCGACTGCAACAACTAAAGAGGTGTCTCACTTCTGTGTATTGTTGGAAATGTATTTGCCAGAATTGTTCTGCGCAGACTTCAAGTCCTAGGAGATCAAGTCTACCCCGAATCACAGTGTGGCTTTCGACAGAACCGGTCTACCATTGATATGATATTCTCATTGCGACAAATGCAAGAAAAATGCCGTGAACAGAATCAACCACTGTTTTTTGCTTTCATCCACCCCACAAAGGCATTTGATTTGGTCAGTGGTGAGGGTCTGTTCAAGGCACTAAAGAAGATTGGCTGCCCACCAACTCTTCTGTCCCTTGTGGAATCGTTCCACACAGGCATGAAGGGTATAATCAAGTTTAATGGTGAAACTTCTGAAGAGTTGAAATCAAGAGTGGAGTTCAGCAAGGTTGTGTACTGGCTCCCACCCTCTTTGGAATATACTTTTCACTTCTACTGAAATATGCCTTTCGTGATCAGGATGGTGGATATACATTCACTCACGCTCAGATGGCGGCCTCTACAATGCTCAGAGATTGAAGGCCAAGACCAAAATTAGGAAGGTACTGATCCGAGAGTTGCTTTTTGTAGATGATGCTGCATTTACGACCAACTGTGAGGAAGAATTACAATGTCTACTATCTGCATTCTCCAATACTTGTTCTGAATTTGGTTTAACAATTAGCAAAAAGAAGACACAGATTATGATAGTTGATATGTAAGTGCACTAGCTTTTTAACATTTTCTCTGTTCATTCTGCAATCTTCTGTGACCATACTTCCAAGATATTTAAATTCTTTAACTTGTTTCAAAGTTATGCTATTTATCTGTATACTTAGTGGACCAGGCGATCTGCTTACTAGCATTACTTCGGTTTTGTATCTGCTGCATGTTGAACTCTGATTATTAATATGATTTTGTAGTCTGCTTTCATCGCTGTAAAACAGGCATTGATCGACTGCAAATAGAAGTTCATTTATTTCCTGTGAATCAGATGTTTCATCTGCAGTAAAGATCTAAATTTTCTGAATCTGTTATGTCAAGGGTTGCCTCTTTGGATATTCTGTCCATGTAGATATTAAATAGCAGAGGAGAGAGCACACATCCCTGTCTCACTCCTGTATTGACTGTGAACATATCTGATATTTCTTCTTGTGTTCTTACTGCACTTTGGCTCGAATAGTACATGGCTAGGATGTTTTCTAGCAATCGTGCTTGTATTTGTATCCCATAGTCTTCAAGGATGGTCCATAATCTGTATCTGTCTACTCTGTCGAAAGCCTATTCCTGATCTACAAACATAATATTCTGCTGGTCATTATATTCGATAGGTTTTCTTTTTCTTCTTCTTTTTTTTTTTTTTTACATATTTGTTTAAGTGTAAATAGTGCATCAGTGCAACTTTTACCTTTCCGAAAACCGAATTGTACTTTGCTTAACTGTTGTTCAACTATGGGTTCCAATAGTTTTGCGTACATTTTCCCTATATGGCTCAGGAGTGATATACCTCTGTACGTTTTGCACTCATATACTGTTTTTAAATCAACTGTTATTCACACTCATATACTGTTTGTATATCAGCTGTTTGTCACACACATAAACTGTTTTTAAATCAGCTGTTTGTCACACTCACATGCTGTTTGTATATCAGCTGCTTGTCACACTCATATTCTGGTTGTATATCAGATGCTTGTCATCATCATCATCATCATCATCATCGTCATCATCATCATCATCATCATCATCATCATCATCAAGAGCCTTGCCGGATGACATATGCGTTCATGTCTTTCTACAGATCTAGGTCTTTGGTGTTCTGGATCAACTCTGCTGAGGATATTCCTCCAGTCCATCCAGTATAATTTCTCTTGGTCTACCCCTGCCTCTTATCCCCTGTGATCTTTCCAGTTGTCGAGATGTTCTCTGATGCCTCTCTTCGTATCATATAACCAAGGAAAGCTGTTTGTCTCACTCCTATTGTTGAATATAATGTTAAAGTTTCATAAACAACTTTCAGGCAGTCGTCGTTAATTAATCTAGCAGTTCAAGGAATTCGCAACATTCGTCTGAGGAACTACATCTCTGTTGATGGACTGGAGGAATGTCATCAGACATGTCTCTTCCAAGATTTTCCCCGTGATCTTTCCAGTTGTCAAGATGTTCTCCGATGCCGCTCTTCTCACCACATGACCGATGGAAGCTGCTTGTCTCACTCCTATTGTTGAATATTATGTTCAAGTTTTATAAATCACTTTCAGACAGTCGTCGTTAGTAAATCTAGCAGTTCAAGGAATTCGCAACATTTGTCTCAGGAACCACATCTCTCTTGCTTCCAAGTTCTTCATACTTTGTTCATTTACATTCCAAGATTCATTGCCATAGGGCAAAACATGTTCTATATAGAATTTCATCACTCTCTTTCTAACATTAAATGAAAGTGACTTATTGTATAAGATACACTGTAATTTCTGAAATGCAGCTTTTGCTTGCGATATTCCGTTCTTAATCTCTGTTGTGCATCTTGTCACACTCATATCATCATCATCCAGTGCCTTTCCATCTTGCGTGGGCGATCATGCCTTTCCACAAGTTGCGATCTCCGACGGCATGGATCGATTAGTGTGTTCAATTAGTGTGGTAATTTTCTCCCATTGTCTTCCTCTATCTCTTTCCGGTTGTCACAACATGTTCCAGTTTTTGTCTTCTCATAACGTGGTCAAAATATGATAACTGCTTCTTTATGGTGTTTGTGATAAGTTGTAAGTGACTTAGCTTCCCTCAAAATGATTAGCTCATATAGTCTCTGTAAATTAATTGAATGACATACTCGTACAGTTTTTTGTCAATCAGTAACTTATTATACTCATACAAACTGTCAAAAACAGTCTGTCATTTACTGCCAATATAGTACCTTGCGGCGTATAGCCCGGGGGAAGGGGGGGGGGGGGGGGGTGTCTTGAGCCTGAGGAATTCAGGCCGCCTGGTTATTGCATTCGCCGTGATCTGTGCAGGTTAGAGTTTTCTTTTTACCCCGACATTAAAAAAAAACAAAAAAACTCCACATCTTACCGAGGATTCGAACCTGGGTCCCCCAAGGAGAATGCAGCATTCTAACCACTTGGCCAGCCACTCGTATATAGCTCATATAGCTTTTGTAAATCAGTTATGAGTAGAAATGGATTGGAGAACTTAGTGACAACTGGCAAGATCGAAGGGAACAGACCAAGAGGAAAATACCTGCATGGCTTGGCCACATGGCATGGACGAGACAGGAACACTGAGCTGATCCACGACTCTGGTGATCGAGTGAAATGGCGAGTCGTGACCGCCCACGCTTTCCGGCATGGCACATGGTTAATTGATTGAGCTTGACATTCTCATGTATCATTTGTAAATCTGTAGCTTGAGATACTCATATAGTTTGTGTAAATCAGTTGCCTGTCATACCCATATAGTGTTTTAAAATAAGTTTCTTGTCAGTCTCATACACAGGGTGAGCCAAAAAAAAAAAAAAAAACGTCAGAACATCATGTAGCATACGAGTTATTTAAAAATATAATTCAATTATTTATATTGTTTCATGTAATCTTGTTTGCCAAGTATTTATCTAATCAAAAATCATGTTCAATGTGTCCTCTTTGCTTCTCAACGAGTTGTTCTAAGCGTCGACGCCACTCGTTAATACTACTGTCAATAAAGCGCTGCCCCAGAGTTCTCCATTTTTCAATTATTGCCAACTTGAGCTGCTCAAATGTGGTAAAATTTCGCCGAATGTGCTTTTTCTTGCAACAGCACCTCATATGGCATAATCTACTGGGTTTAAATCAGGACTGTTCGGTGGCCACATGTCTGGCTCGATGAAGTTAACATTCTCCTGACTAAGAAAGTTGATCGTATTTCTGGCTGTAATGTCCAGTTATGGGGACCACATGTCGCTTGAATTACAGGCAGCAAACCTTGTCTCAGAACATTTCACAATAGTATTAACTGTTTACTTTGGTTCAACGAACACAATACTAGTTTTCCCCATTCGAGACACACCAACTGATACCATGATACCGCGGCTGATATGGTCACGTTCTCGTATAAGCGTCTTTCCTGAACTTGTAATTTCTTTGTTTCAACGGAATAAACACGGTCATTTTGAGAATTAACTGGAGTGGCAACGGTGAATGCCTTTTCGTCTGTAAACCAGACGCTTCGTACACTTCTCTCATTAGGAAACCGCTCAAGTAGCTGCCGACTGCGTTGCTAGCGTTTCAAATTGACATTTTCATTGAGCTTCTGCCCGATCACACGCTTGTACGCTTTGAGGTGTAAATCTTGCTTAACAATTGTGGGATGTGGATTTTAATTTATGAGAATATTATGTTAAGTTGTCTAGGGGATTTAATTTGATTCTCTATTATTTTAGCCACTTGAGGTGATCCTGGAACTCTAACATAAATACAAGAAGGAACATACTTCACTCCTGTTTATAACTGTATTCATGAGTACATCTCCAGTCCCACTTATCACCTTATAAAAGTTTATAGAGTGCTAGAAGAGATTGATTGTTCACAACATATAAACAACCACTGTTGAACAGACATCACATTTACTTGATGTACACATCAACAATTTTGGACAAACAGTTCAGGTATTAATTCAAGATCTGTAGTAACATATATATGTGTAATGACCACAATGCATTTTCAGAACTTTGCATTATCAAAACATATTAACCCCATTGTCCCAAGAAAAAAACAATGTTGTTCCAAACAACACAACAGCCACAAATTGGGTATACTATCCATGACCCACCTTACATAATTAAGGCAAACAATGATCTCAGTACATAGAACCCAACATATAAAACAGTTGTTTCTGACACCCTTCACAATTCTCATATTTAAAAATAATGAGATGGTGTCAAAATACTCACTTTACCATAACCACTATTTGGTTATACCTCATTACCAAAAAAAAACCAACACTACTGACCTTATAAATCCATGGCATAGAAAAAAACACATATAAAAAGCAGTGGTACTCTTAATTAAACTAATTAATAGAGTCCTTTCTCTCCTGGTGTGCGGTTCAGTGTTCATTTCTTATGCAGATTAGATCCTATTCCCATTATCTGGGTACCTATAATAAATACACTCAGTTGTGTTCCTAATATGATTATCCACTGGTAATTGGTTGGTGAATATTTTATAATCCATACTCGAGGAATTGAAATATCACACAATCACATATCTCCTCCGCGGAGCTAGAATTTTCGAATACTCTGTTGCAGTAGGCTTGGTGCCTTTTGTGAAATTGAGGCCTTGGTTGGTCTTACTTTCAGGAATTTCCACTTAAGCTCTGCAGAAGGTACTTTCCCATCTCACCATACACGGTGCCAAGTAGACGTCCATTCAGCTGCTCTGCTTCCGATATCAGAATCTCAATTATTTTCACAAAGATGTTACACCCACCAAGTCGCGAGTCTATAACCCATGGCATTTAGGCTGACATTGGACCAGCAAAGAGTTAGTCGTTGCTATCTAGTCCAGTGTAGGAACTTATATGGCTGAGAGGCATTCTTCGGTAGTATCTGTGACTATGTCCAGAAGTGATCTGCACATACATGGATCAGAAGATGAATAATTCCAGCACAGAAACAGGGTTGCAAACAATCAGAGGATTATGTTTGTTGCAGGCGTAGAGGTATTTACTCCGCTAGCTGCTTTTATATGGTCGTCTTGATGGTGTTCAGGTCTGAGATCTCAAGTGGATCTTGTTTCTTTTCAGGGTGTTTCAGATTTTGGAACCTTGAGGTAATCTGGTGTAGTTATGTTTCAGAGGATCTTAAGTTGGTACCTTGGTTGTACTGGCTTATTGTTGTTTCAGTGTCTCTTCCCATTTGTTTGAGTTGGTGTTCGTATTCTAGAACTTGGTGTTGAGTGTCTGGAACCTTATGTTTGACTTGCTGCTATGAGACTTTCTTTCGAAGACTTATCCATTGTTGGATATTAACTTGGTAATCCAACCGACAGTTGAAGGGTTCTCACTGTTGCTAGTTTTAGTAACTGGTAAGGTTTGCCTATAGTTTCACTGATGGTGCTAAGTGATGAGGCTTCAGGTGGTACTTCTCAAAAGTAAAGCAGATGATACCTGTTGTCAGTTACTCTGTAGATCTTTCTCTTTGTCGATTGTTAGATACCGAAGTCCATCCTGGATATTCCTACTGAATTAGGACTTCATCAGCAACGTTGTCAGTTGTCTTCGAATTGGTCTTTTGCTGGCTTTTGCAGCTAATGAGTGCAGCAGTAAACATTGAGGTATTGGTCCCGACTTGGTTTAGAACAGGTTGCCATTTTCACTTTCTCCTGGCTGTTAACCCAGTTTCCAGTTGATAGCGATGCAATGCAGTACCACAACCACCACTCGCATTGCTGCAGAGAATGACATATTTTAGGGATAAACTGCCCTATCCCCGAAGGGAAAGGCCGACGTGTCTGTCTCTTTTGTCTACACTGACCAAAATGGCTACAAAGAACCCTTTGTTTCAAATTTAGTCCCGGTCTGGCCAGGTACGTGAACCAAACTAAGGCCAAAATTTAAACTAATGAAATTTGGAAATTGAAAATAAACAATTAATTTGGCTGTGCCACGGTCAGTCTATCGCTGCTTTATTTCTCCCAAATTAAGGTATTTAAACAGTAATTATTAGGGATTGGTACGGTCAGTCTATCGCTGTTTTATTCCCCCAAATTAAGGTATTTAAACAGTAATTATTAGGGATTGGTATTTTTAAGGGCGTCAATGCTAGGAAAGGGTAAGGATGTTTTATTATACTACAACATTACGGAAAGTGTCGAAATAAAGACATCGTCTCTCATTCTGGAGACCCGGGTTCGAATCCTCGGTAAGGTGTGGGATTTTTTTCTGTGGGGGGAAAAAAGAAAATCCTAACCTGCACAGTTCGCGGCGACTGCACTAGCCAGGCGGCCTTAATTCCTCATGCTCAAAGACTCCCCCCCCCCCCCCCCCCCGACGCCCTCCCCGCCATATACCGCAAGGTACTATATTGGCAGTAAATGGCAGTTGTTTTTGTTTTCTTTTTAAGACATCGTATTGCTAAATAGGTAAGTAAGTAAATGAGTAAACAATTTAAGCTATTACGGATACAGCTAAACAAATTTTGATGTAATTATATTACTTTTTACGCAATGTTCTCACATTTTTTGGCTCACACTGTAGTTTTGGTAAATCAGTAGCTTACCAAACCCGTGTAGTTCTGGTAAATCAGTTTCTTGATATATTCATATAGGTTTGGTAAATTAGTTGCATCATATACTCATATAGATTTTGTAAATCAGTTGCTTGTGATACTCATAAACTGTCTGTAAAGAGCTATGCACCGTCTGCCGAGTAGAGGTTCTGGTTAAGAGGCAACTGCAAGAGACACGCCAATGTCTGTCCCTAACACTGACAGAGGCTGGTCAGTGACCACACAAACAACAAACACTGAAATATCCTTTGTTGGCAATCGTTGAAAGCATTGTAATAGCATAAGAAAAACATTCACAGTTATTGATGGGCACTCATATAAGGAAGGAAAGAAGTCTAGATTATAGGACACACTTGTCAATATAAGAATTTAAGAAACCATGGTTATCATTGGTGTTCTGGTCATGAGTCGTGGAAATGACTTGCGCCCATCAGCGTGGGTTAGTGATCAGTACCTTCTCCACGGGCGCTATGTTGCAAAGCTCTCCTTCCCTTCACTAAGCACAGAAACGGGATGTGCAAGACCGGTACTGGAACTTCACATCTGCGGGGATGCAAGTTAATGATGAAACTTACTCCGCGAAGCAAGCACGACAGGTTGACACATCAGAAGGAGTCCACGTTCCCGGAATGTTTCAGCCCTTTATCTTCCTGACATTCTCCTGCGGCGGGCCCACCAGGGTCATGTCTCCGGGTGATTTTATCATGTCGTGAGTTCGAACCAGGTTTTGAGACGTTGTGTTGTCTTCGTCTTTTGCGCTGTCTTTGTGCTTGTCCCACAACTACGAACTGCGCCAAGTCACCCACCCCGCGGGGAGGAGAACATCGTGCGCCCGGTGCTTTGTGTTCTTCCTCTGGGCTACTTAGCTGTGGGTTTGGACTCCTCTACCCTCAACTCGCCTGTATTGCGGAGTCCGCCCTCGCAAGATAACTAACACCACCATTGGCTGGAGGTTGGACTGCCGGCCAGCATTTAATTTTTTTTCCGGCTACTGCTGCAACATGGTGTTGAAGGAATGGCTACAGAGTTGACACGAGACAGTACAAGTTCTAGACCTTAGATGAGAGATTGACTGGTTTCATGTTAGACTGGCTATATTGCAATATGCAGACAGAAACGTGAAACATATTACTGCGGTGACGTGTTCTACTGAAGATTCCATTGTTCCTTTTCGGCTGCTTCGTCAAGTCGTTTCTGAGCCTGGTTCTTGCGTGTCACTTGATGCCCAGATGCTTAAGCATGTCATACACGGAGTGAGACTAGACCTCTCGTGCCTACTCTCCTGCGAGTAGCCTGACAGTGTACCCTTCCTGTCTCCGCTTGTGACCATGTCACTGTACTTCACCATCTTGTACATATGCTACTCTTCGATTCTCGACTCTTATGGGACCGTCAGCTCGATCAGCGTTCGCTGTTGAGTCGACGACGATATTAGAATTTAACTACAGCGCAACACATGTCGACTGAGCAGTATTATGTGTAGGATGTAGTATTATTACCTCCACCGGATTTAGGTATTTAATTGCCAACGGGTTCAACTCAGCGGGGACTTAACTGTTGAAGATTATACTTTGGTATATGCGAAACATATTATAATTGTTTGAGATAGCGGGCACCCTGCTGTCATTAAATAACAACACGTGATACTACTCTGGTAACTTCATTTAAACGTGTGCTGTCCTCAACAGCGTGTAAGTTTAAATGTTTGGTATTGTTGATTCCGTGGAGTGTTTGTTTTGCCTATTCCCAACACCAGTATGTAAGTAATTGTTTTGGAAGGTTTATTTGTACACTATACTTAAAGCAGTCTGGCAAATTCCACTCGCTTAATCACGGTGTCACGATAAGCGGGGTTGTTAAACAGAATATTACTGCAGTCGTTACAAAACTCCGGGTAAAGAGAACGACCACAAGTGCGCAGTAACAATTATTTATTTTCTAAATGGCTAAGAAGAAGAAATATGCACATTATAAGAAAAGAAATGATGAAAAGAAGCAGACACATGTGGAAACAAGAATAACAGGGCGCAACTTGTCCCAGCGATTTTCTAGGTCAGGGGTGGGCAACTACAGCTCGCGGGCTGCATGCGGCCCGGCAACTGATATTATGAGGCCCTCGGGGGCATTTAGAAATAAAACATTTTACTTCGTTTTTAAGTTATTTTGTTGAATTTTACAGAATTGCATGTACCGTAATGATCGTTTTAATATGTTTGTTACATTTTCTTTCTAATTATCTATTTTTGTAAACAGTACTTGACCTTCGTACTGTAATGCTAAAATGAGAATTTATCATTTTTTAATATAGAGCAATATTTATCGACAAGTAAAAATTTAATGAGGATGATTGTATGAAAAACAGATATTTCCCTGGTGAATAAATAATTTATTTTGCAAGAAAATATTACATTTAAATGTTTTTGCTGCTATAAATTATTTCCACATTTATAAGGCTCAAATTAATTTATTTGTTGTAGTAGTCTTGATATATTTCTAAAAAATTATTCTGAATTTACTCCTTGTTTTCCTAATATTTTATTGTCATACACTGACGGAAGTAGGTGTTGTTTCATTTACTGTTTAAAGTTTTGTAAAATTCTAACTGTTAGAATTTTATTAAAACAATGAGTGTCACTAAAAAACGTCACACTGAAGATGAATGCCGTATTTTTAATGATGAATGGACAACTAAGTATTGTTTTATAAAAGTTTGTAGCAAATCAGTTTTCTTGTTGTGTCGTGAGTCAGTGGCTGTCTTCAAAGAGTACAGTTTAAAAAGACATTATCAAACAAAACATTCGGATTTTGGACACAATTTAATAACCGAAGAGAGGGAAAGAAAATGCCTGGAGTTGGTGACACATTTGGAGAAACAGCAAACTGTTTTTACTAAACAGTCTTCAATTCAAGATGCTGCAACAGAAGCTAATCTTGTGCTGTCACACAGAATTGCAAAACAGAACAAACCATTTTCTGATGGCGAGTTCATAAAGGAATGTTTGCTAGATGCAGCAAACATTATGTGTCCAGAACAAACAAAAAATAAACAAATTTGAACACATTACTTTATCAAGGAAAACTGTGGTCAGAGTGTTGACAAGATAAGTGACAATTTGATGCATAAACTTCAAGATGCAAGTAAGAATTTTTGTGGTAAAATCTTGCATTGGATGAGACTACTGATGTACATGATACTGCCCAATTATTGATATTTATACGTGGAATAAACAACTTCTTTCAAACTCACTGAAGAATTACTGAGTGTTGAGTCACTCAAAGACACAACCACAGGCCATGATATATTCAATGCTGTTACTAACTGTATTGAAAGAACTGGATGGGTTTGGATCAAGATGGCAAGTGTTACAAATGACGGAGCTCATGCTTTGACTGGAAGAATTATAGGTCTGGTAAAGCTGATAAGTGATAAGATTAAAACAGAATACCCTGACCACACATTATTACCACTGCCCTGTGTGATCTATCAAGAAAGTCTGTATAAAAACTGTTTTGAATATAAAGCATGTTATTGACTCAGTTGTCAGTGTCGTCAACCTCATAAGATCAAGAGGACTTAATCACAGACATTTTACGGCATTTCTTTACGATTTGGAAACTGAACATTCCGATGTCCTGTATCACACCAGTGTTCGATGGCTGAGTCTCGGCAAGGTGTTGAGGTGAGCTTAGGACCTCAGAGAAGACATAATGATGTTCCTAGATATGAAGGGCATTAAATGTGACTTTTATACTAACATTGTCAATAAAGAGTGGAAGTTAGACTTTATGTTTGCCATTGAAATTATGGTAAAGTTAAATGTACTGAATGTCAAACTTCAGAACATTGGTGCGTTTGCACGTGAATTGTATGTACATGAAAAATCATTTAGGGCAAAACTCTCATTGTTCTCCAGACAAGCTAGTGAAGAAAGGTTTTGTCACTTCCCTGTGCTGAAACAAGAAACGATTTCTGGTGAAATAACTGCAAAGTACAAAGCCCAATTAGATGCATTGAGTGAAGAATTGGATGGAGATTCTAAGATTTCAAGAACTTAGAGCCACAGTTCAATATTCTCAGTTCCCATTTAAGTGCAGAAGCTGATATTGCCACATAGGACATACAGTTGGAGCTGCTTGACTTACAAGCAGATCATGACCTGAAAAAGACATTCAAGTCAGATGGTTTGCTGGATTTATATGGATCTTTATCAGAAAAATCATTTCCCAACTTGAAAAACTTTGCAGCTAAACTTATATCATCATTTGGATCAACATACATTTGCGAACAATCATTTTCTTGCTTGAAGATCAACAAATCTAAGAATAGGTCTTATTTCGGCTGCAACTTGCATGCTTTCATGCGAAATTCAACAAGTAAACTTGCTCCAGATTTCAAGAAAATTGTCAAAAATTGCAAGCCTCTAATTAGAATACTTAGAATAATTAGAATTAGAAATTAATACATCTAATTAGAAAGCAACAATTGTAGTGACAATGTAATCAGTTTGTGCATAAATTAAAGCCATTGATAGATATTTAAAAACAATATTATAATAAAAAATTGTAAAATCTTGTTAACAAATTAGTAAAAGATTGTGTCCATATTGTAAAATATAATGTATAAATGTATAAGTAAAATAAAATTGCAATAACTAGTTATGTATACTATTTAATAACCTATAAATAATTCATACTTACTTACTGTGATAGCTTGCTTGCTTGCTTGTGTTCGTTGGCTTGAGCTCCAACGCGAAGTCCTGTATGTCGGATGAAGGCATCCTGTTGTCCAACATCAGTATGATGTCATACAGGACCTGAGGTTTGCGTGAGTATCCGTTGTCCCATGTCTGGCTTATTGGTGTGCAGACTGGTGGTTCCTCGCCGTACAGGCAGACACTCTCCGACTTCGGAGGAATCAGCGATCCAACTGACTTTAGCCAGGACCCCGAAGGGACCTGTTGCCCAGGACGCTCGACGAGGACGCGTCAATAGGTCTTGGCCAGTATATAACCCGGCCCTGATGCCTTGGAAACACCTCTGCGTCCCACTTATTGTGATAGGTTTCTATGATATTTTGAGAGATTTCCTGTTAGATATAAATTCAAAAGCACCGATGTTCTTTTTTAAGTGACTGCACAATGGTCCTTCTGCGTGATGCCAAGGAAAATGTGAATTTCCTTAACATTTTTATTTATTTTATTCTGCTTGCTCGTATTCTGTCATTGATTCATAGCACTCTTTAAACTTTGTATTGTTGTGGTCACTCCCATTTCGAATCTTTAGAACTGTTTCCATTGTTGTTAATTATGCAGATAATCTATTATACGTTTGTGACAATTTCACTGTCCTGCTGGCTGTAATTTTTTAGTTGACACGTAGTTTTGTCTGTGAATGTAATGCGTTGGTTGATATGTCGTTTTGTCTGTGGATGTAATGTGTTGGTTGACATGTAGTTTTTGTTTGTGGATGTAATGTGTTGGTTGACACGTAGTTATGTCTGTGGGTGTAATTTGTAGGTTGAAAGGTAGTTTTGTCTGTGGATGCAATTTGTTAGTTGATATGTACTTTTGTCTGTGGGTGTAATTTGTTGGTTGACATGTAATTTTGTTCGTGGATGTAATTTGTTGGTTTGTCTGTTGATGTAATTTGTTGGATAAAGCGTAGTTTTGTCTGTGGATGTAATGTGTTGGTTGACATGTAGTTTTGTCTGTTGATGTAATTTGTTGGTTGACATGTAGTTTAGTCTGTGGATGTAATGTGTTTTTTTGACATGTAGTTTAGTCTGTGGATGTAATGTGTTGATTGACATGTAGTTTAGTTTGTGGATGTAATGTGTTGGTTGACATGTAGTTTTGTCTGTTGATGTAATTTGTTGGTTGACATGTAGTTTTGTCTGTGGATGTAATGTGTTGGTTGACATGTAGTTTTGTCTGTGGATGTAATGTGTTGGTTGACATGTAGTTTTGTCTGTGGATATAATGTGTTGATTGACATGTAGTTTTGTCTGTGGATGTAATGTGTTGGTTGACATGTCGTTTTGTCTGTGGATGTAATGTGTTGGTTGACATGTAGTTTTGTCTGTGGATGTAATGTGTTGGTTGACATGTAGTTTTGTCTGTGGATATAATGTGTTGATTGACATGTAGTTTTGTCTGTGGATGTAATGTGTTGGTTGACATGTCGTTTTGTCTGTGGATGTAATGTGTTGGTTGACATGTAGTTTTTGTTTGTGGATGTAATGTGTTGGTTGACACGTAGTTATGTCTGTGGGTGTAATTTGTAGGTTGAAAGGTAGTTTTGTCTGTGGATGCAATTTGTTAGTTGATATGTACTTTTGTCTGTGGGTGTAATTTGTTGGTTGACATGTAATTGTGTTCGTGGATGTAATTTGTTGGTTTGTCTGTTGATGTAATTTGTTGGATAAAGCGTAGTTTTGTCTGTGGATGTAATGTGTTGGTTGACATGTAGTTTTGTCTGTTGATGTAATTTGTTGGTTGACATGTAGTTTAGTCTGTGGATGTAATGTGTTTTTTTTGACATGTAGGTTAGTCTGTGGATGTAATGTGTTGATTGACATGTAGTTTAGTTTGTGGATGTAATGTGTTGGTTGACATGTAGTTTTGTCTGTTGATGTAATTTGTTGGTTGACATGTAGTTTTGTCTGTGGATGTAATGTGTTGATTGACATGTAGTTTAGTTTGTGGATGTAATTTGTTAGTTGACATGTGGTTTTGTCTGTGGATGTAATGTGTTGGTTGACATGTAGTTTTGTCTGTGGATGTAATGTGTTGGTTGACATGTAGTTTTGTCTGTGGATATAATGTGTTGATTGACATGTAGTTTTGTCTGTGGATGTAATGTGTTGGTTGACATGTAGTTTTGTCTTTGAATGTAATTTGTTGGTTGATATGTAGTTGTGTCTTTGGATGTAATTTGTTGGTTAACATGTAGTTTTGTCTTTGGATGTAATTTGTTGGTTAACAAGTAGTTTTATCTTTGAATCTAATTTGTTGGTTGACATGTAGTTTTGTCTTTCAAAGTATTTTTTTCGTTGAAATGTAGTTTTGTTTGTAGATGTAATTTGTTTATTGGCATGTACTTTTGTCGGTAGACTCTATGTTTTGTAAAATTGAGAAATAGATTTTTGTCATCGTTGTGTCTGGTGACAAACAGGAGTAACTGTTTAAATCCGTTAGAACATTTTCCAGTGGAGGTCGTACCGCCTGAACACAAAGCAGATACACTGTCCAAATGAAGATTATCAAATGTGCTGAAATTCTACCTCGCTTGATGTCCCACTGATTATAATGTAGACACACTCGAAGATCTTACAGCAATGATGTATATGAAACAATTGTTAAGATCATAGAAACACAGGAAGTCAACGTGAGGACACACCGACACGGGACGTCAACTGTACCGACACACGAAGTCGTCTACACCGACACAGGTCAACTACACCGTCATAGAAGGTCAAAATTAGTACACATCGACATGCAACCACTGAATTGTCTAGTCAACAAATATTTTGACTGTGTAGATCGGATAGCACATAAAAAGTAGAAAATGGACTGTGTTATTAGCAATCCTGAAGACATTAAAACGGTATTAAGTATTTAGACAGAAAAGCATTGTGTATATTATTTCGAACATTGTGATAGAACAATTGGTGATATGATGAAGCATCGTACTTTAGGAAATGGACATTCTAGAAGATTATTATATATAGACATGTTATAAGGTATTATTTATACATAATTTGTGTTAAATAATGGAACAAGCGAATATTACTTGGTAGAAATGTGTTTACAAAATGTTACATAGGAAAAAGAGACAGTAGTTATTCATTGTGAAATATAAGAACAATATGACAATTTCATTAGAAGATCTCTGGTAGTTACTATGGCACACCTAGGTAGTTGCTACTCTTATGATATGTGTAGTTTATGGTGAAATGTTAATAGGGTAACAATGTTTCAATCAACCATATGCCATGCAGGAAAGCGTGGGCGGTCATATCTCGCCATTTCATTCAAGAGTCGTGGATCAGCTCAGTGTTCCTGTCTCGACCATGCCATGTGGCCAAGCCATCCAGATATTTTCCTCTCGGGCTTCCTCTTCGTCTGTTCCCTTCGATCTTGCCAGTTGTCACTAAGTTCTCCAGTCCATTTCTTCTCATAACATGTCCAAAAAATTTTGACTGTCTACGTCTAATTTCTCGAATCAATCTATGATTTTCATTTGTCTCCTGTAGTACTTGGTCATTGGTTTTTCTGTCTGTCCATGGTATTCTTTGCATTTTCCTCAGAAACCACATTTCTGCAGCCATCAGATGTTTTTCAGCTTGACTGCACATTGTCCATGTTTCACATCCATACAAAAGAACAGGTTCTATGTATCCCCTCAACACTCTTTTTCTCGTTTCAATTTACATCTTTTTATTGGTCAGAATGTTTTTCATCTTGCTAAAGGCTACTTTCGCCATGGCGATTCTTGTTCTAATCTCTTCAAGGCATCTCCCATCAGATGTTATGACTGTTCCGAGATAATTGTACCGATTCACTTGTTGAAGAATATTCCCATTTACTTGTATATTACATTGTGGATACTTCGTTCTTCCTAGTGACGACCATAACCTGTGTCTTCCTACAATTTAATTCCAACCCCAGCTGCTCACTGTGGACAACAACCGTATCTACTAATTGTTGCAGATCCTGTGCATTGTCTGCAATCAATACTGTATCATCTGCATACATAGTGAAATAAATATTAGCGCAGAATTTTTTGACAAAATAGTATTATATTATAATAGTTAATAGTTATTTGTTATTATTAAAGATGTTGGGTAGATTGTTAGTGCAATATTATATTGATATTAATAATTTACCAAGTTGTGATCTTCGTATGAATCATTTTCCGTTGGTTTATAAATGTTGATTATCTAAACTTCATATTAACATTTGAGTTTAAAACTTTTGGGATTTTATATTTACATGATCTTGATTAACATTTATGAATATCGTGTTGGTGTATAATAAGGATTAACACCTGCTAAGTAATACAATTTCCGTTCAACTCGGTGGGTTCCTGCATTGTTGTGGTGTTGATGTATTTGTTTGTAACATCTAATTAATCTTTCCAGAGACGCATCACCCACGTGACGATTGTCGGGAGACCATCGGGTCCAGTTGAAGTCAAGTAGGATTAAGTTATTAGATGTTCATTATTGGATTTTGAGTTAATATTAGTGAACGGTTTGAATGGGTTAGATTCGTGTCAGTTGTCTTCCTGGCAGTATCTTGACGGTTTTGTGCTTTCACTAACATCGTAGACTTGTGTACAGCACCACTGGGGTAGGTGAGGGGGATCGCTGGTCTGAATCAAATCGAGTAGGATTTTGTTACAAATCAATGAGGTGCGTCGTCGGTGGGTGAGATTGTTTACGTCTCTGCGCATTGACGATAAAACGCTTTCGCAGAATGTAGCTAAACTTGACTGATAGTTAAGATTCTGTAGGTCAGATCTATAGGGATGTGTCACTTATGACTAATTGATTTATACTGGGCTCGGTTGAAGAGTACCATGACGGTGGATAGTGAGGCATAGAAATACTCATGTATGGAGGCATGGTGATGTAGCGTATGTAAATATTTTGTTTGGTTATGTTATGTGCTACTAACTTTCGCTCATTGTGCTATAAAGCCATACGAGATGAGTTAAAGACTTGATAATTATTCCAGAAGGAGAAGACATGATTTATGGAAGACTAAATATGTTGATATATAAGTATAGGAATGTAATATATACATTAATTATTAAATTATTTATTTCAGGAAAGAACTTTGTTTCATTTTGTTATAAAATAAATAGAAAAATCAATCAATCAATCAATCATGTGCCATGCCGGAAAGCGTGGGCGGTCATGACTCGCCATTTCACTCGATAACCAGTGTCGTGGATCAGCTCAGTGTTCCTGTCTCGTCCATGCCATGTGGCCAAGCCATCCAGGTATGTTCCTCTCGGTCTTCCTCTTGGTCTGTTCCACTCGATCTTGCCAGTTGTCACTAAGTTCTCCAATCCATTTCTTCTCATATCATGTCCAAAAAATTGTGACTGTCTACGTCTAATTTCTCTAATCAGTTTACGATGTTCATTTGTCTCCTGTAGTACTTGGTCATTGGTTTTTCTGTCTGTCCATGGTATTCTTTGCATTTTCCTCAGAAACCACATTTCTGCAGCCATCAGATGCTTTTCAGCTTGACTGCTCATTGTCCAAGTTTCACATCCATACAAAAGAACAGGTTCTATGTATCCCCTCAACACTCTTTTTCTCGTTTCAGTTGACATCTTTTTATTGGTCAGAATGTTTTTCATCTTGCTAAAGGCTACTTTCGCCATGGCGATTCTTGTTCTAATCTCTTCAAGGCATCTCCCATCAGATGTTATAACTATTCCAAGATAATTGTACGGATTCACTTGTTGAAGAATATTTCCATTTACTTGTATATTACATTGTGGCACTTCTTTCTTCCTAGTGACGACCATAACCTGTGTCTTTTTACAATTTAATTCTAACCCCAGTTGCTCACTGTGTACAACAATCGCATCTACTAATTGTTGCAGGTCCTGCGCATTATCTGCAATTAATACTGTATCATCTGCATATCTAATGTTATTGATGTTTCGTCCTCCAATGCTGATTCCATTTATATCCTCTACATTTCTGAAAATATTTTCACTGTATAGGGAAAAAAGATCTGGAGACATCACACATCCCTGCCTAACACATCTCTTAATTGGCTGATACTGTCCCACTTCATTATCAATCCTTATTGCAGCTTGTTGTTTCCAATATATGTTTTTTATAAGTCTAATGTCTTTCCCATCAATTTGTAGATCTGCAAGCACATCCACCATGCTGACATGTCTAACTCTATCAAAAGCCTTTGTATAGTCAATAAAGCAAAGATGTATATCCTTGTTTACTTCTATAGCACGTTCAATAACTGTTCGCAGCATATACACAGCATTTACTGTACCCTTTCCTTCTACAAAACCGCATTGTTCTTCCCCTATTTCAGGTTGTATCTTCTTCCTCACTCTTTACATGATAATTCTTAGCAAAATCTTTGTGATGTGACTCATTATACTAATTGTTCTATGTTGATCACATTCCAAGGTTCCTGATTTCTTTGGGATTGCAATAAATATAGAGTTACATAATTCAGGAGGTATATCTCCAGTATCATATAATGTGTTCAGCAGTCTGGTGACTTGATCTAGTCCAAACTCTTCTAAAGCTTTAATCATTTCTGTTGTGATATTATCTGCACCGGAGGCCTTGCCAGCTTTCATATGCTTAAGAACATTTCGAAAATAGAAAAAGGGTAAGTTAAAATTATAAATAGTATTTGTCAAATCTTAGTCAGATATGACTGAGCTACCGTATAACAGTAGACGGTACTACCTGCTTTCTTAAAGTCGCTTAAAAGTCGACAGGGCCGACTTCATTGCACCGGGTTTTATCCCATATGGCTTGGTCTCTTTCCGCAGCACGGAAAGCGTCGCACAAAGCACGAACTCCGTAGCTTTTAGCGACAACCCACAGGAGTCTCCGAAACATTTAACTCGTAAACCGAAGGGTGCGGCCCGGAATCGAACCCACAACCTTCGGAGCACGAGTCAAACGGCTTGACCACTTCGCCACAGAGACACCTGCTTTCTGATAACGCCGAACGTTGGGCGGTTACCACACCCGACACCCCACATTGTTCCAACGGCTTCGGGCGGAAGAGCGCAATTGGGAGGATACAAGCCTTACCCTGGTGTGAGGAAATGCAACCTAAAGACAAAATGTCATGGCAGGGCACCAGGCCCTAAGCTTTGATTGGCGGCTGATCTAGGATCGAAACTCCGACAGGGGCTAGGACAAAATCTGAATCGCAGACTGTAAAACCAATGCACCAGATACTAATAAAAAGACAAATAGAAACCTCAAGCTACGGCTTGCAACCTGGAACGTGAGAACCATGTGTCCAGGATTTTCCACTGACTTGACCAATATTGACGATGTGATAACATCACATTAACGGCTGTGATTGATGTCGAACTAAATCGTCTTAACATTGATATTGCTGGCCTGCAGGAGACTCGCCTCGCTGAGGAAGGGTCACTCAGGGAAAACAATTACACCTTTTTTTGGAAGGGTAGAGGGCAGGCAGAAAAAAGGCAATACTGTGTGGGCTTTGCATTGATTGATTGATTGATTGATTGATTGATTGATTTAGGAACCGACATCACAGCATTCGCATTTGCATTGAAGAATTCGCTACTGGGAATGATTGAAATTCCAGCAGGAGGAAATGAAAGACTATTATCCCTGCGCTTGGCAACCTCTTGTGGTTTTGCCACCATTATTACTGCATATGCACCGATACTCGATTCCTCTGATGGTATGAAGGATTCGTTCTATGAGGAGATAAACTTCGTGATCAAGGCAGTTCCAAAGTCTAACTATATTTATATGCTCGGTGATTTCAATGCTCGTGTGGGAAAGGACTCGAGTTCATGGCCAGTGTGCCTTGGAAAATACAACATCGGTCGCATGAATGAAAATGGGCAAAGGCTGCTGATGCATTGCACCAGAAATGACCTATGTATTACAAACTCCTTTTTTAAAACAAAAGAGATGCATAAGGTCACATGGAAACATCCAAGATATGGCAATTGGCACAAGCTGGACTTCATCAGCATACGGAGACAACATCTGAACCATATATCATTGACTCGAAGTTAGCACAGTGCTGACTGTGATACAGATCATTCTTTGGTTGTTGCAAGGGTTAGACTGAGACCAAAGAGAATCTACACAGCTAAATACAAATCTAGCCCCAGAATTAATATTATTAACACTCACGATCCTGAAAAGTGCTTTCAGTTTCAACAGCAACTTGAAGACGCTTTCACTGATATGCCAGAAAGTTGTACAGTAAGTCAAAAGTGGGGTCAACTTAAGGAACCTCTTTGTAAAACTTCCGTAGGGGTTTACGGCACTGTGGATCATAAGAGGCAGGACTGATTTGCGGCGAACAGCAAGACTCTGTAGCCCTTGATTGATAAGAAGAAGATAGCTCTCTTAAGAAACAAGGAAAGACCAACGCGTTACACTCTGAGTGATCTAAAGCAAGCTAGGAAGGATGTGCAAAAGGCTGCCAGGCAGTGTGCAAATGATTATTGGATCAAGTTATGTGAGTTCATTCAAATCGCAAGTGATAAGGGAAACATCAGAAGCATGTATGAAGGAATAAAGAAAGCTCGTGGTCCAATGATCAAAAGAAGTGCACTACTGAAAACCTTGACTGTAGAAATCCTCACTGATAAGAAACAGCGATGGACAAATGGGTAGAGCACTATTTGGAGCTTTACTCAAGTGAGACCAAACTAGCGGATGATGCCGTCAATGCCATAGAGGCCCTACCGACTCTTGACCACCTGGACACACTTCCCACCATAACAGAAGTTAAGTGTGCTGTAAATGAACTTGCATCTGGCAAGGCTCCAGGTAAGGATGGGATTCCAAAAGACGTTATGAGGAGTGGGAAAGACACACTCACTCTACAAATCCACCAGCTAATAGAGCTATGCTGGCGAGAAGGACAAGTCCCACAGGATTTCAAAGATTCAAGCATCATAACACTGTGCAAGAGCAAGGGCGATCGGAGCGACTGCAACAACTAAAGAGGTGTCTCACTTCTGTGTATTGTTGGAAAAGTATTTGCCAGAATTGTTCTGCGCCGACTTCAAGTCCTAGGAGATCAGGTCTACCCCGAATCAGTGTGGCTTTCGACAGAACCGGTCTACCACTGATATGATATTATCATTGCGACAAATGCAATAAAGATGTCGTGAACAGAATCAACAATTGTTTATTGCCTTCATCGACCTCACAAAGGCATTTTATTTGGTCAGTCGTGAGGGTCTGTTCAAGGCACTAAAGAAGATTGGCTGCCCACCAACTCTTCTGTCCATTGTTGAATCGTTCCACACAGGCATGAAGGGTATAATCAAGTTTGATGGCTCAACTTCAGAAGAGTTTGAAATCAAGAGTGGAGTTAAGCAAGGTTGTGTACTAGCTCCCCACCCTCTTTGGGAATATACTTTTCACTTCTACTGAAATATGCCTTTCGTGATCAGGATGGATGGTATATACATTCACTCACGCTCAGATGGTGGCCTCTATAATGCTCAGAGATTGAAGGCCAAGACCAAAATTAGCAGGGTACTAATCAGAGAGTTGCTTTTTGCGGATGATGCTGCGATTACGACCCACTCTGAGGAAGAATTACAACATCTACTATCTGCATTCTCCAATGCTTGTTCTGAATTCGGTTTAACAATTAACAAAAAGAAGACACAGATTATGTCACAAGGTGCACATGGTGTACCATCAATCTTTATTGACGACGCCGAACTGGAGATAGTAGACCATTTTACATATCTAGGATCAGAGGTAAATAGCAAATTATCCCTAGATCAGGAAATCAACATCCGGATTGGTAAGGCAGCAACAACAATGGAAAGTTTAAGAAAAAGTGTCTGAGAGAACAGGAAGCTTACTGCCAAAACAAAAGTTCTTGTCTATCCAGCCAGTGTCCTTAGTACTCTTCTTTATGGCAGTGAAACCTGGACAACTTACTCACACCGAGAGAAACGTTTAAACAGCTTTCATGTGCGGTGTGTGCGAAAAATTCTTGGTATTAAGTGGTAAGACAACATCACAAATACTGAACTATTGGAAAGATCAAGTTGTGTGACGGTTTATTCCATGCTCAGTCTTCGTAGACGTAGATGGATAGGACATCTTGGATGATGGTAGAATACCAAAGGACATCTTCTTTGGTGAATTACAGATGGGTAAGAGATCTCAGGGTCGCCCTCTACTACGATACAAAGATGTGTGTAAGACATGATTGATACAGGCATTTATAATGCACATTGGTCGCCGCTGAACGTGTTGCCTGAAAGGCAAACATCAGAAATGGAATAAAGACAAAGGAAAAAATTATTGCTGATAAGTCACACACCGAGTGTGTGAGACGTAAGATGGTGCATGATGGTGGAAATGACCACGTGTTCACATGCACCAACTGTGAACGAACATTTACAGCGCGAATTGGCCTTATCAGTCACATTCGCTGGCGCCATGGGTAAAAGTTATTGTGTCTTTGTGAAGCCCAAACTATCGACTGTTAAGACGGCAACGTGCTAATGAAATGAAATACAGGATTATTATTAATATTGAATACTTACTATTAATTATTATCAATAGTAGAGATTACTTATGTTTATAGCTAAATATCTTAATAAGTTTGGTGTCATAAAACAGTGATTTCTTAATTTCGGAGAAGAAAAATGTTTCTTTCTGCTAGGACTTGAGAATTGTTGACAGATTAGTGTACATTTGCATGTGATAAGGTTTTGGTCAACAGGAACTTCAACATACCATAGATTGAGCTTAATGATACGCTCAGGTTTGATAAAAGCAGTCAATGAGATAAAAGTTTCGAAAAGAATACTGACAACACCTATATCTATATATATATAAAAGAGAATCTCCGTCTGTCTGTATGTCCTCGCGAACGGTCCATCCGATTGAGATGGAATTTTCTACACATCTTCTAATCATTCCCGTGCTGCCAACTGCCATAGTTTTTTTTAGTGTACAAACATATGTTCTTATTATTATTTAATATTTAATTTACATTATAATGTATATATAGCAAGGGGACATAACTTCTAATAGAATTGCTATATATGTAAAATTGTTGCATATTTCTCAAATAGGTGGACCTTTTCGCTGCAGTTATCTACAGGCATATGCGATATAATCCTCCTCCCCCTCCTCCTCCTCCTCTCCCATTCTCCTCCTCCTACCCTCCTCCTCCCCCTCTTCCTCCTCCTCCTCCATCCTCCTCCTCCCTCTTCCTCCTCCCTCCTCCTCCCTCCTCTTCCCTCTTCCTCCCTCCTCCTACCACCTCCCCCTCCTTGCTCTCCTCTTCCCTCCTCCTCCCTCCTCCTCCTCCTAATCTCTGCTCCTCCCTCCTCCTCCGCCGCCTCCTCCTCTCTCCTCCTCCTCCCCCTCCCCCTCCTCCTCCCTCTTCCTGCTTCCTCCTCCTTCCTCCTCCTCCCTCCGCCTCTCCCTCCTCCCTCTCCCTCCTCCCCTCCTCCTCCCTCTCCCTCCTCCTCCCCCTCCTCCTCCCTCCTCCTCCCTCCTCCTCCTCCCTTCTCCCTTCTCCTCCTCCCTTCTTCTCCCTCCTCCTCCCTCCTTCTCCCTCCTCCTCCCTCGTCCTCCTCCTCCCTCCTTCTCCCTCTTCCTCCCCTCCTCCTCCCTCCTCCTACCGCCTCCCTCCTCCTCGCTCTTCCTCCTCCTCCCTCCTCCTCCTTCCTCCTTCTCCCCCTCCTCTCTCCTCCTCCTCTCTCCTCCTCCCTCCTCCTCCCTCCTCCTCCCTCCTTCTCCCACTTCCTCATCCTCCCTCCTCCTCCCTCCTCCTCCCCTCTCTCTCTCCTCTCTCCTCCTCCTAATCCCTCCTCCTCCCTCATACTTCTCCCTCCTCCTGTCTCTTCCTCCTCCCTCCTGCTCCCTCCTCCTCCTCCCTCCACCGAATATGAATTTAATGATATGCTCCCCACCAGGGACTGGGCGAAGCCGGGCCGGGTCGTCTTTTTTGGGAACGGGAACGGGAGCAGGGGCCGAATATGAATTAAATAAGACGCTCCATTTACCCAAGTTACTTGTTGGGGGAAGATGTAAAGATCTTTAAAGTGCTCTTTCAAATAGACAGACAGACAGACAGACAGACAGACAGACAGACAGACAGACAGACAGACAGACAGACAGTCGGGAACGGGAACTTATATGACTACTTATATGAATTAAATGAGATGCTCCCCATCAGGGTCTGGGCGAAGCCGGGCCGGGACAGACACACAGACAGACAGACAGACAGACAGACAGACAGACAGACAGACAGACAGTCGGGAACGGGATCGGGAACTTATATGACAACTTATATGAATTAAATGAGATGCTTCCCACCAGGGTATGGGCGAAGCCGGGCCGGGTCAGCTAGTCTTATATATAAATTAGGATCTCCGTCCGTCTGTATGTATGTATGTATGTATGTCCTTTATTTGTTCGCGAACGGCCCATCCGATTGAGATGAAATTTTCTACACGTCTTCCTTTCATTCCAGAGCTGCCAACTGTGATATTTTTTTAGTGTGAAATCGCCTGCTTACCCAGTATTATTTCATTTTTCATTTTTAATTATAATTTCATATATCTCAGGGGACCTAACTCTGTAAAAGTTATTTCAAGGGGCATAACTTTTCTGTATAACTTATAGTCATATTGTGGCATCGTTTTCAAAGATTTATAATCTCTTTGTCCATAGTTATGTACCGGCATATGAGTTATAATAAATAATGATACAATCTGTAAGGCATTTTCAAAGTTTTCATAAAAATAATGCACAATGCATAACATTGTAACTCATCTTTTTTTGCTTCAGAAGTTACTGTAGTCATGCAGGTGATTAGAAAGAGTTTTCATTAAAAATAATGGATGGTGTGTGGAAGGACATTCTTTTAAGTTACTTTTTTTGTTGTATGAATTTAATGAGAACTTATATGACTACTTATATGAATTAAATGAGATGCTCCCCACCAGGGACTGGGCGAAGCCGGACAGGGTCAGGCAGACAGATAGACAGACAGTCGGGAACAGGAACTTATATGACTACTTATATAAATTAAATGAGATGCTTCACACCAGGAGCTGGGCGATGCCGGGCCGGGTCAGACAGACAGACAGACAGACAGACAGACAGACAGACAGATAGTCGGTAACGGGAACGGGAACTTATATGACTACTTATATGAATTAAATGAGATGCTCCCCACCAGGGACTGGGCGAAGCCGGGCAGGGTCAGGCAGACAGATATACAGACAGATAGACAGACAGATAGACAGTCGGGAACGGGAACTTATATGACTACTTATATGAATTAAATGAGATGCTCCACACCAGGAGCTTGGCAATGCCGGGCCGGGTCAGACAGACAGACAGACAGACAGACAGACAGACAGACAGACAGACAGACAGACAGACAGACAGACAGACAGTCAGTCGGTAACGGGAACGAGAACTTATATGACTACTTATATGAATTAAATGAGATGCTCCCCACCAGGGTCTGGGCGAAGCCGGGCAGGGTCAGCTAGTATGCTATAAACTAAAGCAACAAAACCAAAGGTGACTGAAAATATTGGTCAACGATGAATTAATGAGGCAAATTATATATAGCAGTTGAGTTGGGTTGAGTTAAGAACCGACATCTCTGCGCTCAGGACATTCCTATACGTGCTCCATCCCCTCGTTCAACAGCCAGCGAAGAGCCATACTACTAATCGTTCCCACCGCTATCTGATTAAAAGTTCTCCTGGTGACTTAACTGATTCAATGCTAAACAAAACAACAACAACAACAACAACAACAAAAACAACAACAACAAATTAGTTTTGAACAAAACATGATGCATAATAAAATGAACAAGTATTATCGTGTAAATTTCCCTTATCTGAGCATTACAATTGTGGAAATTACTGCGAAACGAAACAAATAACACGATGACCCTAGTATGTGGTATATCATCCTTCTGTCCAAATTTAAGGTAACATTTGGCGATATATTACCCTTAGGCAACGAATGCGTTAATTTTATATTGTACAATAACACAACACAGGCGTTTATAAATTATTCAAACAAGTATCATATTACACTTAAAGCAAAAGGCATGAAACTATCCGTTCCCCGAATTTGAAAGGAACCTCAAGGCAGTTATCTTTCGTTGGGTATTCAAGCACGCTAAACAAACATCATTTAAAAACCAACTAATTCATATTTTATGAAGGGTATCCAAAACACAGACATACATACATGAATTCAGACCATGAAAGAGATACCGCGGGTTGTCGAGGAAGGCTGCAACAATTTAATGGTCGACGCTTGTTCTGTTTAGTTGCGTAGAAACCAATGAATCGGCAGACGAGATAACAAATAAGGCGCGTACTCTCAAAGATGTGTAGCTGTCAAGTTTGGTATTTCAGCATGTCACATCTACTGCCACTAATAGCTTTGCACCGCTTCAGACGGTTTCAGCATCTGAACCCGACTGGTGCTCTTTGAAAATTCCAAGCACAAATTGAAACAGAGAAGAAAGCATAACAATAATGTAAATGGGAATGAAAACAAACGGATTATATTTCGGCATAGAGGTAAGCGGTTAGGATAATGCAGGCTGTTTAAGACTGGATGTAATTAGAAGTTGCAATCTCTTTACTAGACTTAGTCAATTCATTATCTTAATCGTGCAGCAAGAACTTTGCAGCCCGTTACTCTCATTGCATTCCACGGGTAAAACTCGTGATCCTACACCAGTTCTAATGCCTCATGCATTTTTATGCGCAGGGTATTATTACTATTTTGTGTCCATCGTTGTATTGGGCCAATCATGCCTCTTGCTCTTTGTCTGTAATCAATACTGTTTCATCTGCATATTATTAAATGCCGTGACGACTGGCTTGGCGATCCTGCTTCTCCACATTTTGCGATCGCCTACAGCATGCAGCAGCGCATGTGATGACACCATTTCGTATCTGGACACAACAATTTTTACTCGCTGTCTTTCTGTAAATATACATACATACATACACTGGCACTTTCCGTCATGACTTTCCATCATGTTTGTTACATTGTGCTTCAAAAATGCATAATAACCCATGGCGGGAGCGAATGTGACTGGCCACAACAATTCGCACTGTAAATGTTCGTCCACAGTGGATGGATGTGAGCACATGGTGATTTCCACCATCATGCATAATTTTACGTCTCAAACGCTCAGTGTGTGAATTATCTGCAATAATTTTCTCCTTTGTCTTTATTAAGTTTCTGATAGATGCCCTGAATGCAACACGTAAGGTGGTAATTTGCTCCCAGGGTGCATTATTAATGCCTGTATTTATCATGTTTCGTTTAATACATCTTTGTATCGTCGTAGAGGCCGACACCGATATCTCTTACCCATCTGTAATTCACCAAAATAAAGATGTCATTTGTTATTCTACCTTCATCCATCTTCCTAACGTGTCCTATCCCTCTAAGTCTACGAAGACTGAGCATGTAACAAACCGATATTACCAATACTTCAGTATTTGTGATTTTGTCTTGCCACTTAATACCAAGTATTCTTCGCAGACACCGCATATGAACGCTGTTTAAACGTTTCTCTTGGTGTGAGTAAGTTGACCAGGTTTCAATGCCATAAAGAAGAGTACTAAGTACACTGGCTGGATAGACAAGGACTTTGTTTTGGCAATAAGCTCATGTTCTCAGAGACTCTTTTTGTTACCCTGTGCATTGCTGTAGCTGCCTTACCAATCCTGATGTTATGTTCCTGATCGAGGGATAATTTGCTATTTAACTCTGATCCTAGATATGTAAACTGGACTACTATCTCCAGTTCGGCGTCGTTAATCAAGATTGATTGTACCCATGTGCACCTTGTGACATAATATATGTCTTCTTTTTGCTAATTATTAAACCACATTCAGAACAAGCATTGGAGAATGCAGATAGGAGTCGCTGTAATTCTTCTTCAGGGTGGGTGGTGATTGGAGCATCATTCACAAAGAGCAACTCTCTTCTCAGTACCCTCCTACTTTTTGTGTCTTGACCTTCAATCTCTGAGCGTTGTAGAGGCCGCAATCTGCGCTTTAACTATCTTTCGACGAATCGTCGCAGTTGTCACATTATGTTCTATCATTAGTTTTAGTCTACTCATAATGTGGCCAGATTATGATGTCTGCCTCATTCTCTGATGTTAGTTATAAGTTGTCTTTGTTTCTCACAAAACTTTTATATTACTAAGTTGGGCTGTCCAAGGAATATTAAGCGTTCTTCTTTAAAACCACATCTCTAAAGTTTCTAGGGATTTTGTTTTTTGCTTGTTTAGTAATCGGCCAGGATTCACAGTCATATGTTAAACACTGGTTCTGTGTAATATGCAATAATTCTTTTTCTAACTTCCAATTACCGGAATGTTTGGCATAAGATGTTCGTCATTTGATTATAATGCAGCTTTTGCTTGTCCTATTATGTTCTTTATCTGTGTGTGCACCTTCCACCTGCTGTTATTCTTGTGCAGATCTTGTGTGTATTTGAGTGTCTGCACTTGCTTCCAAAATATTTACTTTAATTGAGCATCTAGGTACGAGCACTTTCTTTGATATTCTTTGATCATCACCATGTGCCATGCCGATAAAAGTAGGTGGTAATGTTTCGCCTTCTCAGGCAATCACCAGATTCGTGGATCAGCTCACTGTTCTTGCCTCGGCCATACCACGTGGCCACGCCATTCAGGTATTAACTTCTCTGTCTTTCCCTTGTTCTCTTCCCCTCAATCTTGCCAGTTGTCACCAAGTTCTCCAATTTATTTCAAAATAATAATAATAATAATAATAATAATAATAATAATAATAATAATAATAATAATAATAAATATAAATAAAAGTGCGTGACTGTCTATGTCTACTTTCTCTAATCAGTTTACCGTTTTAATTTGTTTCTTGTAGGACTTGGTCATTGCTTTTTCTGTCTGTTCGTGATATTCTTTGTATTTCCCCCAGAAACCACATTTTCACGGCCATCAGATGTATTTCCCATGGTCATTGACATCTTAAAATACAATTTCTAGTTCGGACAATGTATTAAATGTGTTCTTTTTTTCTATATTGAATTTACTCTGTACTGTCTCAATATAAAGTACACATATGTAAAATGGTATGTTTCTTGGCGTATATTTGAACTTGTTTAACTTTATATGTATATTACCTATAACTATGATCACTGTAGCAGTCTGCATTTGGTATAGTTTTGCAACTTGAAATTGACTTTTGAAATATTTTCAATAAATCTAGTCTCTGATCATATTTTAAGGACTCTCCTATGGCTATCATCGTTGTGGATGTTGTTGATACCAGATGTTTCCAATAATCATAATGTGTACTTTTACCCACTGTACAAGTCTGCACCCTGTTTCATCACGACCTCCTAGTCCATAATTACCCCATGTGCATCAATCTTGTTGTTTCTACCCCTTGTTCACCCCTTGTGAGATTTATTTCTGAGTATTTGCACATTTTGAAGGCAGTTTCCATGTCACAATAAAATGCATCCATATTTTCATCAGTGATATCTGATGTTTGGGAATATGCTTGAATGATGTTAACATCACATGACCTACCAGTTAACTTGACCAGTAATAGTCTTTTTTTTTAGTCGTTGGATCAACATCACGGCACACGGTTTAACCCATAAAAGTGCTCCGTTTTCCTCCTAACTCAAACCTGAGTTTGGAGAAACTCAGCTCAATGCACGAACTCCGTTGCATCGGCGAGGATTCTGAAATGCTTTGGGTAGATTTTTAACTCGAAATTTTGCCCGGGCAGCGCCGTTAGGCTACTCTTTTTCGATTTCCAACTGCCAAGGGACTTTTTACGTGCTCAACAATACACACGGGCGTCCGATCTCACTACCCAGAGACCAGGGAAAATTACTGGAAGTCCAGGTGGATTTTTTAAATAACTCCTGGTCCTCACCTGGGCCTGAACCCAGGACCTCCAGCACTCGAGGCGGACACCATACCTCGAGACCACTCAGATTTTTAACTCGAAATTTTGCCCGGGCAGCGCCGTTAGGCTACTCTTTTTCGATTTCCAACTGCCAAGGGACTTTTTACGTGCTCAACAATACACACGGGCGTCCGATCTCACTACCCAGAGACCAGGGGAAATTACTGGAAGTCCAGGTGGATTTTTTAAATAACTCCTGGTCCTCACCTGGGCCTGAACCCAGGACCTCCAGCACTCGAGGCGGACACCATACCTCGAGACCACTCAGCCCCCTGACCAGTAATGTTCAATCAGACACAGCCGAATATTCTTTTAAAGATTTTGATCTCTCCAGATCCATAATAAACACTACCCCCTGTGTTGTTTCTCTCCGCCACAATGGATAATATTATATTTCTCCCATGTTTCTTTTTTTTTTAAAGTTCGTTTATTTTGAACCCAAGTGTAGTCCACACATGTGTTATTACTTGTAGTGCACTTAACTGATTTTTGCGTGTGAATTTGCTTTCATATTACCAATGTCCCTTGCAATCAGGCGAACCCACTCCGTCCTCAGAGGTACTTGCAATTTATGTCCCCAAGTCAAGGATGAGAAGTCAACAATTTAGTCCAAACGACCAGCACCAGCAAACCGGATGTGTAAGAACGAGCGCTCATGTCCATTCGGCCTTGCTGACCTGCCCTTAGATAATATAATGCCGCCCCTTTCCACCCAGTCTCATGCATTCCTAAGATATTAAGATTCATTCTTCCCATGTCTTGCCAGAAATTCTACAAATTGCCATATGCTCTCATGCTCTCATGGTTCCAACATTCCATGTCCTTATCTTAAGTGATGTTAATTGTTTGCACTCAGTCGCATGCTAACGGTCTGGCAAATTACTGAAAGTACAGATTACCTAATAAATAACAAAGAACCAATAAATACTGTGGTTGATAACAACGTCATGTAAATGTACATGCAACTAACGTTTAAATAAAGAACTCTTTAAGACACATTGGGCATACGACGCTAGACCCATATTATAGATCAATCAGCACTCGGTGAGTTAATGTTGTCAGTATTATAGATCAATCAGCACTCGGTGAGTTATGTTGTCAGTATTATAGATCAATCAGCACTCGGTGAGTTATGTTGTCAGTATTATAGATCAATCAGCACTCGGTGAGTTATGTTGTCAGTATTATAGATCAATCAGCACTCGGTGAGTTAAGTTGTCAGTATTATAGGTCAATCAGCACTCGGTGAGTTAAGTTGTCAGTATTATAGGTCAATCAGCACTCGGTGAGTTATGTTGTCAGTATTATAGGTCAATCAGCACTCAGTGAGTTAAGTTGTCAGTATTATAGGTCAATCAGCACTCGGTGAGTTAAGTTGTCAGTATTATAGGTCAATCAGCACTCGGTGAGTTAAGTTGTCAGTATTATAGGTCAATCAGCACTCGGTGAGTTATGCTATCCGTATTATAGATCAATCAGCACTCGGTGAGTTATGTTGTCAGTATTATAGATCAATCAGCACTCAGTGAGTTAAGTTGTCAGTATTATAGGTCAATCAGCACTCGGTGAGTTAAGTTGTCAGTATTATAGGTCAATCAGCACTCGGTGAGTTAAGTTGTCAGTATTATAGATCAATCAGCACTCGGTGAGTTATGCTATCCGTATTATAGATCAATCAGCACTCAGTGAGTTATGTTGTCAGTATTATAGATCAATCAGCACTCGGTGAGTTATGTTGTCCGTATTACCCAAACCGCATGCACTTCTTAAAACATATCTGTGTAACCATTTTAGGCTGAGTCGACCTGGAAACCCAGGTCACGTTTACACATCCGAATCCTCCCCGATGCTCATCGAACCTGTGACCATTGGGTTGGTAGGCGAGCGTCTAGCGGCAACACTACCGCGGCTCCGACTTCCCATTTAGCTGCCATGTTTGTGTATACATGAGAGGAACTGTCAGAAAACAATGTTGCCTTATCATTTCTCTACAACTGAGAGTTAGTTAGTTGCATATCCTTTACATAATAAGTCGCAGTCAACCCCAGCATCGCTTAGCTGCTTGTGATCTCTTGGCAAGTTTACGTTCAGTAGTTTGCCGTTGCTTTCTGAACGATCAGCACCCATACAATTTTAAAAATTGAAATGGTCCAACGCAGGCGGTCTGCTGCCTAATCGCTCGCAGCTCTGTTTTTAACGCGGTATACGAGATTACGAGGTGCGCCCGTAACCTCTACTTCGCCTAGCCCGCTGAAGTATTGAGTGAAAATGGCTTTTCATCTGACAGACGGGACGCAGAGGCGTTTCCAAGGCACCAGGGCCAGGTTTTATACTGGCCAAGACCTACTAACATGTCCTAGTCGTGCGTCCTTGGGCAACAGGTCCCTTCGGGGTCCTGGCTAACGATGTAGGATCGGCGATTCTTCCTAAGTCGAAGAGTATCTGTCTGCACGGCGAGGCCCACCAGTCTGCACACCAATAAGCCAGACATGGGACAACGGATACTCACGCAAACCTCAGTCCGGTATGACTTCACACTAATGTTGGACAACAGGAATTCCTCGACCGGCATACAGGACTTCACGCTGGAGTTCACAGTCAGCGAACGCATGCAAGCAAGCATTCGACAGGACACCAAGACCACGATTTGTAGTTCCACCATGTTTGTGAATTAGACATTTCAGCAATAAACACATAGCGGACAGACACACGAAAAGCTACGATATGTTAGTTATTGGGTTCGTGAATTCAAAATAGACAGTTTTAACTTATATAAAGCATACATTTGAAAGTCTCGGCTTTGATCATCAAGCTGCACATTAAAAATGGTGTCGTAAATTTACTTTATGTCAGCTAAGTGGTGTAGACGAATTAATGAGTAGGCGACATTCCACGAAACACGTGTTTTTACGAGGGCAAGTTAATAAGTAAGTCACAAATGGCTCTAGAAAAATAACTAACTATGATAACAGCTTGAAACTAGTTTATTTTTATACATACATTGTCCCTTTATTTCTTAACATAATTTCCACCAACATTGATGCACTTATCCCATCGTTTTATCAGTCCTCCCAAACCGGCTGCATAGAACTGCGTGCTCTGTTTTCTAAACCAAGTTTTGACTTCACATTTAACTTCGAAGTCATTCGCGAAATGACTCCCGCCAAGGTGGGTTTTCAGTGGATCTAGCCCCTAGCGATTTCCCGTAAAGCGGTGCATAGCTGGATATAAAAAGTTACGAGGACGAGTCAATAAGTAAGTCACACAGTTCTGTGGGATGGCATGTAAATGAAAACAGGACACGCAGATTTATGCAAGCCGGTTTGGGAGGACTGATAAAGCGATGGGATAAGTGCATCAATGTTGGTGGAAATTATGTTGAAAAATAAAGGGACAATGTATGTATAAAAATAAACTAGTTTCAAGTTGTTATCATAGTTAGTTATTTTTCTACAGCCATTTGTGACTTACTTATTAACTTAACCTCGTACGATAATGCGTACTGATCACTGCGTGCCGTTGAAAGATCTCATAGAACAAGTGAATCTCCCACATTCTACAGTCTGAGACGCTGTTAAACCCCGATTGGAGAGACAGTTACATAGAGTGGTTTCTTCGTCTTCTGACAGAAAATCACAAGAAACCCTATTTGTGTGATTGCTTACCCATCGCTTCCGTTTTAATTAATGCATACAGATTTCAATCTCCAGGTTTATGTTTTTCCGGTTGGTGCGGTTCTGAGGTTAATCCAGCCTTTTAAAATGGGTAGAAGAGAATTATCCCGAACTATCTGAGAGCTCTAGAACTCAAACTGACTCGGGTTCTGAAGCTTGTGGATTGGATTCTGGGCCGCGTCCTTTGGTTCACGAGTGCATTTTTTCGGAAACTCCTGGGGGTTGTCACTGGAGCTACGGAGTTAGTGCTTTGTGTAACGTTTTCCGTGTTGCGTATAGTGACTGAGCCATATGGGATGCTTGCTTGCTTGTGTTCGTTGGCTTGAGCTCCAACGCAAAAGTCCTGTATGTCGGATGAAGGCATCCTGTTGTCCAACATCATTGTGATGTCACACAGGACCTGAGGTTTGCGTGAGTATCCGTTGTCAATCCCGGTGTAATGAAGTCGACCCTGTCTACTTTTAAGCGACATTTTTGTTTCTAGAACTCAAAGAACAAAAACATATAACAAGTATAATAAATAAACTTCATAACGAGTACCAAGGACCGAAAGTGAGATCTGTTCAGATAAGCGAAGGACTTCGCCAACTGACAGGGTACATTGTAATGATGATGATGATAAGAACAGGGAAAACTAGAACATGTGACAGTCGGAAACCTGACGGAGAAAAGAGACTGGCGAAGATACAGAAAGGGCGCTGGACAGACTGACATCGTGTCGTGGGAAAACAAACGGTATGGAAATCGTTGTCAACACCCGAGACAGGAGGCTGAACAAACATGAGATCAACACCCGAGACAGGCGGCTGAACAAACACGACGATCAACACCCGAGACAGGAGGCTGAACAAACACGACGACCAACACCCGAGACAGGAGGCTGAACAAACACGACGATCAACATCATAGAACACAGACTAACAGGGAGGGAACTGACAGACGTGTGTTCTCGTAGTAGGTATTATCTTTAAGAGTAAATAACGAACGTGAAGATAATATGTACAGCTTCAGTCGAACATTTGCCATGTTTATAGAGATGTTTTTGTGGCAACGCATGTAATGGTATGGGTGTCAGTCGTTCAGAAAACAATGGCAAACTACTAAACATAAACTCCATCCATAATGTGACATGCTGGTAAGCGTGGTTGGTCATGATTCACCATTTCACTCGATCACCATGGTCGTGGATCAGCTCAATGATCTTGTCTCGACCATGCGACATGGTTAAGCCACCCAGGTATTTGCTTCTCTGTCTTCCCATTGTTCTCTTCCCCTCGATCTTGCCAGCTATGTGCTCTAATTTATTTCTTCTCTTAACATGCCAAAAGAATTTTGACTGTCTACGTCTAATTTCTCTAATCAGTTTACGCTTTTCATTTGTTTCTTATAGGACTTGGTCGTTTGTTTTTCTGTCTATTCATTGTATTCTTTGCGTTCTCCTCAGAAACCACAATTCCGCAGCCATGAGATATTTTTTCAGCTTGACTGCTCATTGTCCACGCTTCAAATCCATACGAAAGTACAGGCTGTGATATACATTTTCACAAGAGTAACATGCACTAAAATAATTCCAGGCAATAAAAATAGTTCGACACCGCTCATTCCCAGCAGCGATAATCCGACTTTTTCATCGACCCATTGTGACGTCACCACCGGAACAGCGAAATCTAAATATAAGCCAATGCGGGAGAAAATCTGTCTGTTTTGTGAACTAACCCACACACACACACGACGCAGGAGAGATAGGATGAGGAAGGAAGTGATAGTCTCTTCAAAATCAACTTAGCAAAGATAATTTAGTATAAGTTAGATAGGAAGAAAAACATCAGCCCTCGACATCGCACTGAGAAAAATCTGAAGCCTGGCGCCGAAGTGTGGAAGAAATTCATTTTAAATGAAGGTAGTGGTCTTATTCATGTCAATCCAGACCTGACTTGGTGAAGTTTGAAGGCAGCACCTGTTGAGTGAGCACATGGTTGAGTGATGCCCTTGATAGAGTAGCGTCGAACCTTATCTACCTGCAACCATTCCATTTGTCTCATAGGAGAGGTAATCTTTATTTAAATAAGTACCTGCCAAGACAAAGGAAAACAAGAGCCAACTTATGTTCTACTACGCCCAGGAACAATAATACTACAATTGATGATAGCCAGAGTGATTCCCAAAGCTGGAAGTGGAGAATCCTGATTGGAGACAGTTCTTTTTTTCAGATCATCCAGACCAGTAAAAGATTAGCTTTACAGGCCACTGCGAAAAAATCGAAACTGTTAATATCTACCATATCATGGGCACATCAAGTCTGTAATATTTAATGTATATGTATATGTCCTTATTTCTATGACAGGAAATTGTAATTTTGAATGCACTTTACAAAATCCATATTTATGTGTATTAAATCATAAAAACATAAGGTCATGTCATGTATTGATTGTATTTTACTTGTCATAATCAAATTGTTTTAAATTACCCTATATAGAATTAATTAGTTGGTAGAGGAGAGGCAAGGAACCACTTAGGGAATAAATTGGGTATAAAAGGGAGTACAACTTTTTCAGTATTTCCTAAAGGTATTCCTTGGTTCTCTAAAACTCTATTTCTGGTCTCAACAATTGAGTCAGTACAACTAAATTAATTAAACGGGCAGGATCACATTGGGAAAAATGATGTTTCATCATTTATCTCTGTGGGGTTGAGCCATCAATCAAACCCATATCCGACACAGGCTCTATGTAGGACCTCAACATTCCTTTGACATCTTTTTATTGGTCAGTATCTTTTTCATTTTGCAAAAGATCGCCATGGCAATTCTTATTCTAATCTCTTCGAGGCATCTCCCATCAGATGTTATGACTGTCCTGAAAACGTAAACTCCATCCATCATGCCCCATGCCGGTAAGCGTAGGCGGTCATGATTCACCATATCACTCGATCATCAGAGTCGTGGATCAGCTCAGTTTACTTTCTCGTCCATGCCACTTAGTCAAGCCATCGAGGTATTTGCTTCTCTGACTTTCCCTTGTTCTCGTCCCCTCGATTTTGCCAGTTGTCGCCAAGTTCTATAATTTATTTTTTACTGAACGTAAATTTGTCAATAAATCACAAACAGCCAAACATGCTCAGGTTGACTTCGACGTCCAGTAACGGGTGCGCATCTGGCTTTATCCTTTGGCATTAGTTAGTTAGTTAGTTAGTTAGTCGACAGATCATCCTCGTTGCATATCGAACCATTCAGTCCATAAGTGCTCGGATCCCCTCCTCAGCAAATCCCGCAGCGTGTAGCGGCTAACGACGCCAGTTCTGTGTTGGTTTATCAATCTTCTTTGGCTTCCTGCGTAGTGTTCTTGTTTGGCCACCCCTCTTTTAATTTGCTGCTCTCGCAGTCTGGCCATTGTTGTAGATTAACAGTCATCACTTGGTTCTCGCAAAAGTCTCACTTCTCGTAGAGTATTCAGAATGTCAGACTGGTCCATGGCGCGTCCGCCCTCCACAGTAGCCTCACCTGCGAGCTTGTCAGCCCGCTCATTCCCTTGTACTCCCGCATGCCCTGGCACGAAGATGAAACTAATCTTTGCCAGCCGAGACCGCTTCAGAGGCAGCAACCATTCTCTTCGGATCGACCCCTCCTCTATCCTCTTGATCATGTTCATTGAGTCGCTAAGGAAACAAGCCCTAGTGAATGTCTGTGTCTCGAGCCATGTTATTGCTTACTTACTGCCATGACTTCCATGGTCAGGCTACTTGTGGTTTCAGTGAAAGCACCAGAGTCCTCCTTCACAATTCTCCCTCCGGTCCGAGCTGTAAAGGCCCATGAGCTTCTAACATGTCGGACGACCGACCCATCTGTGTAGATGACCGCGTCACCGTCTAACGAATTCTCGAAAATCAACGCTTGTACTTCAGCCTCACCAGCAGCCGGATTTTCTTGTCTGCATTTTCTATCTAGTTGGATGCAAACTGAAAAGGATGTGCAGAAGTCTGTTGGCACTTGCACCCACTCCTCGCCAGGTTCTAAGTCCTCAAGTGAACACACCTGTTAAAGAATGTCTTCGGCTTGACCCATCCACGACCGTCCTCTTTTTAACCTGCTGCCCTTCACCTTCCTAATTTCACTATGCAGTGGATGTTGTGTGTTTGCGTTAATTCTGAGGTAGGCGCGTGCCCTGCAAACTTGTATTCTCTCTTCAATGGTTGGAAAATCAAGAAGGTAGCGCATCGCCCTGCATGCTGTATCTCTTGTACATCTAAGAATAATGCGCATAGCTTCATTCTGTATCCTTTCCATCCTTTCTATCTGCTTATGGCTGAGAGTCAGGATTGCCATTGCATACTCCAAAACAGACATGACCAGCCCCTCGTACAGAAGACATAGATGGCGCTGCTCACAGTTTGCTGCCGCCATCACCCGCATCGCTGCCAAACCCCGCTTGGCCTTTGTTATCACCTGGTCTATGTGCACATTATAAGCAAGGCTTCGATCAAACCGTATCCCCAGGTAATTCATTGCCTGCGTTCTTTCCACCGTCTCTGAACACAGCATTACAGTTGGTGTTGGATTGTTGACAATATGATTATTCAACGAGAACCAAGTCACTGTTGCCTTTGTTGGGTTGACCATTGCCCCAGCTTCATCACACCAAGTACTTATGCGATTGAGTTCGGTATGTAGTTCCACAGCAACCTCCTCTCTATCCTTACCCTGACGATACACTAACACATCATCGGCATATGACAATGTCCTGCCAGGTCCAGTGATCTGCTCACTGGTGATTCTCACTGTGTAGGCGTTGAACAGTACCGGTACCTTTGGCATTGAATCAGTTAACACAAATCATCTGAAGAAATACAGTTGTCATTGGAGAAAATGGAGAACTTTCAAAGGAGATTCTAATTACGTCTATATTTTGTGTTACACTTTACACTTTTTAGCATATCCTTTACAGGACTTAGCTGTCAACACCAGCATCTTTCAGCTGTATGTTGATTTCTTGGCAATATTACGCTCAGTAGTTTGCCATTGCTTTCTGAGCGGCCGGCTCACATACCCCGTCAGTTACCGATGCGATTCGAACCACTGCTGATTTGAACCGTCATCACGTTACCTGACGAGGGTAAGTCATAACCTCTAAGCCACGAAGCCGGCTTATATTTTGTGTACCATTACCCAATTACAAAGTCACATACGAGACTTCATTGTTAGGTTATGTGTCGTTCGCCAAGGCAGGAAAAAAAATACGCAACTTATGCAGTAAGTACCTGAAGAGATGCAGCGAAATGTGCCAGGCAATAAAGTGTACTATATATGATTTGTGTCTTCGTTATTTAAATTCACTACGGGAGAACATTGTTTTGATACGAAACTTAATTTTAAAAGAGTTTGGAAAACGAGTTCGGAAAAGAAGGTATTGTAACAGTAAGGGAAGAGTACTGGGGTATTATTAGAATCTAGTGGGAAATAGATACAGCACGATTGAGCATCGAGAGTGAAAGGGTGAGAGATGCTCAATCGTGACGTATTGGGTTGGCAAGGGGAGTTAAGATCCGGCCTTGGACTAAAGTGGAGGAGAACATCGAAGCTTTGTCATCTTACCCGAATAAACGTTATATCAACAAGAAAACAACATGCCTTCGTGTTCTTATACACATACACTGGTATAGGAGGCGAAATGCTGCCACTTGACCAGGATACTGAATTGAGCCGTCCCGGCTACCACGCGAAGTACTAAGAAACTTTCAAAGAATGCCCAAACCAGAAGGTATTTAACGTTTTCTCAAATCAGTTTTATCAAGGTCGGGAGACGCTTGTTGTTGTTCCAGTGAAAGGATGTCCAGTAAAATTCTGTAATCAGTTCAATAATCAGCAAATAAAGAGGCTCGAAGGCTGCGATAACCCTGAGCAAATAATTTCTCAATCATGTAAAATTATCGAATTTTAACCTCATCAAAGGGCCTCTCAGAGCCGCTGACTGAATTTTTACCTCATCAAAGGGCTTCCCAGAGCCGTGGTTTGAAAATTAACGTTACCAAAGAACTTCCCAGAGCCGTGGTTTGAAATTTAACGTTACCAAAGGGCTTTCCAGAGCCGTAGTCTGAACTTTAACGTTGTCCAGGGGCTGGTCATGGTCGTTGTCTGAACTTCAGCCTTCAGCGTTATTAAAGGGCTTCCCATAGCCGCGATCTGAACTCTGGAGTTTCAAAAAGTTACCATAACCTGACTTTTGCCAATTTCAAATCGCCAGCCACTTACGTTATCGCTATCTCAAGACGTCGATGATGTACCCACCCGGGCTGAAAACAAAGGCTACCAGACTCAGATGGGACCCAACCAGGGGTTGAAGATAATCCCGGCATCCCTAGAGAAGTAACGCAATTACCTGGGGGAAGAAACAGAATACCTGAACTCCGCGACTGATTATTCAGCTGAGATAGACTCCTGGCGATCGAACGAAAATTGACGCTGAGGCGAGGAAGGTACGAGCTTGAGTCAGGAAACGAAAAGAAACTAACTCTGGTTTTCTATAATAAGTGAGTGAATTCTTTAAATTAAGAAGTTAAAATTGTGTGGTACTCAGACCCAGAAAATAACTCTGGTTTTCTATAATAAGTGAGTGTATTCTTTAAATTAAGAAGTTAAAATTGTGTGGTACTCAAACCCAGAAAATAACTGTGGTTGTCTATAATAAGTGAGTGTATTCTTTAAATTAAGAAGTTGAAATTGTGTGGTTCTTTGCTTGCTTTGTTTCAGTATTTTTCAGCATGGCGGAACAAGACACCTTAGCTCAGGTTTTTGACAGGCGTGGGAACAGCAGTAGGCCGACTTAATATGGTGATTAAACAACAAGGGATGGCAACAGAAATTGTGAAGTTTAGTGGACAGGCCAGAGACTATAAGAAATGGGTCACTTCCATAGAAAAATATGCCTATTTGATCTCAGCAACAGATGAAGAAAAAATGAGACTGGCTTATCAGACGGCAACGGAACCAGTTTCGGATCATATAAGAAGAAAGTTAGAGGCTAGAGTAGATGAGACGTGGGAACAATTTAAAGAAGACCTAGCAAGGAAATATGCAGAAATAACGGATCCACAACATGCATTTTCGGTGTTGAGGCAGGCTAAACAAAATAACGGAGAGACGGTACAATTGTTTAGCGATAGATTGATTAACCTGGCTGAAGAAGCATTCTTAGGACAGAATGTACGAGGGGAGGAGGTGGAAAGGATGTTAGTAGGGATTTTTGTGGATGGCATAAAATCTGATGGTTTGAAACTTAAGTTGATGCGGGAAAACCCTGAGAGGTTATCACAAGCGGTGGATATCGCGGTACAAGAGGAACATTTGAGACGTAGGTTTAGATTAAGAACAGGACGAGAAGTGGGAAGTAATCGAGACGACAGAGTTGAAGAACCCATGGAAATAGGACAAACAAGATTCGGATGGAATAGGAGAGGCGGTATACAAACGTTACAAGGTAGAAATAGGAACGATTATGTTGAAAGAAGAAATGTGAGATACCCTACAAGTGAGACAGTGGGAAACACAAATAACACAAATATTGTCTGTTGGGTTTGTGGTCAACGGGGACATGTTTCTCGTTTTTGTAATAACAGGCGTGTCCAGTCGAATACACAGGGTAGACATGATAATAATAGGGTGAGTAGGAATGTTGTTGATGGACACAGGAATTTTACAGGTACAAGAACACAGGAAAATCGGCGCCCTACCTATTAGACAGGACCTATGATAGGAGGGTAAATAGTAAGGTCCCAAGGGTTAGAGAATATGTTAATAACAGGTATAATAAGTCGAACAGAGAATATTTTCAACTAGATGAAGTCAAGAAATTTATAGAAGATAAAACAGATTATAGCTCTTGTATATTAGAAATAGGAAAGTATAGAGTTCGTACATTAATTGATTCGGGAGCTCAAGTTAGTGTAGTAAAAGAAAGTTTTTTATACAAAATAGTAAGAAATTGTAGAGTATTTAAGAGTCATAATAATTTACACTCTGTTACTGGACAGAATTTACAAGTAATTGGACAAACAATGATAAATTTTAAGTTAGGAGGGATCAACATAAGACACCTTTTTCATGTAGTGAGGGGTTTAAATAGAAATATGTTAATAGGAAGAGATTTTTTAATAAAAAATGGAATAAGACTTTTTTATGATTTACATAAGTTAAAATTCAGGGACGTCTATATAGATATGGAAGAGGATATGCATATATCAGCACTAGTTAGAGTTAAAATGACAACGACGTTAAAACCACAGTCGGTTAATTTGATACAAGCGAAGCTGAAGAGAAACCCATATTATGTGGAAGGAAACACAGTCAGAATCACTGAGTTACAAGAGGAAATAATTGATGAGCCTGGTTTGGAGGTTCCAGATGGAGTAATGGAGTTGGATAAACACTTAACCTTTCCAGTAATGGTTATCAACAACACAGGTAGAGAAATCAAGTTATACAGAGGATGTGTGATAGCCAAATTAGATCATAACATTAGGGACATATTGGCAACGGATAGAGCAGAAGTGTCGGGAACAAGTTATTTGGAAACTTCTAGTGAAAGGGGAAATGACAGACGCGGACACAGAAGAAGAGGGAACGTCAGAATGGATGAATTGATCCATCCATCCAGAGGAAATAAAGCCCATATACATTCACTGGACAAAATAACAAGGGAACAAGAATTGTTGTCACAGTTAAAAGCTCCGCCGGAAAATAAGGAAGTGTTGGAACAACTTATAAAGCAAAATCAAGATGTGTTTGCGGTGAATGATTTAGAATTGGGAAAGACGCGAACAGTTACAATGGAAATAGACACGGGAGATCATCCACCAATAAGTTTAAAACCATATAGAACTCCATTAAGAAACAGAGAAATCGTGGAAAAGGCAATAGAAGAGATGCTGAAAGCAGGAATAATAAAAAGGTCGAAGTCAGAATGGTCATCTCCGGTGGTAATTGTGGCCAAGCCTGATGGTTCGAGTCGCTTCTGTTGCGATTACAGGGCGTTGAACAAAATTACCAAGAATGTAGCGTACCCACTGCCGGTAATTGATGATATTTTGGGGCTGCTTAATGGCTCTACATATTTTACAACGCTGGACGCAAGGTCAGGATTTTGGTGTATTCCTATGTCGGAAGACGCACAAAAGAAAAGCGCCTTTTGCACTCATATGGGCTCTTACGAATTTTTAAGAATGCCTTTTGGCGTCAAAACGGCGCCCTCTCACTATATGCTCTTAATAAATGAAGTTCTAGAAGGTATGCAAAAGTTCGCTCTTGCCTATATTGATGATATTCTGATTTATACAAAAGGAAATGTAGAGGATCATTTGAAACATATTAGACTAGTATTTGACAGGTTAAGAAAGCATGATGTGAAGTTAAAGCTTAGTAAATGCCAATTTTTAAAGACAGAAACAAAATATTTGGGGTATATTATAAATAGAGAAGGTATAAAACCAGACCAGGACAAGATAAAGATTATTAAAGAGTTACCTGCTCCAACTAACGTTAAGGAAGTACGTGCTTTTATAGGAACATGTGCGTATTATAGGCGATTTATTCCAGCGTTTTCAAGGATAGCTGAACCTATTACAAACTTAACAGGCAAATACGCTAGGTTTAAGTGGGATGATGAATGTCAAAAAGCGTTCGAGTATTTAAAAAACAGCTTAACACTGGTACCACTGTTGACGCATCCAGACTTAAACAAACAGTTAATACTGTACACAGATGCTTCGGACAATGCAGTAGGAGCATGTTTGGTGCAACCATATGAAGGAAAAGAGTCTGGAATACCAGGCGTTAAAAATGAAAGGCCTATCTACTTCTTGTCGCATAAACTTAGTAAATCACAAAGGAAATGGACGACTATTGAGAAGGAGGCTTACGCGATTCATTACGCTCTTCAAAAACTTAATTACTACTTACATAACGCAAATTTTGTTATTAGAACTGACCACATGCCTTTAAAGTCTTTTCTAGAAGCTCCAGTGCAGAACAGGAAAATACAGACGTGGGCATTGAATCTACAGGAGTACAACGCGGTAATTGAGTACATACCAGGTAGGATAAATACATGCGCCGATTTATTGTCTAGAATTCCATATCCACAGTCATCAGAAGATACAGAAGAGGAAGCAGCTGAACCAGAGATAGACGACCGAAATTGGCAAGTAAATATTCTAGATTCTGCTATAATAAATAGGGAAGAATTTGATAGTCTACCATCGGATCAAGAGTCTGAACATAGGGAAGAAGACCTACAGTTAGCACAATTCAATATGAAAGAAGAGCAAGATTTGGACCCAAGAGTCATACAAATAAAAGAAAAATTACGAGAAACAGAAGATAACAAATATAAAAGGAATTATTTGGTTTTACAAGAGGATGGACAGTTATATTATATGTGTGAAAGGAACGAGCAGCTAAGGAAATATATTCCAAGGCATTTGGAAAATGAACTTTTAAAAGCATATCACGATGAAAATGGACATCTCGGTAGAGACAAACTGGTGAAAGCACTTACAAGTAAATATTATTGGCCAAACTTGTTTAAATCTGCATGCAAATATGTAGATACGTGTGAGAAGTGCAGATTAAGGAACATGAAAACAATAAAATCTCCCTTACAAGACACAGATATTCCTCAGTTCCCAATGCAAAAGATTAGTTTAGATATATCGGGTCCACACCCCAGGACATTGTCAGGAAATGTGTATTTAATTCATTTAGTAGACGTCTACAGTCTTTGGCCAGAGGTTTATGCAATTCCAGATAAAAGCGCGGATACTGTCATTAATATTTTTTTACAAGAGTTCGTACCAAGGTTTAGTTGCCCACAAAGTATACTTACAGATAATGGTAGAGAGTTTGTAAATAAAAAATTCGAAAAGTTATTAAAAGACTTAAATATAAAACATATAAAGACCTCATTTTATAGACCTTCTTCAAATGCGAAAAACGAACGTCAACATCGGACGTTATACGACATTTTGGCAAAGATTATTGATGAACATGAAAGAGATTGGGATTTATTTTTGGGACCTGCCCTTAGTGCCATTCGTACAAATCAAAATGAGAGCACGGGTTTTTCACCATTTTATTTATTACACGGGAGGGAACCAATATTACCTATAGATAATCTATTAAAACCCAGACGGAAATATATGGGTGAAGAATTTCAAGAGACCATAATACAAGAAATGCATAAAGCACATGTGAGGTTAAGGAATAATATAATTAAAGCTAGGGAAAGACAGAAAAAGTACAAAAATGTAAATACAAAATTACAGGAGTTTAAGGTAGGTGATAGAGTTTATTACAAGAAGCATAGAAGAAACTCTAAGTTTGATGCTCGTTGGATTCCAGGTTATTACGTTTTGGAAAAACTAGGTAATGTATCGTATATTATAAAGAACCAGGTCACAGCACATATAGCAAGGGCACACGTTGAACACTTAAGAAGAGATGGAGATGAGATAGAAAATAATAATTATAATAATAATTATTATTCGGAGGCGAAATTTTTGGATGAACAGGTTGTTAGAGGAGCTACAGTAACCCCAGATCTTAGAAAAGCTACAGTAACCCCAGATCTTAGAAAAGAACCAGAACAAAATCAGTTGCTAGCAAATCCAAGTTACGAAGATACTCAAGAACAGACAATTCCGAAAAGAATGGAAGAAGAAGGGCTAAATGAAACTCATTATGATAGTATGGAAGAAGACACAGGTGCTCCATTTAAAAATACTAGACAAGCAACGAAAAGAAGAATGGACAGTCAAAGAGATAAAGAAGTGAAAAGACAGAGGAGAATTAGAGATTGTTCAACAAGCGGAGAAGATATACCTCTACTAGAAAGATCCTTAAGAAAGAGTGATCGACAAATTAGGTGGGATGTTGAACGGAAGAGATTAGCGGCGGCTGAAGAGAGACATACAGACGAAGAAGAAGAAATGGATGAAAAGTCAGACTCAAGTAGTAGTATGGAAGAAACTAATAAGTTGTACGAAGAAGAAGATATTGATGTAGAATTAGCACTTATTCAAAGAAACTTGGACTTGTTGAAGAAGCGGAAACGCAGGAGATAGATGTTAGAAAGTACTGCAGATAGCAGGAGTTAGAAGTGAAAAGGATGCTTATACAAAACGGTGGAAGTGGTCTCGAGATATTGGTACAAAAGGGGTGAAAGTATTTTGTTACTGTTGGAAATCCCGTATTTAACGAAACCAGGTTACAAGTTCGTTGATAAGTAGAGGTTGGCTACTACGTTGAGTTAATATTGGATTGGTGGCCACATTACGGTGCTTACTTAAGAAGTTATTTCGGTTGTTATGTGCTGTTAGGAGTTAGAAGATAATAAATGGTATGATAAATGTTGATTACTGATTTGTTTAGGTAAATAGAACAGGTGTGAATAAGTAATTGGTCAGTAGTTAACAAATATACGGATGGACAGTGAAATGTTTAGTTTTCTTGGTCATAGATATACTGGAAGGACCTGTATAAGTAGATATACGTTATTTTACTTAGTAAGAGGGGCCAATGTTGGTGGGTCACTATACGTAATATGTTTTTATGATTGAGTTGGTTCTGGAAAATGATGGCTAACGTTTAGTTATGAGTTATAAGTTATAAGTTTTTTTTATTCTTGATTTGGTTTTGAAATATGATTGTTGTTGGTTGATTTATTGAGTTAGAATAGGGTGATTGTGTTCCTAGCATTTGAGTTGGTAAAATCTATTGGACCGTAAAAGTGTCCAATAGTGATAGGTAGTAATAGAATGTTTTATTCTGATTTGATAACATGCATGTTGTGTCATTTTAAAAATTTGTTTTTTCTTTAGATTCGGTTGGGGGTTGTGTTCATTTTATTTCGATTACATGAATGCTTTAGTATATTGAGTTATATGGTTATAAAGTTAGTCGAGGACGTTTACGTTGATGAGGTTTGGCTTAGAGTCTTTCGTTCAGAAATGAGTTGATTATACTTATTCCCAAATGATATAAGGTAGGGGGAAGACTGTAAATGGCAGTATATGAATATGGGAAATACGGGGGCAAGATATAGGTGCTGTGAAATACCAGCTTTAATTTTATTAGAGATGTTCATAGAATATGAACATGGGCTCATGGTGGAAGGTGAGATAATGAAAAAGGAACAGAATTGTGGTTGGCAATGTCAAGGTGGAATATGAAAACTTTTGCCAAATTGTTTTACAACGAACAAAGATGTATTTCATAAGGTGTTTTAAAAAAATATTATTTTACAAAAATTTTTTTTATTGGCAAGGGAGGTAAAGGGTGAGTGTCTTAATTTACATTGCTGTATGTCCATGTGGTCATGTCGTGTATTCATTCTTTATGTTTCTTACGAGGTGCGCACCGCTTCTTTGCTTTTTCTAACTACATTGTTTTTGTACGTCCTGGTGTTTGAAAGAATGAGAAATTGTATAAGGTCAAAAGTTTCGATAAAGAATTTATGAGCTGTTCTTATAATATGTATATTTGATACAGGAAACAAGAAAGAACCAGAGATGAAGAATTATATAGTAGATAGCTATATCATTTTGGGGAAATAAAAAGGAAAGAAGGACTGTTTGGATTAACAGGGTTACCATACGTGGTATTATATAAATAAAAGTTGAAGAAGAAGTATATGGGGGGGGGGGGGGGTTATTATTAGCAGACCATATCACTGGGAGAAGAGTTAAAAGATATGTTATTTACTCAAACTTGATTTTAGGGAAGATTAGAAGACAAAGAGGGAATGGAGTAGGGGGATTTGGAGTAAAGATTTTTCCTTTAAAAGGAAAATTCTTTATTCAACATGGGGAGGTGTAACAGTAAGGGAAGAGTACTGGGGTATTATTAGAATCTAGTGGGAAATAGATACAGCACGATTGAGCATCGAGAGTGAAAGGGTGAGAGATGCTCAATCGTGACGTATTGGGTTGGCAAGGGGAGTTAAGATCCGGCCTTGGACTAAAGTGGAGGAGAACATCGAAGCTTTGTCATCTTACCCGAATAAACGTTATATCAACAAGAAAACAACATGCCTTCGTGTTCTTATACACATACACTGGTATAGTATAACAAATAGTATTAACATTTACAGTGGTGCGTGTGATCGTTTCCAAACTGAATGTGCATGCAAGATAGTGACAGACGGAATGAAATGGACTCAGATTACATTCGCAGTTTTATTGTAACGTGTGCACAGTTTGTTGAAGTTAACATTCGGTGAAAGAGTACACAATATAAATAGATGATGCATATACTGAGATTCATGTAAGATCCAACAAATTTGTTGTATTATACATTAAGATCCAACATATTTGTTGTATTATACATTTCATTACGGACGCACTGCGCACTAGCGAAGTTGATAGCAACTCCGTTGGTAATGTCATGAGCACGGTCGGACGCGGGTCTTGAATCATTACCAAGTGTATACTGTCATTACACGTCGAATAATTGAAACATTACCAAGTGTATACTGTCATAACACGTCGAATAATTGAAACATTACTAAGTGTATACTGTCATTACCAGTCGAATAATTGAAACATTACTAAGTGTATACTGTCATTACACGTCGAATAATTGAAACATTACTAAGTGTATACTGTCATTACACGTCGAATAATTGAAGCACTACTAAGTGTATACTATCATTACATGTCGAATAATTGAAGCATTACTAAGTGTATACTGTCATTACACGTCGAATAATTGGAACATTACTAAGTGTATACTGTCATTACACGTCGAATAATTGAAACATTACTAAGTATATCATGTCATAACACGAAGAATAATTGAAACATTACCAAGTATACCATGTCATAACACGTAGGATAATAGAAACATTACCATAAAAATCCTGTCATAACACGTAGGATAATAGAAACATTACCAGGTATATCCTGTCATAACATATCAAATAATTGAAACGATACAAGATATATCCCGTTATAACACTTCGAATAATTGAGACATTACCAGGTATATCCTGTCATAACACATAGCATAATCGAAACATTACCAGGCATGTCCTCTAATAACACGTAGAATAATTAATACATTACTAGGTATATCCTGTCAGAATAACTGAAACATTACCAGGCATCCTGACATAACATGTAGAATAATTGAAACATCACCAGGTATAACCTGTCGAATAATTGAAACATTACCAGGTACATCCTGTCGTAACACGTAGAATAATTTAGACAGCCACGTAGTTTACTCGGACATTGCCACTGAATAGTTGATACACATCGGAGGGATTGGGGGGGGGGGGGGTCTCTGTGGCGAAATGGTCAAACTGTCTGCCACGTACAACGGAAGACGTGTGCTCCTTTCCGTTGACCCATGGGGGTTGTTGCTGAGCTATAGAGTTCGTGCTCTGCGACGCTTAAGGCAGGCCGCTCTGAGGAAAGAAGACCACGGCCCTAGGAAGAACCCAGTGCAATGAAGACGATCCTTTTGCCTTTACCCTCATTAAATCTTTACGAAAAAAACATTGAAATCCAACTGTGTCTAATCTGTCTTATAATGTTCTGGAGAATAAGTCTTTAAGGTCACAGCTATACACGGGGAAACTCCCACCTGCACCTCTACTGTTAGATAATTTTGTTTGTTGGCTGGCTTCAATCGCTAGTCTAGTCCACGATGGACTTATTTTTGTGTGTGAGCTAGCTTTCCCCCATTACCAGTGTCCTTCCCAATAGACGACTTCATAGGTACTTGTAATTTACATTCCCAATTGAATCACGAGAAGGCACCATTTTAGACAAACAAACCAGTGTAGGGGGGTTAAACCCGCTACATCGCCATCTGCACACCAGAAGTTTAAGAGCGAATGCCTTTATCCATTCGGCCATGTGACCACCACTGTCATATAGTCATCAAAGTACAAGAGTGTGGCTAATGCAAATCAGGGGAGCGAGAGTCCGCCGCAATAAGGAGCAACACTGCACTAAAGCAAAGCTGGACATGCACTCATCTGGCCGCCAAATATTGCTGTTGAAGAGAAAGGCCACAAACCATTCTTATGAATGAGGATAACGGCACATGGTGTGTGTTGGCAGGGGAACGTATCGATGTAAAGATCGTAGGCTGTGGGCATTCGCTGGATCTCTTCTCCGGGATACTTTGGTGTGGTTGTAAATGAACAGGCAGGCAGTTTGGCTGGTGCCGCATCATTAAGGGGTGATATGATTATGATACGGCTGATGTGGAGAAAGCCCTCTGAAAGAATGTGATTAACGCAGAAAAACAGATAGATTTTCTTGGTCTAGAGAGAATGCAGCAAAATGGGATGGTCAGAGGATCTGGTCGACAGACGTTACTCAGAGGTAAAGCAAGATGGACATATAATCAGTCTGCAACTGGCAGCATTAAAATTGGAACTCTACGATGGTTGTTGAAGATGAGGACTGAGCGCTTATGGGAATGCGCCGAGTGCAGTGATGTCGGTTCATGACTCAACTCAACTCAGGGGAAGTTATGTAACTGGATACACAGAATGTGGTATGCAATAAAACGCTGGATGTGCGCGCAGTACGGAATTATTACAGTATGGCACTTTAGTTTTATTTACGATCAGGAGAATGATAGTTATAATTGATAGTAACCTGACACGACCTGGCACAAAGTACTTGTACGTTTCAAAAGTGGACTTCATCTCATCTCATCTTGTTCCTCTTGTACCTTGCGGTGTCAAGGTTGCCATACCGTGACCCTGCTACTTATATTGTAATGGTAACATCAAGGAATCAACGGTAAGTCAATTTGTAATGCTACGGCTCAAACAGTAACTTGTAAATGAACTGGAGCCGGAACTAGCAAGTAATGATAAGGTCGACTCTTGCTGAGCATCAGAAACAGTCGCTGCTTTATTTTCAAAGCTGACACAAGGTTATGAATGTAATATCGATATTTCTCTAAAGGGCCTGTGCTGCCAAGCCGGCGATAGAGTTAATTAATAACTATCTAATATATCATCATACTAACCCTATTTCACACTCAGTCATTCGACGCCTTCATTCTTCTGTTCGTCTGTCCATCATTTGTGACGCTGTTCGATCAGTCAGACTGAGGTTATTTCTGCCCGCAGGGTTTTCAGTCGACGGCGACATTCCGTGACATCATTGGTGCTTCATCACTTCATATGTCTGTGTCATCCATCCACTGATTCTTTTGCCAAACAACTGTTATCCACGCCAATTTCTTGAGCATCCAAAATTGCACTGCCTTCTCTGTTGAGAACCCCTCAAAGTCTGTTTGTTGTTACGTGAAGACAGCGTGACGTTTCTCTGTTGGCAACTTCTCCTGTTTTCTCTGCGCTTTTGCTTCTAGGATTCTCTACGTTCTTCTATTACGTAGTTCGGGCACCCGCTATATGGCAAAGGTGAGCTCTTAAATCAGTCGGTCAATCAGTTCTTACATCATAAATTAGCACCACAGGTGATGTTCCAAGGGCGCCAACGATGATATCGGACATTTAGTTAGAGGCTGGTGTTGAGTCACGGCTTCTTCATTAACTGATTCAGTGCCAAACAAAAAGTTGATTGGACGAAATGCGGCACACAATCAAATGAACAAGTATTATTTTGTGAATCCCATTAATTGAAAACTGACAAATGAATAAAAGAGGAAGTGCTTGTCGTCCCATGATGCATAGGTTCTGTTTCTGACATTTGACAAAATTGCCGGGTTGATCAAACATCCGTCCAAAGAAGCTCAAAAAGCGGTGATTCAGTGACTTTCATGTGAAGGATGTCGACCAGTGGACATTCATCGGAAGAATGCAGGCAGCGTACAGTAACAATTGTGTGTCGAAGACAACAGTGACCGACTGGGCACGAATGTTTCGGAAATGACGTCAGTTCACGACAGATCTTAGTGACATTATTGAGCTTTCTATAGTCCACACAAAGACGAATGGTGGAGTCTTTTTTCTTGACAAGGACGATTGGAAAGGAGTACTCAGATGTAGATTTCTGAATGATCCCACTAGCTTCTAAATTAAGAATTTCCTTATTTAGACTTTCTCTATAGCTGAGTGGGATAGAGTACGGCCTGCATTTGATAGGCTTAGAGTCCGAAAGAAGGATGGAGTGTTCGATTCTGTCCGTCCTACCTGGAATGTCGGAAAATATGTCCTTATATTCCGTTACTAACTCTATTATCTGTCGTCGTTGCTCGTCTGTTAGTCCCTTTTCTACTCGTATAGAATCTAATGTCGCAGTCTTGTCGACAATTGGAACAGGTAGTTCCATCCCGTCGTCGTCTACCTGATTCAGTACAGTTGTGGTGCTAAGTGCGTTTTCTGTAAACTCACTAGGTGTATGGATATGGTCGGATTTGCCAGTCTCGCTAACTAGTGTAGTTGCGTTGTGTATGTCCGTCGTCTCATCAATCGGTGTGGATGCATTGTGTTCGTCTGTCTCTAATTCTGTCTCTTGTCGTGAAAAGTAAGGTTTCAACATGTTGACATGAAATATCTTTAAGTGTCCGTTTATTGATATTTCATAGTCAACATCTGAAATTTTACGTACCACTTTGAATGGCCCTTGCCATGAGGTCAATAATAAATTTCGTTTGTCTGGAAGTAAAAGCAGTATGTCTTGATCTGGTTCAAGATTAATAGTTCTCGCACCTTTATTTGCGTACTGGCGGTAGATTTGACCCTTCCTCTCCAAAGCTGCCTTGGCTATGATACACGATTTCATAATCTTGTCTCGTGTCTCTGTTACAATTTCATAAGGTGTTTTAGGGGTTGGAATTTCAATGGAATTAGTTACTACCTGATGATAAATTGTTAGGGGTCCACGTGGGTTAGCCCCGTACACTAATTCAAACGGTGAGAAACCCGTGCTTGAATGGGGAATCTCCCGATAGGCGAACAGCACTGTTGGTAACAGTGTATCCCAATCAGCTGGGTTTTCTGCTGTCACCTTAGCCAGCATATGTTTCAGATCTCCGTTAAGTTTTTCTACGATTCCATTGCTGGCTGGATGATACGCTGTTGTAAACTGTTGTTTAATCCCTAACATTTTAGTAAGGGCTTGCGTTGCAGCCGATATGAATTGGGTTCCACGGTCGGATAAGATGGTACGAGGGAATCCGAATCGTGAGAACAAGTGTAGAAAAACATTGGCAACGTCTTTGGAGGTGATGTATTTCAAAGCTACTGCCTCAACCCACCTTGAACATAGGTCCACCATCGTTAAAATGAAGCGATTTCCTTTGCTGGACACCTGGTTTAGGGGTCCAACAATATCGACCGCCACACTCTCAAATGGCCTAGAGGCCAGTGTTGAAGGCTGCACTTCAGCTGTAGGATGTTTACCCTTACGTACTAGTTGTTGACAGACATTACATGAACGACAAAATAGTTTTATGTCGTTACAAAAACCCGGCCAATAAAAATGAGCCTGAATTCTGGCCCTGGTTTTGTCGTATGCAAGGTGACCAGCAAACGGTGACTCGTGTGCAATCTTTAGCACAGTTTGGCGGTGTTGTACAGGTAACACCGTTTGCTGAATCTCATGGTTACCAGTTGTATAATAGCGGGTAAGAATGCCATTATTCAGTCTAAAAAACCATGATGCGTTTTTCGTTACTTTGGCTTTTTCTTTCAATAACTTCAGATACGGAGACACACTCGGATCAGCTTTTTGCTGGTCTATGAACTTTTGTCTGCTGGTATCATCTGTGCTAGTTGGTGATAGCAACAGTAGTCTTTCATCCTGTAATGTGTCTTGGTGTTTCATAGTATCTGCTCTGGTTGTTGCATTAGCTGCATTTAATTTCTCCCATGCAGCTATTTCTTTGTTCGTGCAATGTTTTAATTGGGGTAAACATCCCAAAATCAAATCAGTACAAGGGTTATCTAAAATCGCACATGTAAAGGTACCAGAAAGGAAAGGAGTGTTAATACGGGCTTTTGCCAAAGGGTAAATTTCAATATTGCCCGAAAAAGTTCGGCATTTGACTGAGTCACCTGTATAATCACTTGGATTCACCAGTTCCTTTCTAAGACCTATAAGAGTGCTCCCACTGTCCAGCAAACATTGGCATGGTTTTTCGTTGACCAATGCATTGTGGAACACCAAATTGCCTCTGGAGGCTAATGCTGCGTTTACACTCTCAGTGGAGAATGGTACTGTATGCCCACATTCTAATTTTCCGTCTGCATGGAATTGGTGACATCGTTCACAACTGTCAAAGCTCAATACATCATTTACAGAACACACATTTTGAGCTTGGTTAACAGGTAATTCATTTTCAACTTCACAGTCAGTCTCACTCTCACTATCAGATGATGTATCAATTAACACTGCATTGTTGGCTTTCATTCGTTGGCGGCCCAGGCACTTATTTGAATAATGGCCGTAGCTGGAACAGAAGAAGCATTTGACTGCACGCCTGTATGCAGTTCTCTTGTTTTGTTGCTTCTTAATGACATTTTCAAGATGTGCCGGATAGTTAGGCGATTTATCACACATAGAATAAGTATCATGAAAAAGTTGGCAATACACACATTTGGGTAATTTATGGTCTTTTTTGTCGACTCTCTGAAATGGTTTTTTATTACTCCGATAGCTTTTAGGTTGGTCCTTAACAAAAGAAACTATTTCAGAGTCGCTATTAGATGTTTTAAAAATCTCCCTATTGGATGAAAAATAAGCTGAGCCTTTTTTTTCAAATTGTTCTATGGTCTCAATGTCTGACTGCTGAAGAAATTTAGCGAAAGGAGATGGTATTGTGGATATGACTTTATCCATGGCTATTAAATTTTTAAGTTTTTCAAAATCTTTTCCTATGTTTGCAGCATTAAGCCATCTATTTAGTACGCTCTGGACATTTGAGACGTAATCAATGAAAGTCTCACTGGGTTTTGGTTTCAGGTTGGAAAACTGTACTTGATACCCAGGGGCATCAAGTAAGAAATGTTGCATTATCCTATCATGGATGTACTGATAGTTAGATCTAAGCTCAGTTGGTATTGATTCTATCACTTTAAGGGGCTCCCCACTAAGGTTCTTCATGTAATTCATAGCCCACATCTCGATTGGTACTTGGTGGTACTTAAACTGATATTCGACATTTTCTGTCCAGGCTGATATGGAGTCTTCTTTACAGAATGGTTTAATAATATTCTTATACTTATTAAATTTATTTTCTTCCTGCTGACTCTTTAGTTTAGTAGCGGAGATCTCTAAGTGTGAATCTACATCCATCCCTTTCATCTTTAACTGTGTCTCTGATTCCACTTGTATTTGTTTTTCCTTAACTCTTGCCATTTCATCTATCTCTTTTTGCTTTAGTTCTTTCTCCTGATCTAATGTCTTTTGCTTTAGTTCTTTCTCCTGATCTAGTTGCTTTTGCTTTAATTCTAGTTCTTTTTGTTTAATCTCCTTATCATGTTCTAACTGCTTCTGTTTTGTTATCTCAGCTAGTTCTGCAATCTCCTTCTGATGTTGTCTATCCCGTTCTTCCTTTTCCTTCTGCTGTTGTCTATCCCGTTCTTCCTTTTCCTTCTGCTGTTGTCTATCCCGTTCTTCCTTTTCCTTCTGATGTTGTCTTTCTCGTGCACGTTCATCTCTCTCAGCATCTTTTGCTTCCTTAAATATTGGTCAGCATATTGCTCTAGCTCCTTTCCTGTGTATTGTAATTCTTTGCCTGTTTTTATGAAATCAGCTAAAGTTGCCATGTTGTTGGGTTATTAGCTAGCGTTGACAGGCACTTCAATATTTACTCACTTATTTATATTCGGAATATGAAGTAATTTACCACACTGTGCACCACTGATATATTTTTAGATTACACCTTGAAAAATGGATGACACAAAAAAATATTCTAATAGATCACACCCTGAAAAAGAGATGCATTATTAATCATATTGCATTGAAAATAGTTTGGGTATACTCATCTTAACATTCCAGATCAATCAGGTACAATCGTTTGGCACCTCAGGTCAAATCGTTAGGCACTATGACATACACCTTGTGCTCTTCTTCCAAACAGCTGTTGTTCTGCCTGGTTTACAGGAGCAGTAACAATTAACAACTTGTAAATGATATATGACTTTAGACAATTTGGTACAATCACATCACATGCCCCCAGAACAGTACAATGTAGTCTAATTAATATTAAATGTCAATGTCCTGTCTTCGTTCTAACGTCGTATGCCTTGCTTTCCTATTCTAGTTTAATCTATGGAAGTGTTGTGCAGGCCAAGTCTTATTTGCATAGCAAAAGTAGTGCCATCGTGACGGTAACAAATTAGAATAGGTATATAAATAATTAAATAAATGCTTTGAAATAAATATAAAGGTAATAATAATGTTTAAATAAATAAATATATTCAATAAATAACGTATTTGAACAAATAATGTTTGGTATAAGCCAATGATTCAGGCGAGCAGCCGCTTTGCGATTTGTCAACAATCCGTCGCCGATTGCAAATGGCGTAATACAGCTGTTTGTCAGCCGCAATACGTCAGAGGCGCAGCGCTATTTTTAGATTGGAAAATCAATAATGTTCTCGGCTCATTTTGTTTTGTGTATCGCTCCGCCATGAATCATATTTGACACATATTCATAAACAAATAAGTAATTACATAAATAAATGATAGAAAACAATAATATCAATACTTACAACTTCGAAGAACACATGATTATAAGCACAAAATATTTCATTAAGCACAAATAAATATTATTTGGTCACGATAGGCACAGCACAGCTCGCAACTCGACCTAGTCTGCACACGTCATTATCACACTAACACAAATTAAACCCCGTGATTAAATAACAATAATACTATTTCAGAGCCGTGGGTGAGTGTTTTAGCTTGAACAATTGTCCAAGCTACACTTCTGACACCACTTTAATCCTAGCCTGTCAGCAACCGATGCGTCAGGCATTACAGGATCAACTTCTCCCGTACCACACAAAAATATTGCAAGTCGTACGAGAGGTATGGATGATGCATTTTATTGTCACTGGCTCTTTAACAATAGATTACTGCACAAAAACGGTCGCTATTAAATCACACATAAAGACACAGAATTCCCTATCCAGTCATATCCTATCCCTACAGCTAACTCTATCTACTTGGCTAAGGAAACGCGCATCGACACTAATCGATGCGCTCACTATGAAAGTCAGTCCCCGTCTGACTATTCTACTCGCGTGGCTACACAGCCCGCGGAAGGACCTCGTGCGTCCTTCGGCTTTTTGCGTGCTGCAACACTCAGCACGCTTAGAGTAGCCGTTTACTCTTGAGTGGGATTCCACTTCTCCGTGGCTATCACGTAGGCGTGATTCTGCCGTGACCAGAGTGCTTACTCTCTGTGGTTGACATCTCAGTGTCTCATGAGAGAACTAGTTAATAGTTCCCCTCCCTATCACCTACCCTGCCCTCATGTAGGGGCACTGGGTTACCTCGAATCTACTTGAGGTAGACCACTCATTCAGGGTGGTCTTCTATCTTGAGGTAGACCACTCATTCAGGGTGGTCTTCTATACTTCAGTCTTTGACAGCCGGGTCAAGCGCATATTGTTGCAACAGAAACAACCATTGCCAAAATTGATGCAGAAGTACAGATGAACCGTTGTCTAAGCGTACGTTCGCTAGCGAAAGAATGTGGTGTGTCAATTGGGACAATTCAAAAGGTCGTTCGTAAGAAACTGCAATATCGGAAGGTGTGCTCACATTGGGTGCCACGGATGTTGAACGACCACCAAAAAGAGGAATGCATGGGATGGTGCTTGAACCACTTGCTGCGTTACAGAGTGGAGGGTGATGAATTTCTCTTCCGCATAGTGGCAGGCGATGAATCCTTGTGTCACCACTTTGAGTCGAGCAGTAAAAGAGAGCGCATGCAATAGAAGCATACTGCATCATCAAATGCGAAAAAAATTTAAATTACAGGTTTCCGCTGGTAAGGTTATGCTGAGCGCATTTTTTGACCATGAAGGGCTATTGTTGGCCGAATTTAAAGAGCCTGGCTTCAACATCAACTCTACCCACTACTTGCAAACATTAGACAAGCTGCAAAAAGCCATCAAGAATAAATGACCCGGCATGCTTTCTCGCGCTGTGATTTTGTTGCACGATAATGCTCGTCCGCATGTCGCAAAGATTGTGCAGGAAGCATTAGCTAGGAAGAAATGGGAAATTCTGCAACTTCTAACCTATAGTCCTGATTTGTCACCATGTGATTTTCATTTGTTCGGACCTCTAAATAAAGCTCTCAGGGGGCAACGATTTCACACAGATGTTAACGTAATGAACGCAGTAAACACTTGGTTCAGTGAGTAACCACAATCTTTTTTTTTTGCCATCGGCATTCGCCGCCTACCTAAGCACATTATATCAACATATAACAAACATGACACATTATATAAACATATAACAAGCATCTCATCTCATCTCATGATGTTCCTTTTGTACCTTGCGGTGTCGAGGTGAAGTATGAACATCGTGAGAGTGCTCGATTATGGGCTTCATGTATCGATATTCTCATGGACTCTGCAATTCCCTCCGTCCAACGTTTACGTGGTCGTACTCTTCCTCTGTTTCCATCTGGTATGTACATCAAACAGAGGGACATATATTTATGCTTCATAGATTATACTAAGGCATTTGATAAAGTAAAACATGATGAGCTGATTAAAATGTTGGAAGATATCAACATTGATGGGAAAGATTTAAGAATAATAAAGAATATATACTGGAACCAAGTAGCAGCAATTAAAATGGGAAATAAAGAGGGTAGTTACGAACAGATAAAGCTAGGAGTACGACAGTGGTGTCTCTCGTCGTCCGATCTCTTCTCCCTATATAGCGAAGTAATAATGAGAGAGATCAAAGAGATGCCAGGAATACTAATCGGAGGATATAGTATAAACAATATACGCTATGCAGATGACACAGTATTGGTGGTGGATAATGCAACAGACCTACAACAATTATTGGACATTGTAGTATCAGATAGTGCACAGAAAAGACTCTCCTTGAATATCAAGAAAATAGTAACAATGGTGATATCAAAGAAAATTTGGGACACCAAAATGAAATAGAAGCTGTGAAATAGAAGGGGAACCCATAGAAATAGAAGGGGAAATTCTCAACCAAGTGGATATAACCTAGGGGCACTTATAACATCGGATGGAAGAGGTACAGCAGAGATTAAGAGCAGAATAGGGCAGGCAAAAGCCGCATTTCAGAAAATGAAGAGTATCGTATGCAATAAGTCGCTATCAATGAATGTAAGAAAGAGAGTGCTAAAAGGCTATATAGAACCAGTTTTGCTGTATGGCAGTGAATCTTGGAATGTAAATGAACAAATTAGGAAGACCTTAGAAGCAACAGAGATGTGGTTTTTAAGACGACTGTTGCGAATTCTTTGGACTGCCAGAGTAACTAACAACGATTGCCTGAAAGAGGCTAATGAAACTAGAACACTATATACAACATTAAGAAAGAGACAAACAGCTTTCTTTGGTCATGTGATGAGAAGAGAGGCATTGGAGAACATTGTGACAACTGGAAAGATCGAGGGGAAGAGAGGCAGAGGCAGACCAAGAGAAATGATGCTGGACGGATTGAGACGGTGGCATGGAGGAATATCATCAGCAGAGTTGATCCAGAACACCAAAGACCGAGATCTGTGGAGAGCCATGAACGCCTACGCCAGCCGGCACGGCACTTGATGATGATGATGTGCATCATTGCTTGTTGTGGTATGCTGTTGACTGGTAACCTACTTGTATGGCCAAACCATTTGACTTACTGCTTTTTAATAAAATCTAATGTTGATTTAACCCCCACTTTAGTCCTGATTTCTTCATTTCTGATCTTATCTCTTCTTGATACGTTGAGTATTCTTCTCAGGAACCTCATTTCTGTTGTTGTGATTTTTATTTTCTCTTTTTCTGCCATTGTTCAGGTTTGGTAATGGTAGCATAGAGTTGGTATGAAGATTGTGTTGTAAAGTGCTTTCTTAGTAGTTATTGATACATGTTTGTTCTTTAGTATTGGTGCTATTTGTCCAATGAGTTGATTTGCCTTATTGCACCTATTTTCGATCTCGTCTTCTGATGATATAATACTTCCTAGGTACTTGAAACTCTTTACTTGTTTCATAGGATGTTTGCTTAGATGAATTGTTGTTGTTTGTTCTTCTTTAGTTATAGTCATTACCTCTGTTTTGCTTGTGCTAATTGTCATGTTATGTTCCCTACACATTTCGTTTAGACTATTCATGTGGACTTGTAATTCAGCTTCTGATTTTGCTATTAGTGCTTGGTCGTCCTCAAACAGGAGTTCTCTAATGGTTAGATTTGTAGATGGTTCTTCTTCTGTGTTCTCGTCATGCGGTATTCTTGCTGTCTCTGCTTGGCTGGTTTCTTTACATATGTTGTCTATATATGTTATGAACATATATAGACAACATGAGACATTATATCAACATATAACAAGCACGACACAGCATATCAACTTATAACAAACATGACAAAGCATATCAACATATAACAAACTTGTATGGCTAATACAGCTTGATGTCCGTCAAAGTTTGCAACCTAAATGGTATAAATCAGCAAAAGCAAAGTGGTGTTCTTGACCAGCAAAGACAACATTAGATCTGACGTGAATCACGTCCTGGTTGATGAATGGCATGTACAGTGGTCGCATGTCCACCCAGTAGATGCATGCAGTGGTCACATGGTCACTTCATAAAATAATATAATAATTCCATGTTCACTTTCATTATCCATTGCCTTGCCGGTTGGATTTGGCGATCATGCCTCGCCACAAATTACGATCTCCGACGTCATGGATCAACTGGTGTGTTGACTGACTTCCGTGCCATGACACAAGATTGTCAAGAATCTTCTCACGATGTCTGTCTCTATCTCGCTTTCCACAATTCTTTCCGGTTGTCACATGTTCCAATTTTTTTCTTCTCATAACGTGGCCAAACAAGTTTTAAAAAAAACAAAAAAAAACGAAAAAAGAAAGAAAGAAACGATGACTGCCCCTTTCTGATGTTGTGATAAGTTGTCTTTGCGACCCAGCTTCTCTTAAAACGTCCTGATTGCTCATTTTGTCTGTCCAATTAATTTTCAGCAATTTTCTATAAAACCACATCTCCAAGGCTTCCATGGATATTTATTTTCGCCTGTTTACTAATTGTCCAGGATTGACTGCTTTATGTTAAAACTAGTTCTATGTAACATGCATGAACTCTTCTTCGTACTTTCAAGAACATTGACCCATTGCACAACACGTTTTTCATTTGATAAAATGCAGTTTTTGCTTGTCCATTTCTGCTCTTTATCTCAGTGATGCATCTGCCATCTGATGTTATACATGTGCCTAGATATCTGAATTTACGCACTTGCCACTTGCTTCGAAATAATGTTCACTTTAGGAAACATAAAGTGACCATTTGCATAATTCATTCAGCCTCACAGTGTCCCTGCACTAACTATAGATGACACTCGTGTGGCCAAATTTCGCTTCAAGCAAAAGAATGATCGAATGTTAGCTTCATACAACGACACGTTCACTTGACACAACGATTCAGTGAAAACATATTCACTTCACACAACTATTCGGTGACCGCATATTCACTTCTGGCAAATACTTAGTGACGATACATTCATTTCACATAATGATGCAGGGACTATATGTTCACTTCACGCAACCATTCAGTTATGTCGTGTACATGTAACAGAAGAATTCAGTTATGTCGTGTTCACATCACACAACGATTCAGTGATGTCTTGTTGATGTCACACAACGATTCAATTATGTCCTGTTGATGTCACACAACGATTCAGTGATGTCGTGTTGATGCCACACAACGATTCAATTATGTCCTGCTGATGTCACGCAACGATTCAGTGATGTCGTGTTGATGTCACACAACGATTCAGTTTTGTCGTGTTGATGTCACACAAATATTCAGTTATGTCGTGTTGATGTCACGCAACGATTCAGTTACGTAGTGTTGATGTCATACAACAATTAAATTATGTCGTGTTGATGTCACGCAACCATTCAGTTATGTCGTGTTGATGTCACACAACGATTCAATTATGTCGTGTTGATGTCACACAACGATTCAATTATGTCGTGTTGATGTCACACAACGATTCAATTATGTCGTGTTGATATCACACAACGATACAGTGACCCTAACACAATTTCAGAAAGCAACAATGCCTCAGCCGTCCTGATAGTGCAGACAATAACAAATTAAGAGATATGCAGGTAAAAACGTAGGAAAGACTGCAACACCCAAAGTAATAGAAGATTACGTCCACACAAAAGCAAATCTAAATTGTTAAATCTAGTAGAAGTGATGTCGGAAACATTTCCCAAATGTCCCGTTCCTTTATGATATTGCATGAGTTATACGTCTTCCCCTTGTCTGTCCTACATCACATGTAATTAGAACAATAGAAACTATAAATTACACATTTTTATCAACAATAAGCGCCAACTGCGGATATACATAAGATATGTATTTAACGTAACAGACCACACTCGTAAAGCACGAACCACTATCACCACTGCGACTACATACATATCAGTATATGATGAACGATGGTCCATCAATCTAGTTTGCCTTCATCTTGTAGACAGATTACAAAGTAATATTACAGCCCGTGTGCACCTCGATGGCGCAGTGCCTAATATAAAGTTAAGTTTGATGTGTGTCCTTTACATGACGTCGCAGTCAACCCTATCATTGTTTGTCTTTTCGTGATTTACTGGCAATTTTACGTTCAGTAGTTTATCAACCTCCAACCTTTCAAGCTTGTTCTTTGATACTGTCAGGAGCCCCATAATGACACAATGACAGAAATTACTAACTGCTGAAAGAGCCTGTAAAGCACCCTCTGCTCTACCCCGGTCACTGCCATCGCCCTCAAAGCATTGACTCCCCTACCACCCGTCCACCAAATCCTCCACATGATCTTTAAAAGACAAACACCTGTGTATTCCTTTATTCTAGTAATCAAGATCATCGCTGACTATGGCGACAAAAAACAAGAGAGATCCACCACGTTATCAACTACGAATGAAGCTTTGAAGTTGCAGCTTTTTCATCCAAGAAGGATGTAGAGACTAGATGACGCACTAGACAATATAGCAATTGAAAGCTATAGTTTCCGACCGGGATTCGGACCTGTCACCTCCAAATGACGACGGCGCCTCGCTGCAGGAACAAGTTAACTTCAACGCTCTCCAACTAGACACCCTTAAACATATGTGTCTTCATTAGCCAGGTCTATAATACATATCTAGCCATTGAGATAACACTAGGATAGGTCATAAATAAACGCACATGTATAGCGCCGTCGTCATTTGGATGTAAGGTTCATCAATCTCGGTCGGTAACTATAGCTTTGAATTTTTCTGTTGTCTAATGCGTCCTCTAGTCTCTACTTCCTTCTTTTCACTTCTATGAAGCGCCAAACAATACATTTTGTATATAGTTCGTTCAGATGACCTAGCAATGTGTTCTAAACTACGCTTGTATTTATTTGTCATTTCCAACAGGTCGTAAATCTATTGCAGAAGGAAATGCTGTGTTCACATAGAAAAGTATCAAGGGCTGTTCTTGGACTGTTCTTCTTTTCCTTAGCAACGACCGTGATCACATTGTTAATACATAGTAATGAACATCACAGCTTCGACAGCCTCAAAAGATTCGTCTCTAAAGACCGATACGCATCACCAGATAACATCAACGAAGCACTTCCATATTTCGACGCCACTGCTGAGTATTTAATATCACAGATTAGAACTGCCTTGAGTGACAATACTGCAAATATGACTGCTGTTTTGCATTCTATAAACAAAGTGAAGGAACGCATGCAAATCTTACTTTCTGAGGTTGAACATAAGCTACAAGAAAACGATGTCAAATTGTTCCTGACGCAGCCTGTTATCAACAATCACAGTTTCTCATACAATCACAATCGTGTAGATGCCTGCAAAAAAAAGGCAATCAACCTTCTTTTGGTTGTGCCGTCTGCTCCTGGTAACCACGAGAAACGGCAAGCTGTAAGAAAAGGGAACAGGGGAGATTACGCCAGAAACAGTTCCAACAACGCCATTCTGTTATTTTTCCTTGGCAGACCTTCCGAGGAACAAAATTATACTTCACTTCAAACCAAAATTGACCAAGAAGTGAAAGATTTCAGAGATATAATACAAGAGGATTTTGAAGATGTTTACAGTAACAACCGACTGAAGTCTGTATCAATGTTAAGATGGATCAGCACGTACTGTAGCAACGTCAAATACGTCATTCGTTCAGACGACGATGTCAAGATAACAGTGTCAACAGTAGCAGCTGCAATAGAACGAACTGCTAAAACTCTAAACAACTTTATAATAGGTCGCAAACGAATAGGTGACGCACCTGCACGGGCGGAAAATAATAAGTATTATCTTTCGAAAACAGAGTATCCAAATGCGACATTTCCTCCTTACCTCCTTGGTGGACTTCTGGGATATCCTGCAAGTACAGCCAAACTTCTGTATGGAGCCGCGCTTAGAGTGAAGCCCATTTGGCTAGAGGATGTTTATATCACAGGAATATGTGCTTCTAAAGTATACATTCCAATCCTGACAGATCCCGAGGTTGAGTTTCAACATTGGTCCTCGGCTGTTTAGATAATCTAGTTTATTCTTAAATTATGTAAAATGCATTCATTTATTTATTCATAGATGTATTTATGTAATACTGTCATAAAATAATCAATTAATGTGATCGTCATCTTCATCATCCTCAACATCATGATCATCGTCATCAGCATTATGATCATAAACAGCATCATCATTATTATCACTATCAGCATTATGATGATCATCACCATAAATATCTTTATCACTATCTTCATCCATAAGCCTCTGTTCGTGGAAGTTATACGAGGGTAAGTTAATAAGTAAGTCACAAATGGCTGTAGAAAAAAAAACAAAAAAACTAAATATTATAACTACTTGAAACCAGTTTATTTTTATACATACATTGTCCCTTTATTTCTCACCATCATTTCCACCAACATTATTGCACTTATCCCATCGTTTTATCAATCCTCCCAACCGGTCTGCATAGATCTGCGTGCTCTGTTTTATAAACCACGTTTTCACTTCACATTCAACTTCGGAGTCATTCGCGAAATGACTCCCGCCAAGGTGGGTTTTCAGTGGACCTAGCCCCTAGCGATTTCCCGTAAAGAGGTGCATAGCTGGATAGAAAAAGTCACGAGGACGAGTCAATAAGTAAGTTACATAGTTCTGTGGGATGGCAGGTAAATGAAAACAAAGCACACAGTTCTATGCAGCCGGTTTTGGAGGACTGATAAAACGATGGGATAAATACTTCAATTTTGATGGAAATTATGTTGAGAAATAAAGGGACAATGTATGCATAAAAATAAACTGGTTTCAAGTTGTTATCATAGTTAGTTATTTTTCTACAGCAATTTGTGATTTACTTATTTACTTACCCTCGTACGATAGAACAGTTATCGTGTCACGTTTCAGGTTCGTGAATGTCGTTCGTCATCCATAACACTGCAGTTAGAATTATAACTTGATAAACAGAAACATTATCACACGATCCGCACTCGTAACAATGATCATATTGATTATTTTGGTGATGGTAATGATTATGATGATAATGGTTATAAGGATGGTAATGATGTATATAATAATTATATATAAGATAATGATGATCAGATTGATGATGTTAGTGATGATAATGATGGCAATGGTTATGATAATGATGATCATAATGATGATGTTGATGACAATAATGATGACGGTGCTTAATGATTAGTAATAATCATCACAATTCTGACATTGATGTTGATGATCATTGATGTTGATAATCATAATGATGATGATGATGATGATGATGACAATGCTTTGTTACCAAATGTCTTAACTCTACTAATATTCATAGGCGTTCATGTCTCTCCACAGATCTCGTCTTTAATGTTCTGGATCAACTCTGCTGATGATATACCTCCATACCATCGTCTCAGTCCATCCAGCATCCTTTCTCTTGGTCTTCGTCTACCTCTCTTCCTCTAGATCTTTCCAGTCGTCACGATGTTCTCCAATGCCTCTCTTCTCATCACATGACCGAAGAAGCTATGTGTCTCTTTCTTATTGTTGTATATATAATGTTCTACTTTCATTAGCCTCTTTCAGGAAATCTCACGTATGTAGGTAAAAAAAGGTAAAGGTAGTCCCATAGCAAAAACTACTGTTATGAGGTGAAATGTTATGTTTGTACATATTTTATATCACGACATGTGTGTGGAGTGATCAGTTCACTTCATCGACGAATTTTCCTTCGCAGACAATTTTCATAATATTCATAAAGTTCACTAGTAATCATTATCATGCTGTATGAATGTGAAACATGGACAATAAGCAGAAAAGCTGATGAACAACTAATGACAGTGAAAATGTGGTTTCTGGGGATAATGCAAAGAATACAATGAACCGTCAGAAAAACCATGAGTATGTCCCACAATAAACAAATGAAAACCGTAAGGCTGATTAGAGAAATTAGACGTAGACAATCAAGGTTTTTGGAATGTTATGAGGAGGAATAAACTAGAAAGCTTAGTGATACAGGACAACATTTACAAGTAAAAAAAAGCAAGGCAGTGCAAAGAGATAAATACCCGAATGCTTTGGCCAAAAGGAATAATCACTGGGACAAGAACACAGAACTGATCTAAGACTCTGGTGATCGTGTGAGAGTGCCAGACATAATCCAAGTCTGCCCAAAATACGACATATACAGGCAAACATTCTGGCATACTCAAGGAGTATGCTAATTAACGTGGAGAAAGCAACGTTTCGTGTGGAATGGCTATCTTCGCTTCAGAGGTCACAGATTGTGAGGATTGTATGAACTTTTTTGCCCTGGCCATGCGGGAATGCGGAGACATTAACAGGCTGATAGGCTGGCAGGGAATGCACCTCTTAGTGGTAGACTACCTATGGACAAAGGAGAGGTGGTCGAGCGCTTGCTGGACCAGGTGAAGATGATAAGGGAACAGATTGAGAACCTGTAAGTTGAAAGAATGATATTGCGGGGGATCGTCAGGGGTTCTGGAAGTATCTCAAAACTGAGAGTAAAGACAAAGAGGACTTTCAGTCATATAGCGGTGGGAACGATTAATAGTATGGCTCTTCGCTGGCTGTTGAATGAGGGGACTGAGCGCGTTTGGGAATGTCCTGTGTGCAGTGATGTCGGTTCTTAGCTCAAGTCAACCCTTCTCAACCTTCTGGCCTAGAGACACAAGAGAGGAAGATAAACCCTACGGACCACTTAGTCAACTGAAAGACAGTAAAGTTTGCACAAGAGACAACATTGCATGTATATAGTTTTATCCACATGGTACTTGATGATGATTATTTTTCTCGACGTGATCGACTCGATAGCTCCACATATGACTGCCGATTCCATCGACGACGAACTGTGGTATTCGTGGATGAATATTGTGTTGACATTCTGACGGCGACATTATGCACAGTGTACCTGATTGATTGATTGATTGATCGATTGATTGGTTTAGGAATCGATATTACAGGAATTAGGGGCAATCTCATAAGCTCTCCGTCCCCATCCTCAGCAGCCAGCGAAGAGTTCCAACACCAATAGTACCAATAGCAATCTGATTATATGTCGTCTCGCCTTTCCTCTGAGCGTTGAGCGTCGGCCAGATCCCCTCGTGTTTTCTCGCTGTCTCATTCTTGCCAGACCATGGTGATCCATTTGCTCCTCCGAGGTGTACACGTGCTCCCACAAGGCCGCAACCACGTCTGCCTTGTCATATATCAATACTCCATCAAGTTCTGCAGAGCCAGCCAATCTTTCCGCCTGTTCATTTCCCAGCACACCGGCATGCCCCGGAGAAAAGATCCAGGCGATGCTTGTCACCCGTGACCTCCGAAGCGAAGCAAGCCACTCCGCACGAAGCCTGCCCGTCCTCACCCTCGTCAGCATGCTTTCTGAGTCAGTACAATCACGATGTGTGTGTGTGTGTGTGTGTGTGTGTGTGTGTGTGTGTGTGTGTGTGTGTGTGTGTGTGTTGTGTGTTTGTGTGTGTCGTTTTCTTCATCCAGCGGAGATGCAGTGATTGCCTTCACCTCCATTCTTAAGCTGGATGGTGTGGTATCATATGCCAGGGTCTCCTGCACCAAACGTCGACCATTAGCTTTGGCTATGAACCCCCAGCCACTTCTCTCACCTCTTGACACCGAACCATATGTGTAGATAATCACATCACCCGAGTGAGCATTGTCCTGAATTAGTTGCCGGATTTCGACTTCCGTGGCCCCTGCTGGCCACTTCCAGCTCAATGTGATTATAACTCTGCACAATTCTGACTGCTCCTCTGGCACTCTGACCCACTCCTCTCCTCGCCTTATGTTCTCCAAGGGGCACACCTGTCTGATCGTATCCTCCGCCTGAGCCATCTATGATTTCCCTCTTATCAGTCGCTGACCCTTAACTGCCTCCAGCTCCTCATGCAGTGGGTGGTCTGTGTCTGCAGCTACTCTGAGGTATGCCTTCACCTGCATCACCTTGAGACTACTAGCAACAGTCGGCAACCCAAGGATGTAACGCATACACAATACTGGGGTGTCTCTGGTGCATCCCAGAATGACCCGCATAGCTTCTTTCTGTATGCGCTCTAATTTCACCAGCTAACTCTCTGAGACAGTGAGCAGTCCTAATCCATAATCAATTACTGAGAGTATCAAGTGCTGGTATAGTGTGAAAAGCATTCTTTGCTCTGCACAGTGTACCTGTGCGGGCTTGTTGGATTGCCGAGACTCCCATCTATTCCACTTTTCACATTGGACAGTGAGGAGCATTTTGTGTGATATTCGCTAGCACGGGAATGGAGCATAATGGGGACGACCCGTTGCCGTGAAGTTGGAACCTCGACTAACTAACTAACTAACATGTGATTAAAAATTAATCCTGCTTCTCGTAGGGATTAAACCCGATCTATTGTCATGACAGGCAAAGGCACTAATCGTTATTTGACCATGACGTATGGAGAACATTTTTTAGTTGTACATCCTTTACAGGACGTAGCTGTCAACCTCAGCATTGTTTACGTTCAGTAGTTTACCATTGCTTTCTGAACGACCGAAAGCCATACCATTTCATAAATACCAACGCACGGCGGTCAGCTGTTCAAATCGCCCGCGGCTGTGTATATGGAGAAACGCACATTGAATAACTCGCCTCCTTTTTGAGATTAGCATTTATGCTCTTCTTTTTAAAAGTAAAGGTGGGGGGGGGGGGGGGGGGGGTGTTAAAGGTAAGATTATCGATTTCAATGCACCAAGTTTTATCCCATTTGGCTCAGACTCTTTACAAAGGGCGTCCCATCGAAAGCGTTGATCAAAGCACGAACTCCGCTGCTCCAGCGACGAACCCCGGAAGTCTCCTAAGGAAGTTTTAATCGTGAATCGATCGACGTGGCCTGAAATCGAACCCACAACCTTAGAAGCGAGAATTAGTTGCGTAATCACTTCCTCATGGAGTTCCCTGTAAGTGCTCTGCTTGTGCTAGCACGATTTCGGGCACGGAGCTGTAGAAACAAGTATTGTTGGTCCAAACTTGATATTGCTGGTCAAAGACATCTTGGCTTGGAGCTGCTAGAAACAAGTATTGTTAGTCAAACTTCATATTGCTGGTCAAGGACATCTTGGCTTGGAGCTGTAGAAACAAGTATTGTTGATCAAGCTTGACATTGCTGGTCAATGACACCTTGGCTTGCGGCTGTAGAAATACGTATAGTGGTCAAACATGATATTCCAGGTCAAGAACATTTTTTATTAGATCTGTAGAAACAAATATTGTTGGTCAAACTTGATATTGCTGGTCAAGGACATCTTGAATGCAGCTGTAGAAACAATTATTGTTAGTAAAACTTGATATTGCTGGTCAAGAAAATCTTGCCTTGCAGCTGTAGAAACAAGTATTGTTAGTCAAACTTGATATTGCTCGTCAAGAACATCTTGGCTTGCAGCTGTAGAAACAAATATTGTTTGTCAAACTTGATATTGCTGGTCAAGGACATCTTGGCTTGGAGCTGTAGAAACAAGTTCTGTTTGTCAAACTTGATATTGCTGGTCTAGAAAATCTTAGCTTGAAGCTGTAGAAACAAGTATTGTTTGTCAAACTTGATATTGCTGGTCAAGGACATCTTGACTTGCAACTGTAGAAACAAGTATTGTTTGTCAAACTTGATATTGAGGTCTAGAAAATCTTAGCTTGGAGCTGTAGAAACAAGTATTGTTTGTCAAACTTGATATTGCTGGTCAAGGACATCTTGACTTGCAGCTGTAAAAACAAGTATTGTTTGTCAAATGTGATAATGCTGGTCAAGATAACCTTCGACAGGTTTCTATGAACCCAGTGACAAGAAAGAGGTCTGTTGACTCCATTGTTTTATCTTTATCGCTAGCTTGTTAAACAAACTGAAAAAGAACAGTAACGGGGTGGAGACGTGTTATCAATGTTTTTTTTTTACTGTATGCTATTTATTTCATTCTGTGCATGCTGCTGTTTCAGACTTTTGTTCTTGTTCTACCTTTATCCGTATTGTTGTTTCTTGTTGTGTGCTCTTGTTCTTATGTTAATATTACTGTTTATGGTTGTATGTGCTCGTTCTCCAACTGACAGATTCTATGTTTATGTTCTTCTTCTTCTTCTGTGGGTATTGTTCTGTCTGATTGTATGTTGTTATTCTTCATTTGTTCAGGTTGTTGTTTATAGTTTTATGTTCTTTTTCTTCTTTTGTTCATGATATTGTTTCTTGTTTGTTCTTGTTCTTTTTTTTGTTAATGATATTGTTTCTTGTTTGTTCTTGTTCTCATTCTGTATTGTTGACGTTTCTTGTATGCTGTTGTTCTACCTCTGTGGTCAATGTTGTTTCTATTGTATGTTCTTGTTTTCTGTCTGTGCATGTTATTTCTGGTTGTATGTTCTTGTTCTCATGTACATGTCTTTCTTTTTAGTGTATGTTCTTTTTTTTTCAATCTGTCCATTTTCTTATTTCTAGTTGTATGTTTACAAGTGAATGGAAATATTCTTATACAATTATCTCGGAACAGTCATAACATCTGATGGGAGATGTCTTGAAGAGATTATAACAAGAATTGCCATGACGGAAGATGGAACAAATACTAAGCAATAAAAATATGTCATTTGCAACGAGAAAAAAAAATGTGTTGAAGGGCTACATAGAACCTTTACTTCTGTGTGTATGTGAAGTGAGAACACAGAAGACGAACCATCTGCAAATCTAACCATTAGAGAACTCCTGTTTGAGGACGACCAAGCACTAATAGCAAAATCAGAAGCTGAATTACAAGACAACATGAATAGTCTAAACGAAATGTGTAGGGAACATAACATGAAAATTAGCACAAGTAAAACAGGGGTAATGACTATAACTAAAGAAGAAAAAGCAACAACGATTTACCTAAACGAACATCCCCTGAAACAAGTAAAGAGTTTTAAGTACCTAGGAAATATAATATCAAATGGCAAATCAGAAGACGAGATCGAAAATAGATGCAATAAGGCAAACCAACTCATTGAACAAATGGCACCAATACTAACGAACAAACGTATGAATAACTACTAAGAAAGCACTTTACAACACAATCTTCCAACCAACTCTATGTTACCAATGCCAAACCTGGACAATGACAGAAAAGGAGAAAAGAAAAATCACAACAGAAATGAGATTCCTGAGAAGAATACTCAATGTATCAAGAAGAGATCAGAAATGAAGAAATCAGGACTAAAGTGGGGGTTATATCTGCACTAGATTTTATTAGAAAGCAGCAAGTCAAATGGTTTGGCCATGCAAGTAGGTTACCATTCAACAGCATACCACAACAAGCAATGATGTACAGACAAGATGGAAACAGAGGAAGAGGCCGACCACGTAAACGTTCGACGGAGGGAATAGCAGAGTCCATGGGAATATCGATACATGAAGCCCATAATCGGGCACTCTCACGATGTTTATGCTTCACCTCGACACCGCAAGGTACAAGAAGAACATGATGAAATGAGTGAGAGATGAGTGAAGCGAGGATAATGAGCGGACAAGCTCAAATTTTCAATATTCCGCTTAACGATACGTTGCGTGCTGTACTGCTGTATGGGTGCAAATTATCAATTAATCAATTATGTGCCATGCCTATAAGCGTGGGCGGTCATGTTTTGCCATCTAACTATATCACCAGAGTCGTGGATCAGCTCTGTGTTCTTGTCTCGACCATGCTACGTGGCCAAGCCATCCAGGTATTTCCTTCTCTGTCTTCCCCTTGGTCTCTTCCCTTCGATCTTGCCAGTTGTAACCAAGTTCTTCAATTAATTTCTTCTCATAACATGCCCAAAATATTTTGACTGTCCACGTCTAATGTCTCTATTCAGTGCAAATGGCAGGCAATCAGTAATGAAAGTGTGAAGGAACTGGAAGCAGATGAATATGTCGTTTTGTAGAAGAATGTTGAAAATGTCATGGAAAAAAAAAAAAAAACGAATCCTAAGACACTGAGAGCTGCATATTGTGGTATGATAATTTAGAAATGGGTGATTGATATCCCCAAATCATTGTTGCCGACTACAAAATAAAAACCAGAAATCGCTCGTCAGATTCCCTAGTTCTGGAATAGACTCCGCTGGTAAGATTCCACTAGGTATAAAGTAAGGTTTTCTAGTGTTGTTGTTTGTCCATCAAGAATGATGATGACATTTATTTCATCCAGTGGGGTTGAAAGTATGGATCCGTGGGTTCTAAGGTACCTGAGAAGGCCTATTTTGGCTCTAAATGTTTTTTGACATTGTTGGAAAAGAATGCTTGACGTTCTAGGAGGAGGATCTCCTGCAGTGGTTTTTCTGTCCAGCCTTTTCTTCATAGCTCTTGCAGTCCTGGTTGCTTCACAAGTGACTTGCCTAATGATGTACGCCACGAATTTCGGTCTTTGACAGCAGTCTTCCAAGTGTCATTATGAATTTCAAAAGCTTACAATGAGATTTTCAGTGTCTTTAAAGCGTTTCCTCTCGCCGCCTTGGGAGCGTTTACCACAACGCAGTTCGCCGTAAACACTCACTGTCTCTTGTCATGGTTGTACATTCTGTCACGATGCTGTTATTCCATCTCTTGATGTTATATTTCCACTTGTATCGTTGTCTACCTTCTTGCCCGCTTGCCTTCAACCTTATCCTCCAGTATGATTTGTATAATAGTGTTATGTCTTTTAACATGGCCGAAATATCTCACTTGCCTCTTTTACATTTCTTTCATCAACTTTTCTTCTTTAATTCCCAGTTTTTCTAGAACCTCTGTAGTTGGTTGTTTATGTTTCCAAGAAATACGACATATTCCTTTGTATATCAACAACTCCAGGGCATTTATCTTTAGTGCTCGCTTACGACCAGCCAGTAGAAACGTAATTGTCCAGATTCATTTCTCTCGTATTGAGACTGGTCAAGTCTTATCGCCCAACACCAGGAGGTCAAGCCAGTGTGATATCCAGCAGTGGTATTATTACCTTCTGACCCATCACTGCTAGTCGGTCGTGTGTAACAATCGGTTCTGCCCTATACTTCATCGAGCTCATCCGATTTCCTTTAATTCATTATAACATTGCCCCTACTTCGTTCAACCTCAGAAAAGAAATTATATTAGGGCCCATCACCTGACTCAGATTAATAATCCTGTGACTGAGTCAGCCAGAAATAAGATATTATCTTGAAGATGATTGTTGTCCAAAGAGGGTAATGGCTTGTCTATTGTATCAGCGAGTTTATATCAGCACAACTTGCAGATATCCGAGAAGACGGACAAATATGAAAATGGTCTAATGCAGAAATTGGCGATGTCTGAATAGACATACAAGAAATTAGCTAGTGAGACAGAGTGAGAAAGAGAGAGAGAGAGAGAGAGAGAGAGAGAGAGAGAGAGAGAGAGAGAGAGAGAGACAAGATGATAGACACACACACACACATAGAGAGAGAGAGAGAGAGAGAGAGAGAGAGAGAGAGAGAGAGAGAGAGAGAGAGAGAGAGAGAGGCAGATAAAGATATAGAAACATAGAGAGAGAAAGAGACAGAGTGAGAGAAAAAGACAGAGAGACATAGAGAGACAGAGATAGAGAGGCAGAAAGAGAAAGACAGAGAGAGAGAAACCGACAGAGACAGAGAGACAGAAAGAGACAGAGAGACATAGTGAGACAGAGAGATGGAAAGGGAGACAGAGAGAGAGTGAATGAGAGAGAGAGAGAGAGTGAATGAGAGAGAGAGAAAGAGAGAGAGAGAGAGAGAGAGAGAGAGAGAGAGAGAGAGAGAGAGAGAGGTATATGCAAAATGGCCAAACTAATATTTCACTATCAAAACAATATGATTTTAACTGAACATATTTAAATTAACAAACATGTTGAACTAAAGGTTAATATCAAAGACGAGAGGATTCCATCCATTCATCTAACCATCCATTATGTGCCATGCCGGTAAGCGTGGACGGTCATGTTCTGCCATCTCACTCGATCACTAGAGTCGTGGATCAGCTCCGTGTTCCTGTCTCGACCTTGCCACGTGGCCAAGCCATCCATGTAGTTACTTCTCGGTCTGCCCCTTGGTCTCTCCCCTTCGATCTTGCCAGTTGTCACCAAGTTCTCCAAGTCATTTTTTCTCATAACATGCCCAAAACATTTTGACTGTCTACGTCTAATGACTCTAATCGGTCTACGATCTTCATTTGTTTCTTGAAGGACTTGCTCATTGGTTTTTCTGTCTGTCCATTGTATTCTTTGCATTTTCCTCAGAAACCACATTTCCACAGACATCAGCCATTTTTCAACTTGACTGCTTATTGTCCATGCTTCATATCTTTTTATTGGTCAGGTTTTTCATCTTACAAAAGGCTATCTTCGCAATGGCAATTCTTGTTCTAATCTCTTCAAGGCATCTCCCATCAGATGTTATGACTGTGCCGAGATAACAGTATCGATTCACTGGGAAATTACGCTATCGTGCGCAACTTTAATTTTCCTGCCAACGTGTGTGCTTGGCCCTTTTTAATACTGGAACGTCTTTACCTTTAGCTTGTGCTGCCTGGTTCTGCCTTTCTCCACCAATATGCTGCATGGGTGGTGGTCGCTGCCATGGTGTCCTAGGACACCCCATCTACATACTGTAGTGAGTGAAGGTGAAACTAGCGCCAGATCAATAGCACTGTCCTCATCGCCTGGACGGCTTGCTGTCCTGGTGACACAGCCACTGTTGATACAAACCAGGTCGATGGTTTCCAGTGCAGTCTCGAGCTCCTCCCCTTGTGTATTGGAGGAAGTGTTTCCCCATGATCTGCCTTTAGCGTTGAAGTCACCACAGAAAATAACATTTCTCTCGTGGCCTAATATGCCACTTAAGCACTGCCACTTCTGGGCGTCCACACTCGCATTGCGGGCATAAACATTAACCAACACGAATGGTATACTGGAATGAACTCTCAACGCCTGTATTTGTAAATCGTCACTGTTCCAACTGGACATGTCTAGCTCTGACGCCACCATGCTGTCGCGAACGAGAATCGCCGTTCCTAGATGTCGTCTGTTATAGAAACATTTGAAGCCGGCAATTCGGAGTAGCTGATCGCCCAGTCTCGTCTCCTGGAGTGCTACAATGTCGTTCCTGTAAACTAGGGTTTCTAAAATAGAGCCCCGTACATGATCAAGAGGATAGAGGAGGGGTCGATCCGAAGAGAATGGTTGCTGCCTCTGAAGCGGTCTCGGCTGGCAAAGATTAGTTTCATCTTCGTGCCAGGGCATGCGGAAGTACAAGGAAATGAGCGGGCTGACAAGCTCGCAGGTGAGGCTACTGTTGAGGGCGGACGCGCCATGGACCAGGCTGACATTCTGAATGCTCTACGAGAAGTGAGACTTTTGCAAGAACCAAGTGATGACTGTGAATCTACAACAATGGCCAGACTGCGAGAGCAGCAAATTAAAAGAGGGGTGGCCAAACAAGAACACTACGCAGGAAGCCAAAGAAGATTGATAAACCAACACAGAACTGGCGTCGTTAGCCGCTACACGCTGCGGGATTTGCTGAGGAGGGGATCCGAGCACTTATGGACTGAATGGTCCGATGTGCAACGAGGATGATCTGTCGACTAACTAACTAACTAACTGGCCCTTTTTAAGTACTAGCCTACGAAGAAATGTCAGCCGGAGATAAGCGAAAGAAACGCGCGATACAGGAACGCCGGTGATAAAACGCCACCGCTGAGCTAGCTAGACCCGTGGTCGCCAAACTTTTGTCACGGAGGGCCGGATAACTGACAAATTGACGAGCGCAGGCCGGATACTCATTATGTACAATACTTGCTCCGCGCTCCGTGGCGAAGGTCTAACGGACGGGGTTCGTAATCCCGTATACCCGCGTTCGATACATAGCTGTGCACGATTTGGCAGCAGACTGCCTTGCGCTGGTCTTTTACGCTATAGTATGGGTGTCGGTCGTTCAGAAAGCAATGACAAACTACTGAACGTAAACTTGCCAAGACATCATCAACAGCAAAATATCCTGTTGTTAACTGCAAACGTCCTGTAAAGGATATGCAACTAACTTTAACAATACTTGCAAGCCAGAACGAAAGCTCTGGGGAAAAAAAGACGAAAAACTAAGTTAATCATGGGTGAGTGGCGTGCAATGCACACACACACACACACACACACGCACGCACGCACGCACGCACGCACGCACACACACACGCACACACACACACACACACAAACAAACAAACAAACAAACAAAGACAACCAACATATTTACTTAGAAAGTTATCAAAGAATTCAGAATCAATTTCTTCAAGAAAAGCCTGGAACTGTCTGTGATTGAGTTTATGTCCCCGAATGAAGTTCACATCAGAAACGACTCGTTTCAGTATACAAAAAATATATAATGTCTTTCCCACAGAGTTTCCCACGGACTTTGCAAATCTTCCATCTGAGTCCTGATCTGTCCCATCAGACCCTTCCTCACTTCAGCCATGTTTTTGTTTCGTTCATCAACTGTAACACCACGAAGCTGATTCCACTGAAGGTTATCAATCAATCATGTGCCATGCCGGAAAGCGTGGACGGTCATGACTCGCCATTTCACTCGATCACCAGCGTCGTGGATCAGCTCAGTGTTCCTGTCTCGTCCATGCCATGTGGCCAAGCGATCCAGGTATTTTCCTCTCGGTCTTCCTCTTGGTCTGTTCCCTTCCATCTTGCCAGTTGTCACTAAGTTCTCCAATCCATTTCTTCTCATAACATGACCAAACATTTTTATTGGTAAAATGTTTTTCATCTTGCTAAAGGCTACTTTCGCCATGGCGATTCTTGTTATAATCTCTTCAAAGCATCTCCAATCAGATGTTACGACTGTTCCGAGATAATTGTACCGATTCACTTGTTGAAGAATATTCCCATTTACTTGTATATTACATTGTGGTACTTCGTTCTTCCTAGTGACGACCATAACATATGTCTTCTTACAATTTAATTCCAACCCCAGCTGCTCACTGTGTAAAACAATTGCGTCTACAAATTGTTGTAGATCTTGTGCATTGTTTGCAATCAATACTGTATCATCTGCATATCTAATGTTATTGATGTTTCGTCCTCCAATGCTGATTCCATTTATATCTTCTACGTTCCTGAAAATATTTTCACTGTATAGAGAAAAAAGATCTGGAGACATTACACATCCCTGCCTAACACCTCTCTTAATAGGTTGATATTGTCCCACTTCATTATCAATCCTTATGGCCGATTGTTGTTTTCAATATATGTTTTTTATAAGTCTAATGTCTTTTCCATGAATTTGTAGATCTGCAAGCATATCTACCATGTTGACATGTCTAACTCTATCGAAAGCTTTTGTGTAGTCAATAAAGCTAAGGTGTATATCCTTGTTTACTTCTATAGCACGTTCAATAACTGTTCGCAGCATATACACAGCATTTACTGCACCCTTTCCTTCTACAAACCCACATTGTTCTTCCCCTATTTCAAGTTGTATTTTCTTCCTCACTCTTTACAAGATAATTCGTAGCAACATCTTTGTGATGTGGCTCATTATACTAATTGTTCTATGTTCATCACATTCCAAGGTTACTGATTTATTTGGAATTGCAATAAATACAGTTACATAATTCAGAAGGTATATCTCCAGTATCATATAATGTGTTCATCAGTCTGGTGACTTGCTCTAGTCCAAATTCTTCTAAAGCTTTAATCATTTCTGTTGTGATGTTATCTGCACCGGGGGCCTTGCCAGATTTCATATGCTTAAGACCATTTCGAACGTCCATCTTCAATATTGGCGGCCCTTCATTATTAAATCTAATATCATACTGTTCCTCTCTGTTATCATTATACAGGTTTTTTACATAATCTGTCCATACATGTAGAATCTGATCCTTTTCTATTATGATTTTGCCATATTTAGTGTTAGACAGCCTGTTGATGTACTTGTTCTTTTATTAGTAAGTTCTTGAATTCTTTTGTGCACTAATTTGGTATTTTGACTGTTGTGTTGTTTTTCAATGTCTAAGCACTTTTCCTCAAGCCATGCTGCTTTTTCCTCCTTACATAATATTCTGACTTGTCTGTGAATTTCTTCATATTTGACAGGATTATTTTTGTTGAGTCTTCTTGTTTCCATTAGGTGTAAAATATCTTCTGTCATCCATTTCTTACGACCCACCTTCTTTAATTTTGGAATAGTTGTTTCTGCAGCCAAACTGATTGAATTCTTTAATATTTCCCATTGATCATCCACATCTTTGAATAATATCTCTAGATCAGACAAAATATCAAATCTGTTCTGTACTTTTATGTTGAATTTGTTTTGTATTTCCTTGTCATTACTCAATGTACACAAATCATATTTAGTATTTCCTGTTATATACTTGACTTTCTTCAACTTTATCCTCAGTGTTCCTGTAAGTAGTCTGTGGTCACTATAACAATCAGCACTGGGAACTGTTTTTGCTATTGTTAGTGCGTTACTAAATCTTCTGCTAATCAGAATGTAGTCAATCTGGTTTCTGATCCTGCTATCAGGACTCCTCCATGTCCATAATCTTTTAGGGTGTTGCTTAAACCAGGTGTTTCCTACAATCATTTCCTGTTCTTTTGTCCACTCTACGAGTCTGTATCCTCTTTCATGTCCTATTATGATGTTTATTTCTGAATTTTTTACATTTCTTTAAGGCAGACTCTATGTCATTATAAAATTCCTCTACACCGTCTTCACTGGATTCTCCTGTTGGGGCATACACTTGAATAACATTTATGCTGAAAGGTCTGCCACTCAATTTAACTAGTAGAACCCTGTCCGACACGGCGCAATATCCTTGAACAGATTTTAATGTTTTCCGGTCCAAAATAATAGCCACCCCCCCCCCCCCCCACCCCTTGTCGGTCTTCACCTCCAGAATAAATAATCTTAAAATCTTCATCTATCTTGATGCCTGCTCCTGTCTATCTCGTTTCGCACATCCCTAGAATATTAATTTGTTCTTTTTCAATTTCTTGTTTTATGTTCTCTAATATTTCGTCGTCGTTTAACGTCCTAACGTTCCATGTTGCTAATTTTAATGTCTCTGTCCTTGTCTTTCGTTGATCAATCTTAAGGCGAATCATAATGTACTACGCATTTTTAAAGAGGTAGTTTGCCGTTGCTTTCCTCTATGGCAGTAACCGTACTGGTCGTTTGACCGCAACCATTGTCTTACGAATGAGATCCTCTGCCTGCCGTCGCGAAACTTGAGATCATAACCAACAAATATCTGTCGGCTGCTCTCAAAATTTCATCCACTACCTGCTTTCCGTGGCTTCTTTTATTTTGAGCACTTCCAACAAACGAATACGAAATAACATCACGTTACATTGGCACCTTTCCGTCTTGGTACATTGTGCTTCAAAAAGGCTTAATAACTACGACCCATGGCGGTGGCGAGTGTGGCTGGTAAGGTCAATTCTTGCTGCAAATGTTTGCCCACAGTAGATGCATGTGAAAACATGGTCATTTCCATCATTTTGCACCATCTTACGTCTTTCACGCTCTGTGTGTGCTTTATCTGCAATCATTTTCTCCTTTGTCTTTATTCCATTTCTGATAGTTGCCCTCCATGCAACACGTTCAGCGGCGAATTGCTCCCAGTGTGCATTATCAATGCCTGTATCAATCATGTCCCGCTTACACACATCTTTGTATCGTAGTAGAGGCCGACCCTGAGATCTCCTACCCGTCTGTAATTCACCAAAAAAGATGTCCTTTGGTATTCTACCATCATCCATCCTCCTAACATGTCCTATCCATCTAAGTCTACGAAGACTGAGCATGGAATACACCGTCACACAACCTGATCTTTCCAATACTTCAGTATTTGTGATTTTGTCTTGCCACTTAATACCAAGTATTCTTCGCAGACACCGCATATGAAAGCTGTTTAAACGTTTCTCTTGGCGTGAGTAAGTTGTCCAGGTTTCACTGCCATAAAGAAGAGTACTGAGGACACAGGTTGGTAGACGAGGACTTTAGTTTTGGCAGTAAGCTTCCTGTTCTCCCAGACTCTTTTTGCTAACATGTTCATTGTTTTTGCTGCCTTGCCAATCCTGATGTTGATTTCCTGATCGAGGGATAATTTGCTATTTACCTCTGTTCCTAGATATGTAAAATGGTCTACTATCTCCAGTTCGGCGTCGTCAATAAAGATTGATGGTACACCATGTGCACCTTGTGACATAATCTGTGTCTTCTTTTTGTTAATTGTTAAACCAAATTCAGAACAAGCATTGGAGAATGCAGATAGTAGATGTTGTAATTCTTCCTCAGAGTGGGTCGTAATCGCAGCATCATCCGCAAAAAGCAAATCTCTGATTAGTACCCTCCTAATTTTGGTCTTGGCCTTCAATCTCTGAGCATTATAGAGGCCACCATCTGAGCTTGAGTGAATGTATATATCGTCATCCTGATCACGAAAGGCATATTTCAGTAGAAGTGACAAGTATATTCCAAAGAGGGTGGGGAGCTAGTACACAACCTTGCTTAACTCCACTCTTGATTTCAAACTCTTCTGAAGTTGAGCCATCAAACTTGATTATACCCTACATGCCTGTGTGGAACGATTCCACAATGGACAGAAGAGTTAGTGGGTAGCCAATCTTCTTTAGTGCCTTGAACAGACCCTCACGACTGACCAAATCAAATGCCTTTATGAGGTCGATGAAGGCAATAAACAGTGGCTGATTTTGTTCCCGGCATTTTTCTTGCATCTGTCGCAATGAGAATATCATATCAATGGTAGACCGGTTCTGACGGAAGCCGCACTGTGATTCGGGGTAGACTTGATCTCCCAGGACTTGAAGTCTGCGCAGAACAATTTTGGCAAATACTTTCCCATCAATACACAGAAGTGTGATACCCCTATAGTTGTTACAGTAGCTCCGATCGCCCTTGTTCTTTTACAGCGTTATGATGTTTGAATCTTTGAAATCCTGTGGGACTTGTCCTTCTCGCCAGCATAGCTCTGTTAGCTGGTGGATCTGCAAAGTGAGTGTGTCTTGCCCACTCCTGATTACCTCTATTGGAATCCCATCCTTACCTGGAGCCTTGCCAGACGCAAGTTCATTTGTAGCACACATAACTTCTGTTATGGTGGGAAGTGTGTCCAGGTGGTCAAGAGTTGGCAGGGCCTCTATGGCGTTGAGGGCATCATCCGCTAGCTTGGTCTCACTTGAGTAAAGTTCTAAATAGTGCTCGACCCATCTATCCATCTGCTGTTTCTTATCAGTGATGATTTCTCCAGTCAAGGTTTTCAGCGGTGCACTTCTTTTGATCATTGGACCACAGACGTATCCTTCACATCATCAGAGGAAACGAGTGTCGGTGCATATGCAGTGATAATGGTGACAAATCCACAAGAGGTTGCTAAGCGCAGGGATAATAATCTTTCATTACCTTCAGCTGGGATATCAATCATTCCCAGTAGCGAATTCTTCACTGCAAAGCCCACACCATGTTGTCTTGTTTCTGCCTGCCCTCTACCCTTCCAAAAAAAGGTGTAATTGTTTTCCCTGAGTGACCCTTCCTCAGCGAGGCGAGTCTCCTGCAGGCCAGCAATATCAATGTTAAGACGATTGAGTTCAGCATCAATCACAGCCGTTTTTCTCACATCGTCAATATTTGTCAAGTCAGTGGAAAGTCCTGGACACATGGTTCTTACGTTCCAGGTTGCAAGCCGTAGCTTGAGGTTTCTATTATTCTTTTTATTAGTACCTGGTGCATTGGTTTTACAGCCTGCGATTCAGATTTTGTCCTAGCCCCAAGCACCCATTGAAGCAGGCAGGCTGTAGCGGATCAGCACCCAATTGGCCGGGGGCTGCCCAGCTTGAGGCGGGTGGTAGCTGATCAGTGACACCTGTAGGTGTCTCCCACCGTCAGAGGCAACGCGTGGCGCCCCATGTCTACGCCAACTGACAAGGACTTATAACCCGTAACAGTTGCCTCTCGCTTTGATTCCGAGACCGGTTAAGACCAGGGATGGAGTTATTGCCTCTCCATAGCACAACGCCTGGGCTAAAATAAAGAAACCATGTGTTGTCCATGCATCATGATCCCTCTCTCGGCCTGCCTAGTTCACTCAAGAGGAAAGTTGACACCTATACATCTGGAACAAGACAAGCTGCAGAAGCTGCCGGATCAGCAAAGCAATGCTCTAACTGTCCGCCTGTCGGAGCTTCGATCCTAGACCAGCTGCCAACCAAGGCTTAGGGCCTGGTCTGCCCTGCCATGACTATATTGTCTTTGGTTTGCATTTCCTCGCACCAGGATAAGGCCCTCCTCGCACCAGGATTGTACCCTCCCAATTGCGCTCTTCCGCCCGATGCCGTTGGCACAATGTGGGGTGTCGGGCTTGGTAAGCGCCGCCCAACATTCGACGCTGACAGAAATCAGGTAGTACCGTCTACTGTCATACGGTAGCTCAGTCATATCTGACTAAGACCTGACTTATGAACATCACGTAATCCACAGGAAAACACCAAACAGCGTCTCCCCGAAGAATATGCTTAAGAACATTTCGAACCTCCATCTTCAAAATTGGCGGTCCTTCATTATTAAATCTAATATCATACTGTTCCCATCTGTTATCATCATAAAGGTGTTTCACATAATTTGTCCATACATGTAGAATCTGATCTTTTTCTATTATGATTTTGCCATCTTTAGAATTTAGTCAGCCTGTTGATGTATTTGTTTTAAAAAAGTCGCTTTAAAGTCGACAGGATCGACTTCATTGCACCGGGTTTTATCACATATGGCTCGGTCTCTTTCAGCAGCACGGAAAGCGTCACACAAAGCACGAACTCCGTAGTTCTAGCGACGGCCCACAGGAGTCACAGAAAAATTTAATTCGTGAACCGAAGGACGCGGCCCGGAATCGAACCCACAAACTTCGGAGCCCGAGTTAAACGGGCAGCAAATCTTGGAATGTAAATGAACAAATTAGGAAGAACTTAGAAGCAACAGAGATGTGGCTTTTAAGACGAAAGTTGCGAATTCCTTGGACTGCCAGAGTAAGTAACAACGAGTGCCTGAAAGAGGCTGATGAAACTAGAAAACTGTATACAACAATAAGAAAGAGACAAACAGCTTTCTTTGGTCATGTGATGAGAAGAGTGGCATTGGAGAGCATCGTGACATCTGGAAAGATCAAGGGGAAGAGAGGCAGAGGCAGACCAAGAGAAATAATGCTGGACGGATTGAGACGGTGGCATGAAGGAATATCATCAGCAGAGTTGAAAAGTTAAAGACAGAGATTTGTGGAGAGCCATGAACGTCTACGCCAGCCGGCGCTGCACTTGATGATGATGATGATGATGAAGTCACCAGACTGCTGAACACATTATATGATACCGGAGATATACCTTCTGAATTATGTAACTCTGTATTTATTGCAATCCCAAAGAAATCAGGAGCCTTGGAATGTGATAAACATAGAACAATTAGTATACTGTGTCACATCACAAAGATGTTCCTACGAATTATCATGTAACGAGTGAGAAAGAAAATACAACTTGAAAAAGGGGAAGAACAATATGGGTTTGTAGAAGGAAAGGGTACAGTAAATGCTGTGTATATGCTGCGAACACGTTATTGAACGTGCTATAGAAGTAAACAGGGATATACATCTTTCCTTTATTGACTAGACAATGGTTTTTGATAGAGTTAGACATGTCAACATGGTGGATATGCTTGCAGATCTACAAATTTGATTGGAAAGACATTAGACTTATAAAAAACATATATTGGAAACAACAAGCTGCGTAAGGATTGATAATGAAGTGGGACAATATCAGCCTATTTAGAGAGGTGTTAGGCAAGGATGTGTAATGTCTCCAGATCTGTTTTCCCTATACAGTGAAAATATTTTCAGAAATTTAGAAGATATAAATGAAATCAGCATTGGAGGACGAAACATCAATAACATTAGATATGTAGATAATACGTGTATTGATTGCAGACAATGCGTAGGATCTGCAACAATTAGTGGATGCGGTTGTTGTACACATTAAATAACTGGGGTTAGAATTAAATTGTAAAAAGACACAGGTTATGGTAGTCACTAGGAAGAACGAAGTGCCACAATGTAATATACAAGTAAATGGGAATATTCTTCAACAAGTGAATCGGTACAATTATCTCGGAACAGTCATAACATCTGAAGGGAGATACCTTGAAGAGATTAGAACAAGAATCGCCATGGCGAAAGTAGCCTAAGAAGATGAAAAACATTTTACAAATAAAAATATGTCAATTGAAACGTGAAAAATAGTGTTGAGAGGATACATAGAGCCTGTTCTTTTGTATGGATGTGAAACTTGGACAATGAGCACGCAAGCTGAAAAAACATCTGATTCCTGCAGAAATGTGGTTTCTGAGGAAAATGCAAAGAATACCATGGACAGACAGAAAAACCAATGACCAAGTACTATAGGAGACAAATGAAAATCGTAAATTGATTAGAGAAATTAGACGTAGACAGTCAAAATTTTTTGGACATGTTATGAAAAGAAATGGATTGGAGAACTTAGTGACAACTGGTAAGATCAAAGGGAACAGACCAAGAGGAAGACCGAGAGGAAAATACCTGGATGGCTTGGCCACATGACATGGACGAGACAGGAACACTGAGCTGATCCACGAAACTGGTGATCGAGTGAAATGGCGAGTCATGACCGCCCACGCTTTCCGGCATGGCACATGATTGATTGATTGATATGCTTGGGAAGATGGTGAGAGGATGGCCAAAGTGAAGTGGGTGCAGTATGTGGCGAATGATTTCCAAACGGGTGTATCTTGGGTATACTGCTTATGATCGAGAGGTTTTCCGGAAGGTTGTTATGGGACCAAGGTTCTGCAGAGGACATGCTACTGAATGAATGAATGAACTATTGAGCCCCAGGCGAAAAAAGTAACTTCTCAGCTACGGCTTCCCCTAAACAAAATTCTCTGTCACAGCCTATTTAGACACCAAATATAAACCCCGCATGTTATCGGTCAATTTCTTGACAGACGGGCGGGCTTTAAACTAGCGCCGTATGTGCATCACACGAGATATGCAGCTACAACAATGTGCTACACTGGCCAGACCCGACTTGTAATTGATTGCAATTAATCACAGGACTTGCATTGTTACTAGTCTAAGCTCCGGCTCGTGTGGAAAGAGCATTAGAATGTTTATCTAGGGATACGCAAATATTAATTAAAATTGTTTCTGCCCGCTGGAGAAGGTCGGTAGTGGAAGAGGGGATTTAAACCAGATTAGGCTAAGTATGCATCCTTTACATTAGCGTCTTCTACTTCTTCGTCGCATGCTTCGTCGCCTTCTTCTTCGTCGACACCTTCTTCTTCTTCTTCTTCTTCTTCTTCTTCTTCTTCTTCTTCTTCTTCTTCTTCTTCTTCTTCTTCTTCTTCTTCTTCTTCTTCTTCTTCTTCTTCTTCCTCTGCTTCTTCTTCTTCTTCTTCGTCTTCTTCTTCTTCTTCTTCTTCTTCTTCTTCTTCTTCTTCTTCTTCTTCTTCTTCTTCTTCTTCTTCTTCTTCTTCTTCTTCTTCTTCTTCTTCTTCTTCTTCTTCTTCTTCTTCTTCTTCTTCTTCTTCTTCTTCCTCTGCTTATTCGTCTTCTTCTTCTTCTTCTTCTTCTTCTTCTTCTTCTTCTTCTTCTTCTTCTTCTTCTTCTTCTCTTCTTCTTCTTCTTCTTCTTCTTCTTCTTCTTTCTCCTCCCAATTTTATCCACCTATTAGCATAGGCCCTCGTAACTCTTAAATATCGTTGTTACAACGTTTTCAAATTATTTGCATATCTTGTTGATAACACTTAGTTTGTTTTTCTTCACATTTTTATTATACACGTACTCGCGCGAGTGCATAAACATATCGTGTGTTGACAATTAAGGGTTAGTGAACGCGATTTCACAATTCCTTTATATATCGAGTCGAGTGTTCACAATGCCTTGATGTCGATGGTATGAGACGTCGGCCGTTCAGAAAGCACCGCAAACTTCTGAAAGTAAAATTACCTAGTAAATCACACGCAGTCATTAAATACTGGGATTGACTGCAACGTCGTGTATAGGACAAGCAGCTAACTTCATATCAGTATTGTTGTTTTGATTGATTAATTGATTTAGGGACCGACATCACAGCATTCGGGGCATTCCCATAAACGCTCCGTCCCCATCGCCAGAAGCCAGCGAAGAGTTCCAACCATAATAGTACCAGTAGCAATCTGATTATATGTGCGTCTCGCCTTTCCTCTAAGCGTCGAGCATCGGCCAGATCCCCTCGTCACTCCTCGCTGTCGCATTCTTGCCAGACCATGGTGATCCATTTGCTTCTCCGAGGTGTACACGTGCTCCTACAAGGCCGCAACCACGTCTGCCTTATCATGCATCAATACTCCACCAAGTTTTGCAGAGCCAGCCAATCTGTTTGCCTGTTCATTCCCCAGCACACCAGCATGCCCCGGAGAAAGATCCTGACGATGCTTGCCACCCGTGACTTCCGAAGCGAAGCAAGCCACTCGGCACGAAGCTTGCCTGTCCTCACCCTCCTCAGCATGCTTTCTGAGTCAGTTACATTTCACGATGTGTGTGTGTATCGTATTCTCCATCCAGCGGAAAGCTGCACTGACTGCCTCAACCTCCATTCTTAAGCTAGATGTTGTGGTATCATATGCCAGGCTCTCATGCACCAACCGTCGACCATTGCCTTTGCCAAGAATACTCAGGCACTTCTACTACCCCTCAACACCGAACCGTCTAGTGAAGATAATTACATTCACCCGGGCGAGCATTATCCTGAATTAGTTGCTGGATTTCCACTTCCGTGGCCCCTGCTGGCCACTCCCTGCACTCCCAGCTCAACGTGATTATAACTCTGCACAAGTCTAACTGCTCCGCTGGAACTCTCACCCACTCCTCTCCTCGCCAAATGTTCTCCAAGATGCACACCTGTCTGATCGTATCCTCCGCCTGAGCCATCCATGATTTCCCTCGTATCAGTCGCTGGCCCTTAACTGCGTCCAGCGCCTCATGCAACGGGTGATCTGTGTCAGCAGTTACTCAGAGGTTTGCCTACGCCTGCATCACCTTGAGACTACCAGCAACAGTAGGCAAACCAAGGATGTAACGCATACACACTACTGGGGGTGTCTCTGGTGCATCCCAGAATGACCCGCAAAGCCTCGTTCTGTATGCACTTTAATTTCACCAGCTGACTCTTTGAGACAGTTAGTTAGTTAGTTAGTTAGTCGACAGATCATCCTCGTTGCACATCGGACCATTCAGTCCATAAGTGCTCGGATCCCCTCCTCAGCAAATCCCGCAGCGTGTAGCGGCTAACGACGCCAGTTCTGTGTTGGTTTATCAATCTTCTTTGGCTTCCTGCGTAGTGTTCTTGTTTGGCCACCCCTCTTTTAATTTGCTGCTCTCGCAGTCTGGCCATTGTTGTAGATTCACAGTCATCACTTGGTTCTTGCAAAAGTCTCACTTCTCGTAGAGCATTCAGAATGTCAGCCTGGTCCATGGCGCGTCCGCCCTCAACAGTAGCCTCACCTGCGAGCTTGTCAGCCCGCTCATTTTTGAGACAGTGAGTAGTCCTAGTCCATAATCAATCACTGAGAGGATCAAGTGCTTGTATAGTGTGAAAAGTATTCTCTGCTCTATGTCCTTTGCAGCCATAGTTTTAAGTGCGTTGAGTCCCTTTTGAGATCTTGCACAACCGTCTCCACAACCTTCCCAAATGTATTTTGAAGGGTGATGATCCTAATGCCGCTAAGCTTTGAATGATCCTTGAATGGTTTTGGGAGAGGGATGAGATAACTGTGCACCCAATCCTGCGGTACTGATGCTGTCCTAATGCTCTGGTTAAAGCAGTCGGTCATCTCCTTCAGGTCTACATCGCTCAAAGACTTCATGTGACCATACCTGACCCCATCGGGCCCTGGTGCCGTGTCTTTTGCCTTTTTCAAAATATTGTTAACATCTTCAACCCGTATGATGTCTTCATAGGCATATTCTTTATGGTGTCAGATAACTCCTCTCTAACTGCATCCCTGGTGTCCACATCAGTATGATTGGTCTGCTCTAAAAATCTCTGGAGAAACGCCTCCCCTTTCCCTTTGTCTGTTGTTACGCGCACACCATCATCTCTATAAATTGTTCCCACTGTCATAGGCCGATCTCTTCTTTGTATTTGTCTGTGCAGTTTCCAGAATTTTCGCAGTGTTTTATCACCTCCAATCTCATTCATGAAACATTCCCATTTTGACTTTTTGGCCTCTGCAGCACAGCGCTTGAAAACCTCCACCTTGTCTTTCTTGACATTTTCCGCCGTGTCCACTTCCTCTCGTGAGCTTCTGGGTGTCTGTCGCTCTTTCCTTAGCTGCTTCACTGCAGCTCTCTTTGCTTTCCAGCCCTGATATGCTTCTGGGGTCCACCAGGGGGTGGGGGGGGGGGCTGCAAAAAAGAAGTTTTAACAGACCTGTTGCATGCCCCCTGTCTGAGGCATCCAGGAAGGCTGTCGGTCCACTCATACCGGAAGGTCTTGCAAGCTCTTCCAGCCTTAGATTTCCTGGATTTAGAGATCAGGATTGAGCATGGCACTCCCATGGTCATTCAAAACAATCCACTTTACATCAAGTACTGATGATTGGGAGACAAGTGCCAAGTCAATCGCTGTGTCCGCATCGCCAGGCCTTATTGCCATTATAGTCGGCCTACCATCATTTATGCAGACCACATCGGAGTCCACCATGGCATCCGCAAGGGCAATTCCCTGTCGGTTTTCTCCACTGCTGTCCCAATCTCTGTTTCTCGCATTGAAGTCTCCATAAATGAGTAGCTATCACCTGGTAATACCTCCAATTCCTTAAGCCAGTCCCAGTTTTCCTTTCAGACAAAACAGTCCACTGTGGCATATACATGTATGATGTTCCAACTTAATCCCCCAATCTCCATTTGTATACCCTGGACCTCTCTTGCAATGTGATTCCACTGGCTCAAGTCAGTTAGTTAGTTAGTTAGTCGCGGTTCCAACTTCATGGCAACGGGTTGTCAGCCTATTTAGAGAGGTGTTAGGCAAGGATGTGTAATGTCTCCAGATCTGTTTTCCCTATACAGTGAAAATATTTTCAGAAATTTAGAAGATATAAATGAAATCAGCATTGGAGGACGAAACATCAATAACATTAGATATGTAGATAATACAGTATTGATTGCAGACAATGCGTAGGATCTGCAACAATTAGTGGATGCGGTTGTTGTGCACAGTGAGTAACTGGGGTTAGAATTACATTTTAAAAAGACACAGGTTATGGTAGTCACTAGGAAGAACGAAGTGCCACAATGTAATATACAAGTAAATGGGAATATTCTTCAACAAGTGAATCGGTACAATTATCTCGGAACAGTCATAACATCTGAAGGGAGATACCTTGAAGAGATTAGAACAAGAATCGCCATGGCGAAAGTAGCCTAAGAAGATGAAAAACATTTTACAAATAAAAATATGTCAATTGAAACGTGAAAAATAGTGTTGAGAGGATACATAGAGCCTGTTCTTTTGTATGGATGTGAAACTTGGACAATGAGCACTCAAGCTGAAAAACATCTGATTCCTGCAGAAATGTGGTTTCTGAGGAAAATGCAAAGAATACCATGGACAGACAGAAAAACCAGTGACCAAGTACTATAGGAGACAAATGAAAATCGTAAATTGATTAGAGAAATTAGACGTAGACAGTCAAAATTTTTTGGACATGTTATGAGAAGAAATGGATTGGAGAACTTAGTGACAACTGGTAAGATCAAAGGGAACAGACCAAGAGGAAGACCGAGAGGAAAATACCTGGATGGCTTGGCCACATGACATGGACGAGACAGGATCACTGAGCTGATCCACGAAACTGGTGATCGAGTGAAATGGCGAGTCATGACCGCCCACGCTTTCCGGCATGGCACATGATTGATTGATTGATATGCTTGGGAAGATGGTGAGAGGATGGCCAAAGTGAAGTGGGTGCAGTATGTGGCGAATGATCTCCAAATGGGTGTATCTTGGGTATACTGCTTATGATCGAGAGGTTTTCCGGAAGGTTGTTATGGGACCAAGGTTCTGCAGAGGACATGCTACTGAATGAATGAATGAACTATTGAGCCCCAGGCGAAAAAAGTAACTTCTCAGCTACGGCTTCCCCTAAACAAAATTCTCTGTCACAGCCTATTTAGACACCAAATATAAACCCCACATGTTATCGGTCAATTTCTTGACAGACGGGCGGGCTTTAAACTAGCGCCGTATGTGCATCACACGAGATATGCAGCTACAACAATGTGCTACACTGGCCAGACCCGACTTGTAATTGATTGCAATTAATCACAGGACTTGCATTGTTACTAGTCTAAGCTCCGGCTCGTGTGGAAAGAGCATTAGAATGTTTATCTAGGGATACGCAAATATTAATTAAAATTGTTTCTGCCCGCTGGAGAAGGTCGGTAGTGGAAGAGGGGATTTAAACCAGATTAGGCTAAGTATGCATCCTTTACATTAGCGTCTTCTACTTCTTCGTCGCATGCTTCGTCGCCTTCTTCTTCGTCGACACCTTCTTCTTCTTCTTCTTCTTCTTCTTCTTCTTCTTCTTCTTCTTCTTCTTCTTCTTCTTCTTCTTCTTCTTCTTCTTCTTCTTCTTCTTCTTCTTCTTCTTCTTCTTCTTCTTCTTCTTCTTCTTCTTCTCCTTCTTCTTCTTCTTCTTCTTCTTCTTCTTCTTCTTCTTCTTCTTCTTCTTCTTCTTCTTCTTCTTCTTCTTCTTCTTCTTCTTCTTCTTCTTCTTCTTCTTTCTCCTCCCAATTTTATCCACCTATTAGCATAGGCCCTCGTAACTCTTAAATATCGTTTTTACAACGTTTTCAAATTATTTGCATATCTTGTTGATAACACTTAGTTTGTTTTTCTTCACATTTTTATTATACACGTACTCGCGCGAGTGCATAAACATATCGTGTGTTGACAATTAAGGGTTAGTGAACGCGATTTCACAATTCCTTTATATATCGAGTCGAGTGTTCACAATGCCTTGATGTCGATGGTATGAGACGTCGGCCGTTCAGAAAGCACCGCAAACTTCTGAAAGTAAAATTACCTAGTAAATCACACGCAGTCATTAAATACTGGGATTGACTGCAACGTCGTGTATAGGACAAGCAGCTAACTTCATATCAGTATTGTTGTTTTGATTGATTAATTGATTTAGGGACCGACATCACAGCATTCGGGGCATTCCCATAAACGCTCCGTCCCCATCGCCAGAAGCCAGCGAAGAGTTCCAACCATATAGTACCAGTAGCAATCTGATTATATGTGCGTCTCGCCTTTCCTCTAAGCGTCGAGCATCGGCCAGATCCCCTCGTCACTCCTCGCTGTCGCATTCTTGCCAGACCTATGGTGATCCATTTGCTTCTCCGAGGTGTACACGTGCTCCTACAAGGCCGCAACCACGTCTGCCTTATCATGCATCAATACTCCACCAAGTTTTGCAGAGCCAGCCAATCTGTTTGCCTGTTCATTCCCCAGCACACCAGCATGCCCCGGAGAAAGATCCTGACGATGCTTGCCACCCGTGACCTCCGAAGCGAAGCAAGCCACTCTGCACGAAGCTTGCCTGTCCTCACCCTCCTCAGCATGCTTTCTGAGTCAGTTACAATCACGATGTGTGTATGTATCGTATTCTCCATCCAGCGGAAAGCTGCACTGACTGCCTCAACCTCCATTCTTAAGCTAGATGTTGTGGTATCATATGCCAGGCTCTCATGCACCAACCGTCGACCATTGCCTTTGCCAAGAATACTCAAGGCACTTCTACTACCCCTCAACACCGAACCGTCTGTGAAGATAATTACATCACCCGGGCGAGCATTATCCTGAATTAGTTGCTGGATTTCCACTTCCGTGGCCCCTGCTGGCCACTCCCTGCACTCCCAGCTCAACGTGATTATAACTCTGCACAAGTCTAACTGCTCCGCTGGAACTCTCACCCACTCCTCTCCTCGCCAAATGTTCTCCAAGATGCACACCTGTCTGATCGTATCCTCCGCCTGAGCCATCCATGATTTCCCTCGTATCAGTCGCTGGCCCTTAACTGCGTCCAGCGCCTCATGCAACGGGTGATCTGTGTCAGCAGTTACTCAGAGGTTTGCCTACGCCTGCATCACCTTGAGACTACCAGCAACAGTAGGCAAACCAAGGATGTAACGCATACACACTACTGGGGGTGTCTCTGGTGCATCCCAGAATGACCCGCAAAGCCTCGTTCTGTATGCACTTTAATTTCACCAGCTGACTCTTTGAGACAGTTAGTTAGTTAGTTAGTTAGTCGACAGATCATCCTCGTTGCACATCGGACCATTCAGTCCATAAGTGCTCGGATCCCCTCCTCAGCAAATCTCGCAGCGTGTAGCGGCTAACGACGCCAGTTCTGTGTTGGTTTATCAATCTTCTTTGGCTTCCTGTGTAGTGTTCTTGTTTGGCCACCCCTCTTTTAATTTGCTGCTCTCGCAGTCTGGCCATTGTTGTAGATTCACAGTCATCACTTGGTTCTTGCAAAAGTCTCACTTCTCGTAGAGCATTCAGAATGTCAGCCTGGTCCATGGCGCGTCCGCCCTCAACAGTAGCCTCACCTGCGAGCTTGTCAGCCCGCTCATTTTTGAGACAGTGAGTAGTCCTAGTCCATAATCAATCACTGAGAGGATCAAGTGCTTGTATAGTGTGAAAAGTATTCTCTGCTCTATGTCCTTTGCAGCCATAGTTTTAAGTGCGTTGAGTCCCTTTTGAGATCTTGCACAACCGTCTCCACAACCTTCCCAAATGTATTTTGAAGGGTGATGATCCTAATGCCGCTAAGCTTTGAATGATCCTTGAATGGTTTTGGGAGAGGGATGAGATAACTGTGCACCCAATCCTGCGGTACTGATGCTGTCCTAATGCTCTGGTTAAAGCAGTCGGTCATCTCCTTCAGGTCTACATCGCTCAAAGACTTCATGTGACCATACCTGACCCCATCGGGCCCTGGTGCCGTGTCTTTTGCCTTTTTCAAAATATTGTTAACATCTTCAACCCGTATGATGTCTTCATAGGCATATTCTTTATGGTGTCAGATAACTCCTCTCTAACTGCATCCCTGGTGTCCACATCAGTATGATTGGTCTGCTCTAAAATCTCTGGAGAAACGCCTCCCCTTTCCCTTTGTCTGTTGTTACGCGCACACCATCATCTCTATAAATTGTTCCCACTGTCATAGGCCGATCTCTTCTTTGTATTTGTCTGTGCAGTTTCCAGAATTTTCGCAGTGTTTTATCACCTCCAATCTCATTCATGAAACATTCCCATTTTGACTTTTTGGCCTCTGCAGCACAGCGCTTGAAAACCTCCACCTTGTCTTTCTTGACATTTTCCGCCGTGTCCACTTCCTCTCGTGAGCTTCTGGGTGTCTGTCGCTCTTTCCTTAGCTGCTTCACTGCAGCTCTCTTTGCTTTCCAGCCCTGGTATGCTTCTGGGGTCCACCAGGGGGTGGGGGGGGGGCTGCAAAAAAGAAGTTTTAACAGACCTGTTGCATGCCCCCTGTCTGAGGCATCCAGGAAGGCTGTCGGTCCACTCATACCGGAAGGTCTTGCAAGCTCTTCCAGCCTTAGATTTCCTGGATTTAGAGATCAGGATTGAGCATGGCACTCCCATGGTCATTCAAAACAATCCACTTTACATCAAGTACTGATGATTGGGAGACAAGTGCCAAGTCAATCGCTGTGTCCGCATCGCCAGGCCTTATTGCCATTATAGTCGGCCTACCATCATTTATGCAGACCACATCGGAGTCCACCATGGCATCCGCAAGGGCAATTCCCTGTCGGTTTTCTCCACTGCTGTCCCAATCTCTGTTTCTCGCATTGAAGTCTCCATAAATGAGTAGCTATCACCTGGTAATACCTCCAATTCCTTAAGCCAGTCCCAGTTTTCCTTTCAGACAAAACAGTCCACTGTGGCATATACATGTATGATGTTCCAACTTAATCCCCCAATCTCCATTTGTATACCCTGGACCTCTCTTGCAATGTGATTCCACTGGCTCAAGTCAGTTAGTTAGTTAGTTAGTCGCGGTTCCAACTTCATGGCAACGGGTTGTCAGCCTATTTAGAGAGGTGTTAGGCAAGGATGTGTAATGTCTCCAGATCTGTTTTCCCTATACAGTGAAAATATTTTCAGAAATTTAGAAGATATAAATGAAATCAGCATTGGAGGACGAAACATCAATAACATTAGATATGTAGATAATACAGTATTGATTGCAGACAATGCGTAGGATCTGCAACAATTAGTGGATGCGGTTGTTGTGCACAGTGAGTAACTGGGGTTAGAATTACATTTTAAAAAGACACAGGTTATGGTAGTCACTAGGAAGAACGAAGTGCCACAATGTAATATACAAGTAAATGGGAATATTCTTCAACAAGTGAATCGGTACAATTATCTCGGAACAGTCATAACATCTGAAGGGAGATACCTTGAAGAGATTAGAACAAGAATCGCCATGGCGAAAGTAGCCTAAGAAGATGAAAAACATTTTACAAATAAAAATATGTCAATTGAAACGTGAAAAATAGTGTTGAGAGGATACATAGAGCCTGTTACTTTTGTATGGATGTGAAACTTGGACAATGAGCACTCAAGCTGAAAAACATCTGATTCCTGCAGAAATGTGGTTTCTGAGGAAAATGCAAAGAATACCATGGACAGACAGAAAAACCAGTGACCAAGTACTATAGGAGACAAATGAAAATCGTAAATTGATTAGAGAAATTAGACGTAGACAGTCAAAATTTTTTGGACATGTTATGAGAAGAAATGGATTGGAGAACTTAGTGACAACTGGTAAGATCAAAGGGAACAGACCAAGAGGAAGACCGAGAGGAAAATACCTGGATGGCTTGGCCACATGACATGGACGAGACAGGATCACTGAGCTGATCCACGAAACTGGTGATCGAGTGAAATGGCGAGTCATGACCGCCCACGCTTTCCGGCATGGCACATGATTGATTGATTGATATGCTTGGGAAGATGGTGAGAGGATGGCCAAAGTGAAGTGGGTGCAGTATGTGGCGAATGATCTCCAAATGGGTGTATCTTGGGTATACTGCTTATGATCGAGAGGTTTTCCGGAAGGTTGTTATGGGACCAAGGTTCTGCAGAGGACATGCTACTGAATGAATGAATGAACTATTGAGCCCCAGGCGAAAAAAGTAACTTCTCAGCTACGGCTTCCCCTAAACAAAATTCTCTGTCACAGCCTATTTAGACACCAAATATAAACCCCACATGTTATCGGTCAATTTCTTGACAGACGGGCGGGCTTTAAACTAGCGCCGTATGTGCATCACACGAGATATGCAGCTACAACAATGTGCTACACTGGCCAGACCCGACTTGTAATTGATTGCAATTAATCACAGGACTTGCATTGTTACTAGTCTAAGCTCCGGCTCGTGTGGAAAGAGCATTAGAATGTTTATCTAGGGATACGTAAATATTAAAATTGTTTCTGCCCGCTGGAGAAGGTCGGTAGTGGAAGAGGGGATTTAAAACAGATTAGGCTAAGTATGCATCCTTTACATTAGCGTCTTCTACTTCTTCGTCGCATGCTCGTCGCCTTCTTCTTCGTCGACACCTCTTCTTCTTCTTCTTCTTCTTCTTCTTCTTCTTCTTCTTCTTCTTCTTCTTCTTCTGCTTCTTCTTCTTCTTCTTCTTCTTCTTCTTCTTCTTCTTCTTCTTCTTCTTCTTCTTCTTCTTCTTCTTCTTCTTCTTCTTCTTCTTCTTCTTCTTCTTCTCCTCTGCTTCTTCTTCTTCTTCTTCGTCTTCTTCTTCTTCTTCTTCTTCTTCTTCTTCTTCTTCTTCTTCTTCTTTCTTCTTCTTCTTCTCTTCTTCTTCTTCTTCTTCTTCTTTTCTTCTTCTTCTTCTTCTTCTTCTTCTTCTTCTTCTTCTTCTTCTTCTTCTTCTTCTTCTTCTTTCTTTCTCCTCCAATTTTATCCACCTATTAGCATAGGCCCTCGTAACTCTTAAATATCGTTTTACAACGTTTTCAAATTATTTGCATATCTTGTTGATAACACTTAGTTTGTTTTTCTTCACATTTTTATTATACACGTACTCGCGCGAGTGCATAAACATATCGTGTGTTGACAATTAAGGGTTAGTGAACGCGATTTCACAATTCCTTTATATATCGAGTCGAGTGTTCACAATGCCTTGATGTCGATGGTATGAGACGTCGGCCGTTCAGAAAGCACCGCAAACTTCTGAAAGTAAAATTACCTAGTAATCACACGCAGTCATTAAATACTGGGATTGACTGCAACGTCGTGTATAGGACAAGCAGCTAACTTCATATCAGTATTGTTGTTTTGATTGATTAATTGATTTAGGGACCGACATCACAGCATTCGGGGCATTCCCATAAACGCTGCCGTCCCCATCGCCAGAAGCCAGCGAAGAGTTCCAACCATAATAGTACCAGTAGCAATCTGATTATATGTGCGTCTCGCCTTTCCTCTAAGCGTCGAGCATCGGCCAGATCCCCTCGTCACTCCTCGCTGTCGCATTCTTGCCAGACCATGGTGATCCATTTGCTTCTCCGAGGTGTACACGTGCTCCTACAAGGCCGCAACCACGTCTGCCTTATCATGCATCAATACTCCACCAAGTTTTGCAGAGCCAGCCAATCTGTTTGCCTGTTCATTCCCCAGCACACCAGCATGCCCCGGAGAAAGATCCTGACGATGCTTGCCACCCGTGACTTCCGAAGCGAAGCAAGCCACTCGGCACGAAGCTTGCCTGTCCTCACCCTCCTCAGCATGCTTTCTGAGTCAGTTACATTTCACGATGTGTGTGTGTATCGTATTCTCCATCCAGCGGAAAGCTGCACTGACTGCCTCAACCTCCATTCTTAAGCTAGATGTTGTGGTATCATATGCCAGGCTCTCATGCACCAACCGTCGACCATTGCCTTTGCCAAGAATACTCAGGCACTTCTACTACCCCTCAACACCGAACCGTCAGTGAAGATAATTACATTACCCGGGCGAGCATTATCCTGAATTAGTTGCTGGATTTCCACTTCCGTGGCCCCTGCTGGCCACTCCCTGCACTCCCAGCTCAACGTGATTATAACTCTGCACAAGTCTAACTGCTCCGCTGGAACTCTGACCCACTCCTCTCCTCGCCAAATGTTCTCCAAGATGCACACCTGTCTGATCGTATCCTCCGCCTGAGCCATCCATGATTTCCCTCGTATCAGTCGCTGGCCCTTAACTGCGTCCAGCGCCTCATGCAACGGGTGATCTGTGTCAGCAGTTACTCAGAGGTTTGCCTACGCCTGCATCACCTTGAGACTACCAGCAACAGTAGGCAAACCAAGGATGTAACGCATACACACTACTGGGGGTGTCTCTGGTGCATCCCAGAATGACCCGCAAAGCCTCGTTCTGTATGCACTTTAATTTCACCAGCTGACTCTTTGAGACAGTTAGTTAGTTAGTTAGTTAGTCGACAGATCATCCTCGTTGCACATCGGACCATTCAGTCCATAAGTGCTCGGATCCCCTCCTCAGCAAATCCCGCAGCGTGTAGCGGCTAACGACGCCAGTTCTGTGTTGGTTTATCAATCTTCTTTGGCTTCCTGCGTAGTGTTCTTGTTTGGCCACCCCTCTTTTAATTTGCTGCTCTCGCAGTCTGGCCATTGTTGTAGATTCACAGTCATCACTTGGTTCTTGCAAAAGTCTCACTTCTCGTAGAGCATTCAGAATGTCAGCCTGGTCCATGGCGCGTCCGCCCTCAACAGTAGCCTCACCTGCGAGCTTGTCAGCCCGCTCATTTTTGAGACAGTGAGTAGTCCTAGTCCATAATCAATCACTGAGAGGATCAAGTGCTTGTATAGTGTGAAAAGTATTCTCTGCTCTATGTCCTTTGCAGCCATAGTTTTAAGTGCGTTGAGTCCCTTTTGAGATCTTGCACAACCGTCTCCACAACCTTCCCAAATGTATTTTGAAGGGTGATGATCCTAATGCCGCTAAGCTTTGAATGATCCTTGAATGGTTTTGGGAGAGGGATGAGATAACTGTGCACCCAATCCTGCGGTACTGATGCTGTCCTAATGCTCTGGTTAAAGCAGTCGGTCATCTCCTTCAGGTCTACATCGCTCAAAGACTTCATGTGACCATACCTGACCCCATCGGGCCCTGGTGCCGTGTCTTTTGCCTTTTTCAAAATATTGTTAACATCTTCAACCCGTATGATGTCTTCATAGGCATATTCTTTATGGTGTCAGATAACTCCTCTCTAACTGCATCCCTGGTGTCCACATCAGTATGATTGGTCTGCTCTAAAAATCTCTGGAGAAACGCCTCCCCTTTCCCTTTGTCTGTTGTTACGCGCACACCATCATCTCTATAAATTGTTCCCACTGTCATAGGCCGATCTCTTCTTTGTATTTGTCTGTGCAGTTTCCAGAATTTTCGCAGTGTTTTATCACCTCCAATCTCATTCATGAAACATTCCCATTTTGACTTTTTGGCCTCTGCAGCACAGCGCTTGAAAACCTCCACCTTGTCTTTCTTGACATTTTCCGCCGTGTCCACTTCCTCTCGTGAGCTTCTGGGTGTCTGTCGCTCTTTCCTTAGCTGCTTCACTGCAGCTCTCTTTGCTTTCCAGCCCTGGTATGCTTCTGGGGTCCACCAGGGGGTGGGGGGGGGGCTGCAAAAAAGAAGTTTTAACAGACCTGTTGCATGCCCCCTGTCTGAGGCATCCAGGAAGGCTGTCGGTCCACTCATACCGGAAGGTCTTGCAAGCTCTTCCAGCCTTAGATTTCCTGGATTTAGAGATCAGGATTGAGCATGGCACTCCCATGGTCATTCAAAACAATCTACTTTACATCAAGTACTGATGATTGGGAGACAAGTGCCAAGTCAATCGCTGTGTCCGCATCGCCAGGCCTTATTGCCATTATAGTCGGCCTACCATCATTTATGCAGACCACATCGGAGTCCACCATGGCATCCGAAAGGGCAATTCCCTGTCGGTTTTCTCCACTGCTGTCCCAATCTCTGTTTCTCGCATTGAAGTCTCCATAAATGAGTAGCTATCACCTGGTAATACCTCCAATTCCTTAAGCCAGTCCCAGTTTTCCTTTCAGACAAAACAGTCCACTGTGGCATATACATGTATGATGTTCCAACTTAATCCCCCAATCTCCATTTGTATACCCTGGACCTCTCTTGCAATGTGATTCCACTGGCTCAAGTCAGTTAGTTAGGTAGTCGCGGTTCCAACTTCATGGCAACGGGTTGTCAGCCTATTTAGAGAGGTGTTAGGCAAGGATGTGTAATGTCTCCAGATCTGTTTTCCCTATACAGTGAAAATATTTTCAGAAATTTAGAAGATATAAATGAAATCAGCATTGGAGGACGAAACATCAATAACATTAGATATGTAGATAATACAGTATTGATTGCAGACAATGCGTAGGATCTGCAACAATTAGTGGATGCGGTTGTTGTGCACAGTGAGTAACTGGGGTTAGAATTACATTTTAAAAAGACACAGGTTATGGTAGTCACTAGGAAGAACGAAGTGCCACAATGTAATATACAAGTAAATGGGAATATTCTTCAACAAGTGAATCGGTACAATTATCTCGGAACAGTCATAACATCTGAAGGGAGATACCTTGAAGAGATTAGAACAAGAATCGCCATGGCGAAAGTAGCCTAAGAAGATGAAAAACATTTTACAAATAAAAATATGTCAATTGAAACGTGAAAAATAGTGTTGAGAGGATACATAGAGCCTGTTCTTTTGTATGGATGTGAAACTTGGACAATGAGCACTCAAGCTGAAAAACATCTGATTCCTGCAGAAATGTGGTTTCTGAGGAAAATGCAAAGAATACCATGGACAGACAGAAAAACCAGTGACCAAGTACTATAGGAGACAAATGAAAATCGTAAATTGATTAGAGAAATTAGACGTAGACAGTCAAAATTTTTTGGACATGTTATGAGAAGAAATGGATTGGAGAACTTAGTGACAACTGGTAAGATCAAAGGGAACAGACCAAGAGGAAGACCGAGAGGAAAATACCTGGATGGCTTGGCCACATGACATGGACGAGACAGGATCACTGAGCTGATCCACGAAACTGGTGATCGAGTGAAATGGCGAGTCATGACCGCCCACGCTTTCCGGCATGGCACATGATTGATTGATTGATATGCTTGGGAAGATGGTGAGAGGATGGCCAAAGTGAAGTGGGTGCAGTATGTGGCGAATGATCTCCAAATGGGTGTATCTTGGGTATACTGCTTATGATCGAGAGGTTTTCCGGAAGGTTGTTATGGGACCAAGGTTCTGCAGAGGACATGCTACTGAATGAATGAATGAACTATTGAGCCCCAGGCGAAAAAAGTAACTTCTCAGCTACGGCTTCCCCTAAACAAAATTCTCTGTCACAGCCTATTTAGACACCAAATATAAACCCCGCATGTTATCGGTCAATTTCTTGACAGACGGGCGGGCTTTAAACTAGCGCCGTATGTGCATCGCACGAGATATGCAGCTACAACAATGTGCTACACTGGCCAGACCCGACTTGTAATTGATTGCAATTAATCACAGGACTTGCATTGTTACTAGTCTAAGCTCCGGCTCGTGTGGAAAGAGCATTAGAATGTTTATCTAGGGATACGCAAATATTAATTAAAATTGTTTCTGCCCGCTGGAGAAGGTCGGTAGTGGAAGAGGGGATTTAAACCAGATTAGGCTAAGTATGCATCCTTTACATTAGCGTCTTCTACTTCTTCGTCGCATGCTTCGTCGCCTTCTTCTTCGTCGACACCTTCTTCTTCTTCTTCTTCTTCTTCTTCTTCTTCTTCTTCTTCTTCTTCTTCTTCTTCTTCTTCTTCTTCTTCTTCTTCTTCTTCTTCTTCTTCTTCTTCTTCTTCTTCTCCTTCTTCTTCTTCTTCTTCTTCTTCTTCTTCTTCTTCTTCTTCTTCTTCTTCTTCTTCTTCTTCTTCTTCTTCTTCTTCTTCTTCTTCTTCTTCTTCTTCTTCTTCTTCTTCTTCTTTCTCCTCCCAATTTTATCCACCTATTAGCATAGGCCCTCGTAACTCTTAAATATCGTTTTTACAACGTTTTCAAATTATTTGCATATCTTGTTGATAACACTTAGTTTGTTTTTCTTCACATTTTTATTATACACGTACTCGCGCGAGTGCATAAACATATCGTGTGTTGACAATTAAGGGTTAGTGAACGCGATTTCACAATTCCTTTATATATCGAGTCGAGTGTTCACAATGCCTTGATGTCGATGGTATGAGACGTCGGCCGTTCAGAAAGCACCGCAAACTTCTGAAAGTAAAATTACCTAGTAAATCACACGCAGTCATTAAATACTGGGATTGACTGCAACGTCGTGTATAGGACAAGCAGCTAACTTCATATCAGTATTGTTGTTTTGATTGATTAATTGATTTAGGGACCGACATCACAGCATTCGGGGCATTCCCATAAACGCTCCGTCCCCATCGCCAGAAGCCAGCGAAGAGTTCCAACCATATTAGTACCAGTAGCAATCTGATTATATGTGCGTCTCGCCTTTCCTCTAAGCGTCGAGCATCGGCCAGATCCCCTCGTCACTCCTCGCTGTCGCATTCTTGCCAGACTATGGTGATCCATTTGCTTCTCTGAGGTGTACACGTGCTCCTACAAGGCCGCAACCACGTCTGCCTTGTCATGCATCAATATTCCACCAAGTTTTGCAGAGCCAGCCAATCTGTTTGCCTGTTCATTCCCCAGCACACCGGCATGCCCCGGAGAAAGATCCTGACGATGCTTGCCACCCGTGACCTCCGAAGCGAAGCAAGCCACTCTGCACGAAGCTTGCCTGTCCTCACCCTCCTCAGCATGCTTTCTGAGTCAGTTACAATCACGATGTGTGTATGTATCGTATTCTCCATCCAGCGGAAAGCTGCACTGACTGCCTCAACCTCCATTCTTAAGCTAGATGTTGTGGTATCATATGCAAGGCTCTCATGCACCAACCGTCGACCATTGCCTTTGCCAAGAATACCAAGGCACTTCTACTACCCCTCAACACCGAACCGTCTGTGAAGATAATTACATCACCCGGGCGAGCATTATCCTGAATTAGTTGCTGGATTTCCACTTCCGTGGCCCCTGCTGGCCACTCCCTGCACTCCCAGCTCAACGTGATTATAACTCTACACAAGTCTAACTGCTCCGCTGAAACTCTGACCCACTCCTCTCCTCGCCAAATGTTCTCCAAGATGCACACCTGTCTGATCGTATCCTCCGCCTGAGCCATCCATGATTTCCCTCGTATCAGTCGCTGGCCCTTAACTGCGTCCAGCGCCTCATGCAACGGGTGATCTGTGTCAGCAGTTACTCAGAGGTTTGCCTACCCCTGCATCACCTTGAGACTACCAGCAACAGTAGGCAAACCAAGGATGTAACGCATACACACTACTGGGGGTGTCTCTGGTGCATCCCAGAATGACCCGCAAAGCCTCGTTCTGTATGCACTTTAATTTCACCAGCTGACTCTTTGAGACAGTGAGTAGTCCTAGTCCATAATCAATCACTGAGAGGATCAAGTGCTTGTATAGTGTGAAAAGTATTCTCTGCTCTATGTCCTTTGCAGCCATAGTTTTAAGTGCGTTGAGTCCCTTTTGAGATCTTGCACAACCGTCTCCACAACCTTCCCAAATGTATTTTGAAGGGTGATGATCCTAATGCCGCTAAGCTTTGAATGATCCTTGAATGGTTTTGGGAGAGGGATGAGATAACTGTGCACCCAATCCTGCGGTACTGATGCTGTCCTAATGCTCTGGTTAAAGCAGTCGGTCATCTCCTTCAGGTCTACATCGCTCAAAGCCTTCATGTGACCATACCTGACCCCATCGGGCCCTGGTGCCGTGTCTTTTGCCTTTTTCAAAATATTGTTAACATCTTCAACCCGTATGATGTCTTCATAGGCATATTCTTTATGGTGTCAGATAACTCCTCTCTAACTGCATCCCTGGTGTCCACATCAGTATGATTGGTCTGCTCTAAAAATCTCTGGAGAAACGTCTCCCCTTTCCCTTTGTCTGTTGTTACGCGCACACCATCATCTCTATAAATTGTTCCCACTGTCTTAGGCCGATCTCTTCTTTGTATTTGTCTGTGCAGTTTCCAGAATTTTCGCAGTGTTTTATCACCTCCAATCTCATTCATGAAACATTCCCATTTTGCCTTTTTGGCCTCTGCAGCACAGCGCTTGAAAACCTCCACCTTGTCTTTCTTGACATTTTCCGCCGTGTCCACTTCCTCTCGTGAGCTTCTGGGTGTCTGTCGCTCTTTCCTTAGCTGCTTCACTGCAGCTCTCTTTGCTTTCCAGCCCTGGTATGCTTCTGGGGTCCACCAGGGGGGTGGGGGGGGGGGGGGGGCTGCAAAAAAGAAGTTTTAACAGACCTGTTGCATGCCCCATGTCTGAGGCATCCAGGAAGGCTGTCGGTCCACTCATACCGGAAGGTCTTGCAAGCTCTTCCAGCCTTAGCTTTCCTGGATTTAGAGATCAGGATTGAGCATGGCACTCCCATGGTCATTCAAAACAATCCACTTTACATCAAGTACTGATGATTGGGAGACAAGTGCCAAGTCAATCGCTGTGTCCGCATCGCCAGGCCTTATTGCCATTATAGTCGGCCTACCATCATTTATGCAGACCACATCGGAGTCCACCATGGCATCCGCAAGGGCAATTCCCTGTCGGTTTTCTCCACTGCTGTCCCAATCTCTGTTTCTCGCATTGAAGTCTCCATATATGAGTAGCTATCACCTGGTAATACCTCCAATTCCTTAAGCCAGTCCCAGTGTTCCTTTCTGACAAAACAGTCCACTGTGGCATATACATGTATGATGTTCCAACTTAATCCCCCAATCTCCATTTGTATACCCTGGACCTCTCTTGCAATGTGATTCCACTGGCTCAAGTCAGTTAGTTAGGTAGTCGCGGTTCCAACTTCATGGCAACGGGTTGTCCCCATATTGCTCCGTTCCTGTGCCAGTGAATATCACAAAATACTCCTCACTGCCCTATGTGAACAATGGAATAGACAGGAATGTCGGCAAGCCAACAGCCCGCACAGGTACACTGTGCATAATGCCGTCGCCAGAATGCCAACACAAAAGTCCTCCACGAAAAATATAGTTCATCGTCGAAGAAAACGGCAGTCACCAGAAAGACTACATTGACCGGGGTTTTATCCCATATGGCTCGGTCTCTTTCTGCAGGACGACCCACCGAAAGCGCTGCACAAAGCACAAACTCCATAGCTACAGCGACAACTCCCAGGAGTCTCCTGAAAAATGCACTCGTGAACCGAAAAGGCAAACCAGTCAATCCAGCAACAGCCAGCCGTCATCGTTCCGAACATGCAGTTCACACGAAAACAACTGCGGACAGATGCAAATCATTCCACGTGAAATTCACAGCTCACAGTGTCGCGCCACGCACTCACTCAGTAGCAGGGCGACGGAACCATAGCCTCCTTAGTCGCCTCTTACGACGTGCATGGTAGGCAACAGTGTTACTATTCTTTGCTCCCCCGTATGGGCCCCGGCAACACACGGGCTCAAGTCAAGTACCACATGCTTCCCTCCTTCCTTCACCAGCAGACCTTGCCCATGTCTCATCTGCCCAGTAGGGTTTATATAACTGGCGCACCCAGGGCAATGGTATGTGTCTGTATTTAGCTACTGGAGCATGAGGACATCAAAATCATATATTAGCCTTTCCAATACACGACCTCTCTGCTTGGCACTACGACAGTTCCAATATCCCACTCTTACATGGTTGAGACCTAGTCTCTCCACTTCTCGTCTTGTTCTCCTGGCGCCTGCCCTCCTATTTCTATGTATTCTTCGCACACCATGTCCTCGTCTTCTCCTCCTCACTCTCTCTTCGCGAGCCCCTAAGGATGTGTCAAGCGCAGAGCACGTGCTCCGTAGCTCCGGCGACAATTCCCTTGTTTAAATAATACCATATACACAAAGTTTGAATATTCCAGGATATGAGTGTTCAGGCTAGTAGTGTCTGCCTGCTAGGGAAGGGGCAGGGGATGTCCCTCAGGAGTCCATACGCCTGGCGCCGCCCCGCCCGCATACCAGACGTTCCACGTTCACGACCAGCTCACCCGTGGCCATTCATTTCTCGGCACGTCGGTCCACCTTCAACTTGGGGGTTTATAATCGGAGTTTTCCATCTTCTTGATTGGCTGCTGTAATAGCTAACGGGCCCGATCTACCTGGGGGAAAGATGTTCCAGCGCCTCATTTATGGCGAGCACACGTGTATGGGAAACAATCCCAATGCCATATACTCTCTATCACATAGATTGTTTGCACACAAAATTCAAGATTGGCCAATCAGCGTTGTATACGTGTGAATTGGCGCCACGGACAGCAGATCACACATTTCAAGACTGCCCAAAATACAACATATCTAGGCAAAATCTTCTGGTTTAGAGAAACAATAGTGGAAGATATATTCTCTGGACCACTCAGTGAACTAAAAAAAAGACAGTGAAATTCATACAAGAGGCAATATTGCAGATATAGACAATTTCAAGCGAACGAAAGAAGAGGAAGTGAATAGACAATATTGTTGTTGTTTATGTGTATGGTTGTTGTTTATGTGTATGGTTGTTTTTTATGTGTATGGTTGTTGTTTATGTGCTCTTTCTTGTGTTGCTATAACATTTATACCCGGCTCTGTGGCAAAAAAAAAAAGGGGGGGGGGGGGTTACGGGCGCAATTCGTAATCCCGCATACCGCGTTCGAAACACAGCTGCAAGCGATTTGGCAGCAGAACTCTTTCCGTTCGTTTTTATACAAATGTATGAGTGCCGGTTGTTTAGACACTACTGAACATGAACTTGCCAAAACATAACAAACAGTCACAAATGCTGGTGTTGCCTTCGACGTCCTGTGAAGGAAATACAGCTAACATTTTATAACATTTATGTGACAGAGAAACTAGTCTAGAATGGATACCGTTAAAGACATATAGGCCACAGGGGGGAATCGATAGAGCAATGGCTAGCACGCCTACCGATTATCATGTGTTCGAAACCTGCTGAAGATGGGAATTTTAAACACAGTTGACCTGGGCTCCAGTTCGACCCAGCTTATAAAATGTCTACTCGGAAATGTGACACTGTGAAGGCTGTGACACACCACTACTTTCCATTTTCCGCCATGCAGTTTTGTTAGGTTCACGCCTACTCTTTGTTTGACACTTAATCTCTTAAAACGTTAAAAGGGTTCTCGACTAACTGTACTTGCCATACCCAATACGCCTCAGTAAACGATTCTCTACTATTGTACTTGCTATTGAGCTTTTGCAATATTGTTTAAGGTTAAAGATAACAGTTTCCCCAACAACAATCAATCAATCATGTGCCATGCCGGAAAGCGTGGGCGGTCATGACTCGCCATTTAACTCGATCACCAGAATTGTGGACCAGCTCAGTGTCCCTGTTTTTTTTTCATACCATGTGGCCAAGCCATCCAGGTATTTTCTTCTCGGTCTTCCAACAACAATACACACAGATAAACCACTCATAATGACAGCAGTGTCATATGCATCAGAAACATGTAGCTCAGCTGCAGAGCTTTGAAAACAGATCACTTTAGAGAAAGTTCCGAGTTGTAAAGGAAACCAAAATCATCGTATGGATGACGACCGTGATCAAAGAATTCGGACACATTTGTAAACAACAACAAATCAAACATACCAAAGTTAATTGCTTAATTGCCATGGATTGGGATGATCAATCCTCTTAAGTGACTGCCATGGCCTTATATACAGTAGTTTTCCTTATGCAACCTCCTTTAATTTGATATATATTACAGCATGTCTGCTACCATATTAACAAATGTTAAGCTATAACTGTCACACATCGCTACTTCTCATTTCCAGCCATCCATTTTTATTTGGTTGAAGCTTACTTTTTGTTGGGGGATGAATCTGTTAAAACAAGTCTCAGAATTCGCATATCTAAACTGCATATTTACAGGAGACGGACAAGGACACTTCTTCGTTGACCACCTTCAGACGTCAACATGAATGTATCCAAATAAAGCAGAAATATGCCAAGAGGAAAATACTGTTATTATCATCTTCTATGTTTACTTAGACATCCAAAGATTACGATGGAAGGTAAGGGACAAGTAAAAAACAACAACTCTCTTCCAATAAAGACGAGCGCGTTAGCGTTCATGATAGGAACCTAGTTGATAATGTTGTGGGCGTCGTCGTCGAAACTATCGTCGCCCGCGTTCGCAGCTCGTCAGCAGAGGAAACAGCCTTGACACCTATTCTGCCGTGCATTCAGTACCATAAAATGTGATGCTCCTATCACTCCATAGATTCATGGCAGTTTCCTACTGTTTGTATATCAGCTATTTATCACACTCATATACTGTTTGTATATCAGCTATTTATCACACTCATATACTGTTTGTATATCAGCTGTTTGTCACACTCATATACTGTTTGTATATCAGACGTTTGTCATACTCATATACTGTTAGTATATCAGCTGTTTGTCACACTCATATACTGTTTGTATATCAGCTATTTATCACACTCATATACTGTTTGTATATCAGCTATTTATCACACTCATATACTGTTTGTATATCAGCTGTTTGTCACACGCATATACTGTTTGTATATCAGACGTTTGTCACACTCATATACTGTTTGTATATCAGCTGTTTGTCACACTCATATACTGTTTGTATATCAGACGTTTGTCACACTCATATACTGTTTGTATATCAGCTGTTTGTCACACTCATATACTGTTTGTATATCAGCTGTTTGTCACACTCATATACTGTTTGTATATCAGCTGTTTGTCACACTCATATACTGTTTGTATATCAGCTGTTTGTCACACTCATATAGTGTTTGTATATCAGACGTTTGTCACACTCATATAGTGTTTGTATATCAACTGTTTGTCACACTCATATAGTGTTTGTATATCAGCTGTTTGTCACACTCATATTCTGTTTGTATATTAGCTATTTGTCACACTCATATACTGTTTGTATATCAGTTGTTTGTTACACTCATATACTGTTTGTATATCAGCTGTTTGTCACACTCATATATTGTTTGTATATCAGCTGTTTGTCACACTCATATATTGTTTGTATATCAGCTGTTTGTCACACTCATATACTGTTTGTATATCAGCTGTTTGTCACACTCATATATTGTTTGTATATCAGCTGTTTGTCACACTCATATATTGTTTGTATATCAGTTGTTTGTTACACTCATATACTGTTTGTATATCAGCTGTTTGTCACACTCATATATTGTTTGTATATCAGCTGTTTGTCACACTCATATACTGTTTGTATATCAGCTGTTTGTCACACTCATATATTGTTTGTATATCAGCTGTTTGTCATCATCATCAACATTATCGCATGCTTTGCCGGCCGGCGTATGCGCTCATTTCTCTCCACAGATCTCGGTCTTTGGTGTTTTGGATCAACTCTGCTGATGATGTGCCTCGTCCATCTAGCACAACTTCTCTTGATCTGCCCCTGCCTCTTTTCCCCCGTGATCTTTCCAGTTGTCTCGATGTTCTCCACTGCCTCTCTTCTCATCACATGGACATAGAAAGCTATTTGTCTCACTCCTGTTGTTGAATATAATGTTCTAGTGTTATTAGCCTCTTTCAGACAATCGTCCTTAGTTAATCTTGCAGTCCAAGGTATTCGCAACATTCGTTTCAGGAACCACATGTCTGTTGCTTCCAAGTTCTTCATACTTTGTTCATTTACATTCAAAGATTCACTGCCATACAGCAAAACATGTTCTATATAGTATTTCAGCACTCTTTTTCAAACATTAAATGAAAGTGACTTATTTTTCTTCTTCTTCTTTCGTTCGCTTGAAATATGTCTATATCTGCAATGTTGTCTCTTGTATGAATCTAACAGTCTTTTTTAGTTCACTCAGCGGTCCATAGAGTTTATCTTCCTAGAGAGACAACAGTGACTTATTGAATTAGATACACTGTAATTTCTGAAATGTAGCCTTTGCTTGAGTTATTCTGTTCTTAATCTCTGTTGTGCATCTTGTCACACTCATATCATCACCATCCAGTGCCTTTCCAACGACGTGGGCGACCATGCCTTTCCACAAGTTGCGATCTCTGAGAGCATGGATCAATTCGTGTGTTGGCTCCCTTCCGTGCCGTGACACAAGACTGTCTAGAATTTTCTCACACTGTCTTCCTCTATCTCTTTCCACAAGTTGTTCCGGTTGTCACAACATATTCCAGATTTTGTCTTCTCATAACGTGGTCAAAATATGATGATTGCTTCTTTTGGTGTTTGTGATAAATTGTAGTTGCGACTTAGCTTCCCTCAAAATGTCTAGCACATATAGTGTCTGTAAATCAATTGAATGAAATACACATACAGTTTTTTGTAAATCATTAACATTTCATACTCGTATAGATTTTGTAAATCAGTAGCTTGACATATTATATATCATTTGTAAATCAGTAGCCTGATATACTCACATCATCATCATCATCATCATCATCATCATCATCATCATCATCATCATCATCATCATCATCATCATCATCATCATCATCATCAACCACTTCTGCCGTTAAGCGTCGTGGGGAGGAATAATTTGCGCTCCAGTTCCCAGTGGGTGGCACTGGATAGTGTCATTCCATGTGATTCTACAATGTCTTTGGTGTCGTCAATCCATTTTCTTCTTGAACATCCTCTTTGCCTCGTCGCAGATGATCTTTGATGTAAGGCCAGTTATGGTAGTTGTTACTGTTGCACGACATACTAATATAGTTTGTGTAAATTAGTTGCTTGTGATACCCATATAGAGTTTTTAAATCAGTTTCTTGATATACTCATATAAATTTGGTAGATCAGTTGCATGATATACTCATATAGTTTTTGTTAATCATTTTGCTTATTGTGTCGTGAGTCATTGGCTATCTTCAAGGAGTACAGTTTAAAAAGACATTATCAAACAAAACATTCCGATTTCGGATACAATTTAACAACTGAAGAGAGGGAAAGGAAATACCTGGAGTTGGTGAAAAACTTGGAGAAACAGCAAACTGTTTTCACTAAACTGTCTTAAATTCTAGATGCAGCAACAGAAGCTAGTCTTGTGCTGTCACACAGAATTGTAAAACAGAACAAGCCATTTTCTGATGCCGAGTTCATCAAGGAATGTTTGCTAGATGCAGAAAACATTATGTGTCCAGAACAAACAAAAAATAAACAAATTTGACAACATTACTTTATCAAGGAGCACTGTGGTCAGAGTGTTTACAAGATAAGTGACAATTTGATGCATGAACTTCAAGATGCAAGTAAGAATTTTTGTGGTACTCTCTTGCATTGGATGAGAGTACCGATGTACATGATACTGCCCAATTATTGATATTTATACGTGGAATAAACACTTCTTTCAAACTCACTGAAGGGTTACTGAGTGTTGATAACTCAAAGACACAGGCCATGATATATTCAATGCTGTTACTAACTGTATTGAAAGAACTAGGTTGGTTTGGAACAAGATGGCAAGTGTTACAACTGACGGAGCTCGTGCTTTGACTGGAAAAAATGTAGTTCTGGTAAAGTTGATAAGTGATAAGTTTAAAGCAAAATATCGTGACCACACATTATTACCATTTCGCGGTGTGTTCCATCAAGAAAGTCTGTATAAAAACTGTTTTGAATATCAAGCATGTTATTGACCCAGTTGTCAGTGTCATCAACCTCGTAAGATCAAGAGGACTTAATCACAGACATTTCAAGAATTGACGATTTGGAAACTGAACATTCCGATGTTCTGTACCACACCAGTATTCGATGGCTGAGTCTCGGCAAGGTGTTGAGGCGAGCGTGGGACCTCTAAAAAGAAATAATGATGTTCCAGAGATGAAGGGCATTGATGTGACTTTTATACTAACATTGTCAATAAAGAGAGGAAGTTAGACTTTATGTTTGCCATTGAAATTATGGTAAAGTTAAATAAACTGAAAGTCAATCTTCAGGGCAATGTTGCGTTTGCACATCAATTGTATGTACATGTAAATTCATTTCAGGCAAAACTCTCACTGTTCTCCAGACAGGCAAGTGAAGAAAGGTTTTGTCACTTCTCTTTGCTGAAACAAACAACCATTTCTGGTGAAATGACTGCAAAGTACAAAGCCCAATTAGATGCTTTGACTGAAGAATTGGATGGAGATTCCAAGATTTTAAGAACTTAGAGCCACAGTTCAATATTCTCAGTTTCCCTTTTAGTGCAGAAGCTGATATAGCCACATAGGACATACAGTTGGAGTTGCTTGACTTACAAGCAGATCATGACTGAAAGAGAAATTCAAGTCAGACATTTTGCTGAATTTCTATGGATCTTTATCAGAAGAATCATTTCCCAACTTGAAAAACATTGCAGCTAAACTTTTATCATCGTTTGGATCAACATATATTAGCGAACAAACACTTTCTTGCTTAAAGATCAACACATCTAATGATAGGTCTTATTGTCGGACTGCAACTTGCATGCTGTCATGTGAACTTCAACAAGTAAACTTGCTCCAGATGTAAGGAATATTGTCAAACATTGCAAGCAGTTACATACATCGCATTAGAAATCAACAATTGTAGTGACAATGTAGTCGATTTGTGTCTAAATTAAAGCCATTGATGGAAATTTAAAAAAAAAAAAAGAATATTATAATACAAAAATTGTAAAATCTTGTTAACAAATTAATAAAAGATTGTGTCCGTATTGCAAAATATAATACATAAGTGTATCAGTAAAATAAAATTGCAATAGTTAGTTATGTATAATGTTTCATAAACTATAAATAATTCATAATTACTTATTGTGATAGGTTGCTGTAAACAAAGTGGACATTATATATATGCACCCCCCCCCCCTTTCCCCAAATAGCTTTACATTTGTCAATGTGGCCCTGCGCACAAACAGGTTGTCCACCCCTGTTCTAGGTAATAAAATAAGGAAGAGGGGTAATCGGCGAGAAAATATCTAACCAATTAAAAGCAAGCGTTAACATCACAACAAAACAACTATAGGCCCATTCATACAATTTACAGCATAAAAACATATCATCCTCATGTTTCAGGTCTTGTGCACACAGTCAATCTCACCAGTGTCCGCCAGACATTCTCTACCTTTTGTCAGCTCGGCTGTCTCCGACGTTTTCATTCTCCCACCGATGTCTTGAATGTCACGTGCCACATTCATGCTCATCGACCCCTGTCTGTCCTTGCAGGTGCCATGCCTTCCATTACAATTCATTTTGTCCTCTGTGATGTTAAGTATTGTCAAGTGATGATTGTCAAAGTATTTCAGCTTCGAAGACATGATGCAGTTTATCCAATCCAATCCAATTTTTGGTGCGTTTACCCCCTTTCAGCCTTCGAGTTTTCGACTTGGCTATGTTGGCGTGTTTATGGTGTAGCTTTCAGTTTGTCTTTCTTACTTTGGGCTGCTTGTTGTCAGCTTCCCGGCTTCTGATGGGTTGATTGCGTTCGTTACTTTTTTGAGGTTTTTCATGTCTGGTCAGAGTCACGATCTTGATGAGGTCTGGATTTGTTGTGTGTCCACCCTGTCATGTGATGCTGTTTCCTTCAGGGAGCTTTACCAGTTGTCGTCTCTTCTGGTGTTCCTCCTGTTTCCCCGTCTTGGCTTGCCTTCGAATCTTCTCAGTGTTCGCCAGTTCGAACTTGGTGTGGAGCGATACCGGTTCTCGGGCCATTGTTCTTGGTTTGTGCTGCCGTTTTCATCCAGTTCTACTTCTTCATCTGTTGCTTCTTCTTTTGTCTGGGTCTTTGCATTTTCTGGTTCGGATGTTCTTGGTCTATCTTCGCGTCGTATGTGTCTTCTCAGCTGGTCTGCTACGAAGACCGATCGTACATTGCGGGTATATTCCCTCAGCCCCGGCCACATTTCTTCGCCGCTGTTGCTGTGGATTTCTCTCTCCTCGTCTCTTAATTCTTCTTCTGTTTGGGACTTTGCATCTTCTGCTTCTGATGTTTCGGTCTTGGGCTTGAATAGTTCTATCTGTGCTCTTTCTTCCTGTATCTGTTTGAGAGTTTCTTCTCTCTTTTCTCTTTCTTCTTGGATTTTTGATAGAGTTTCGTCTATTTCAGCCTTTAAAGCAACTATTCGAGCGACATCCTGCTCAATCTTCTGCTGTACTTGCTTGAATTCGTCCCGGATGGACTGAACGGTGTTAATTGCGTTTCTTGCGTGCCAAGACGCTGCTGTCCATAACCCTTTAACTTCCAACAGGAAAACAATAGTAACCAGGCTCGTTCTTTAATAAATTTAAATTAAATTAAATTAAATTTTTGGGGGCTCAGTGGTCCCGAGGTATGGTGTCCGCCTCGAGTGCTGGAGGTCCCGGGTTCAGGCCCCGGTGAGGACCGGGATTTATTTAAAACATCCACCTGGACTTCCAGTAATAAAATTTCCCCTGGTCTCTGGGTAGTGAAGTCGGACTCCCGTGTGTATTGTTACGTAAAAAATCCCCTGGAGGTTGGAAATCGAAAAATAGTAGCCTAACGGCACTGCCCGGGCAAAATTTCGAGTTAAAAATCTACCCAAAGTATTTCAGGATCCTCGCCGATGCAACGGAGTTCGTGCATTGAGCTGAGTTTCTCCAGGCTCAAGTTTGAGTTACGAGGAAAACGGAACACTTATGGGTTAAACCGTGTGCCATGATGTTGATCAAACGACTAAACTAAACTAAACTAGTTCTTTAATAAAAATTTAACAGCGTCTTTGCTTTCAACGAGAAGAAGAAATAACATCGAGTCTCCAACATGAGTAATAAAACGTTAAATGCTGTTTATAGTTTTCTGACAGCTCATCGATTTTTGCCTGCAACAGTTAATACTAGTATGGTTTATCGTGTCTGTGTTTACAGAGCGGAGGGTAAACTATGTCATAGCGTGTATGTAACACTGTTAGCTCCGACAATAATATCGATGTGTATTTACTTAGTTCTAACTTACTTTCAGTCTTCTCCTTCCACGTCTGTTTATCGCCGTTTGTGAATTCCATTAAAATTCTTCGGCCGTTGGTTTAATTAATATCAGCATCATATTATATGAGTGTGTTCAGATAGGTTTGACTCATATTCCAGCCACATAACAATTGATTCGCCAGTCCGAATGTTTAAGCATAGCCTGCCATTGCAAACTCCAGCAAAAGACTGTTTGTTGTCCGGTGACGTCAGAATGACGTTTCTCCTGTTGACAACTCGTATCCTAGATTTCTCAGAGCTTTTGGGTTCTCGGATTTTTTACTTATTTTGTTGACGTCAATAGCGGGTACCTGCCCTATGGCATTATGCCCCCCTCTCCTTTAAAATGATCTCGTCATTTTCTAAATCGTAATCAATACATCTGACAATAGCAGTGCAGACGAAATAAGTTATAAGCTATGCTACATACGACAGTAAGGCCCCCTATGTATCCCACACAAAATTTAAAAAAAACTTATTTTACGACGGGCACGCTCACCTGTCTACGATCCCGCGGTAGACGTCGTGTAGACAACCCATGGGGAAATATATAATGAGGATATTCCACACGCGAATGACAGAAACTGTATTTCACTTACTAACGGTGATTAGGACACTGTGTGGTAAAACTTAATCCACTTTGTGATGAACTTTATATTTCATAGATATTGTATTCATAGATATTGGATTCATAGATATTGGATAGTATTTGTTGTTCTTGAATATTATTGAAATTAGTTAAATATGTTCATTATGGCGTTATGATGTTACGGTTAAACATTTATACATGATAATTATAGGGTTATTTAGTCGTGATCGATAAATCCTAATTATATGTTGTTATCACTCATAAAATAAGTTCCAGTCCACTGTGAGATTTCCTGCAGAGTTAGTCATCGATGCTAGTGGGAAAATGAAACGATAACTACGTTTACATCTCATAAGCAGTATTCATCTCCTCACAATTGATAAAGCGACGTGACAGTGAAAAGATTGCGGATGGTGCGGTAACTAGTTAGGATTCAATGGTACCTTTGATTCAACCACGTACCCTACTCCAGCTTTTGACCTAGAGAGGATGCTGGTCTTCGGACTTATGAGGGACTAATTTGTTAATTAGTTAGCACAGCCTCCCCATGGGCTGTCTACACGACGTCCACATTTGGAAGTGGACTGGAGGGCGTGCCCGTCTTACAATAATTTTTGTTTTGTTTTGTGGATGAGTTATAGGGGACCATAACTTCTTGCTAGTATATCGCCACATCTTCACTGTTATCTGTCAGTTGAAATTTGACATGATCAATAAAAATGATTACATATTTTTTTAATGGCAGGGGGCCATACTGCCACATAACGTGCAGACATGATGATGATGGATAGTTAGTATCGGGAAAAACCGATCGGAAAACCCACGCACAGAAATCAGTGCGCACCAACTTTAACAAGACAGTGACGTGTTTTGACAACAGCAGACTGGGAAACGACATGGAAAAGAGAAGCATGTTCTTGATGACCGTGGCACGCATTGTGGTAGCTAGGAGCTAACTGGTATGAACCCAGGGATGGAACGATAGTTAGCGTTATCAGAATTGAAGAGCATCATGCATGTGTAAAGAATCGAGGACACGCCCTAGACGGGAAGAGAAATAACAGAAAGACAGACGGGTTGAGTTCAAGGTGATGATCAGCTGTATATGTAAATCATGACTATGGCCGCCAGTGTTACAGGTTAGTTATTCATATCCGTATAGTTGTGCTCATATAGTTTGGATGCCGACCTGGTCATAACAGGCAACAACAGATTATGTCATATTAACTTTGAAAGAAGATGCCTAATAAGACGGCGTTTAACTGTAAGAGCCAAGCGTCAGAATTCATTATGTTCCAGTTCACACCTTTCTCTCCAGTTCTTGATCGTTGTTACTATTATTGGAAAGGTTGAGCCTATGTTCTTCATTACCAACATGTTTGTTGTTACACATAATGATACGTCATGAAGGAGGACCAACAGCATGCTGGCATTGCGTCTTGTCTTTTTCTTCCTCTATGCTGTTGAGCTTTGATCGCAGGTCTGTCAGTTGACCTTCCAGTTGCGCTTTGTCGCTATTTGTGAGTCGATTGGTTGCCTCATACTGCCTCCTAGCCTCTTTATATGATAGGTTGGATTTGATGGCGATCTTCATGGCTTCCTTGCTGTCTTGGTGGAAGGGGCAGCCGAGGTACCTGGCGCCGTGGTTGCCCAGAAATTTGGCGCACTTTCTGTTTTGGTTAGGCCTCCTGAAGTCCTTGTCCGTCTTTGCTTGCTGGCACTGACTGTATAGATGAGGTAAAGAGCAGAATCTGCATACCTGCAGTTTATCAGTCAGTTCACATTTTATAGAATGTCGGTAACTGTCTTTATTTTTTTAAATTTTTTTTTTACACGATATTTTAAGAGATTTCCTGTAAGATATTAATTCAAAAGCACAGATTTTCTTCTTTAGTGACCGCGCAATGGTCCTTCTGTGTGATGCCATGGAAAATATGAATTTCCTTAAAATGTTTATTTATTTTAATCTGCTTGCTCGTGTTCTGTCATTGATTCATAGCACTTTTTAACCTTTGTATTGTTGTGGTCACTCCCATTTCGAATCTTTAGAACTGTTTCCATTGTTGTTAATTATGGAGACAATCTATTATAAGCTTGTGTGTGGTTTTGTGGTGTTTCGGTTTTTTCAACATAGCGGAACAAGTTGTGTGTTCCTTGCGGACGGCAGTCAACAAAACAAGACGGCGAGGCCAACGTGGTGGCCGCAAGCGACGCAAGCGTGGAGGGGTAAGACGTTATAGACTTAAATGTGACCGTCTGGACCTCATGTACACTCGCATCCTAAATTGCAACTGCGCCAGGGTTAAACAACGTGGCCCTGTTTTCGAAAACCTGGTTTACAGGAACGACATTGTAGCACTCCGTGAGACGAGACTGGGTGATCAGTTACTCAAAATGGCCGGTTTCAAATGTTTCTACAACAGGCAACATCTGGGAATGACGATTCTCATCTCGATAGTATGGTTACTTCAAAGCTAGACATGTCCAGCTGGGACAATGACGACATACAAATACAGGCGGTCAGAGTTCAATCCGGTCTACCATTCGTGTTGGTTAATGTTTATGCCCGTAACGCGTGTGTTGATTCCCAGAAGTGGCAGTGCTTAAGTGACATATTAGGTCATGAAAAAAATGTCGATTTCAACGCTAAAGGCTGATCATGGGGAAACATTTCCTCCAACACACAGGAGCTCGAGACTGCACTTGAAACCATTGACCTGGTTTGTATCAACAGTGGCTGTGTCACCAGGACAGCTAGCCGCCCAGTGGATGAGGACAGTGCTATTGATCTGGTTCTGGTTTTTCCTTCACTCACTACAGTGTGTAGATGTGGTATCCTAGGGTACCACGGCAGCGACCACCACCCTTGCAGAATATTGGTGGAGAAAGGCAGAACCAGGCAGCACAAGTAAACGGTAAAGATTGTCCAGTATGACAGTACAGGGCAAGATGTGGTGTGTAAAATAAGGTATGACAAACGCAGAAAGTTTCAGGGTAGGAAAAACAGCTGGGATCAGCCACCCTGGTGGAATTTTGAGGTGGAGAAGGCTTGGATGGATAAGCGTAGTGCTGTAAGGAAATGGCGAAACGCTAAGAAGAACAGAGAATCCCATCATGGTCCCTGCATGCACTTAGAAAGAGAGATGAACCCAAAAGTAAGCTACTTAAAAAAATGGTTAAGGTATTTATAAAGGTGAAAAATTGGCAGAGGTATGTCAAAGAGTAAGCACAGACAAGTCACTGAAATTGTTCTGGTGACTACATAGAAGCATGATTGGGGTAGTCAAGAATAAAAGAATTTCTGACTTCCGAGGTACTGACGTCATCTGGCAGAGGACTGACGAGAACAAGGGCAAAGCCCTCTTCGAACGCTATCTAGAGCGGAGCAACAAGACAGACATGAGAGGCCGAAACCTTGCCAAGGAGGTCACCTCAGACAGGTGCAAGGCCCAGAACATTTCGGATGAAGATAAAGTTACAGTGAAAGAAATCAAGGCTGTGTTTCGACGATCAAAAAATAGAGCTCCGGGGCCAGATGGCATAAGATATGACGACATCAATAGGTGTACTGACAACGAGCTAGAGAAACTAGCAGACATGTACAACAACAGTATTTGGAGTGCTAGTATCAAGAAGGAGTGGTTACACAGCTATCTGATTCCGTTGCGGAAGCCTGACATAGACCACACAAAAATTCAGGGATATCGAGTAATCACAATGCAGAATACAATAGGCAAGCTGCTGGAAATGTTAATTGCCAGAAAAATATAAAGCCAGCTAGAGAAGCAAGGTGTTTTCCCACCTACGCTGGGAGGTTACCTTCCCAAAAGAGAAACCTGGACCAATGCAGCAGTTTTTGCCCGTAATGTTTATGAAGGTTTCCACTTCGGCATTGAAACCTTTGCTGCAGCGATTGATCTTGAGGACGCGTACAACAGAGTAACATTGGATTTTCTAATGCTTCAGCTTCTTGAACTCAAGATAACTACGTTCCGTTCCTCCTTAGTTGGATCTCTGCAGCCCTCTTCCAACGGAAAGTAGTTTTTAGATGTGGCAGTTGGATGTTGGAACCAACAACAATATATCCTGGCCTACCACATGGATCACCATTATCCCCGGTGTTATTCAACGCCTACACTGTGAGAATCATCAGCTAGCAGATCACTGGACCTGGTAGGGCTTTGTCATATGCCGACGATGTTTTAGTGTATCGTCTGGTTAAGGATCGAGATCAGGTTGCTGTGGAACTGCAAACCGAACTCAGTCGCATAAGTATTTGGTGTGCTGAAGATGGGGCAATAGTCAACCCAACAAAGGCAACAGTGACATGGTTCTCTTTGAATAATCATATTATCAACACTCCAACACCAACTGTTAATCTGTGTTCAGAGACTGTGGAAAGAACGCAAACAATGAATTATCTGGGGATACGTTTTGATCGAAGCCTTGCTTATAATGAGCACATAGAGCAGGTGATAACAAAGGCCAAGCGGGGTTTGACTGCGATACGGATGATGGCGGCAGCAAACTGTGAGCAGCGCCATCTATGCCTCCTATATGAGGGGCTTGTCATTTATTTTTTTTTAAGTATGCGATGGCAATCCTGACTCTCAACTTTTAAGCAGATAGAAAGGATGGAAAGGACACAAAACGAAGCTATGAGCATTATTCTTGGATGCACAAGAGATACAGCATGCAGGGCGATGCGCAACCTTCTTGCTTTTCCAACCATTGAAGACAGACTACAAATTTGCAGAGCACGTGCCTACCACAGAGTTAACGCAAACACACAACATCCACTGCATAGTGAAATTAGGAAGGTGAAGGGCAGCAGGTTAAAAAGAGGAAGATCGTGGATGGGTCAAGCCGAAGACATTCTTCAACAGGTGTGTTCGCTGGAGGACATAGAACATGGCAAGGAATGGGTAGAAGTGCCAAGAGATTTCTGTACGTCCTTTTCAGCTTGCATCCAACTAGACAGAACATGCAGACAAGAAAATCCGGCTGCTGTTGAGGCGGAAGTACAAGCATTGATTTTCGAGAATTCGTTAGATGGTGATGCTGTCATTTACACAGATGTGTCGGTCGTCCGACATGTGAGAAGCTCATAGGCCTTCAAGGCGCGGGCCGGAGGGAGAATTGTGAAGGAGGATTCTGGTGCTTTTGTTGAGACCACAAGTAGCCTGATTATGGAAGTCATCACAGTAAGTAAAGCAATAACATGGCTAATTCATTCTAAATGCTCTACGAGAAGTAAGACTTTTGCGAGAACCAAGTAATGACTGCGAATCTGCAACCATGGTCAGACTGCGAGAACAGCAAATTAAAAGAGGGGTTGCCAAACAAGATCACTAAGCAGGAAGCCAAAGAAGATTGATAAACCAACACAGAACTGGTGTCCTCAGCCGCTACACGCTACGGGATTTGCTGAAGAGGGGATCAGAGCACTTGTGGACTGAATGGTTCGATGTGCAAGGAGGATGATCCGTTGACGAACTAACTAACTAACTAACTATTATAAGTTTGTGACAATTTCACTTTCCTGCTGGCTGTAATTTTTTAGTTGACACATAGTTCTGTCCGTGAATGTTATGTGTTGGTTGATATGTAGTTTTGTCTGTGAATATAATTTGTAAACTGCAATGTAGTTGTGTATGTTGATGTAATGTGTTGGTTGGGTGACATGTCGTTTTGTCTGTGAATGTAATTGTTGCTGACTCGTAGTTATGTCTGTGGATGTAATTTGTTGGTTGACATATAGTTGTGTCTGTGGAAGTAATTTGTTGGTTGAAATGTAGTTTTGTCTGTGGATGTAATTTGTTGGTTAACATGTAGTGTTGTCTGTGAATGTAATTTGTTGGTTGACATGTAATTTTGTTATTGGATGTAATTTGTTGGTTTGTCTGTGGATATAATTTGTTGGATGAAGTGTAGTTTTGTCTGTGGATGTAATGTGTTGGTTGACATGTAGTTTTGTCTGTGAATGTAATGTGTTTGTTGAAATGTAGTTTTGTTTGTGGATGTACTTTCTTGGTTGACATGTAGTTTAGTCTATTAGTGTTTTTTTTTTTTTAATTGTAACATGTAGTTTCGTCTTTGAATGTAATTTGTTGGTTGAAATGTAGTTTTGTCTTTAAATATAATTTTTTCGTTGACATATAGTTTTGTTTGTGGATGCAATTTGTTGATTGGCATGTACTTTTGTCGGTAGACATTATGTTTTGTAAAGTTGAGAAATAGACTTTGGTCATCACTTGTCTGGTGACAAACAGGATTAACTGTTTAAATCCGTTATAACTGTTCCAGTGGAGGTCGTACCGCCTGAACACAAAGCAGATACACTGTCCTAATGAAGCTTATCAAATGTGCTGAAACTCTACCTCAGTCTTGATGTCCCACTGATTATAATGTCTAACACACTCGAAGGTCGTACAACTATGATGTCGATCAAACAATTGTGAAGATCAACATTGTACTCACACATTTTATCGTCAGTGAAATACACTTGTATTGTAACAATCACCAAATTCATATTCTTCTGTTACAAGTGCTTTGTGTATAAACCTATTTAATTTAGATATTCTGTGCTTTTCTTTATGTCTGATTTAAAACTATGGATCACTTACCTGTACTCAGGCATCGCTATAGAAACTTGCTGTATCAGGAGAAGATTTACGCCGCTCTATCCACTCTAATGGTACCGTTTATATAAATTGAATCTCCGAGTTGTTGTCACTATTTATTTTAGCTCGTCTGTTTTCTGAAGGTTATCAAAATTATGCCCTCATGTGTTATGCCGATAAGCGTAGGCGGTCATGTTTCTCCGTGTCACTCAATCACCAGAGTCGTGGATCAGCTCTGCGTTTCTTTCTCTACCATGCCATGTGGCCAAGCCATCCAGGTATTTACATCCCGGTCTTCCCCTTGGTCTCTTCCCTTCGATCTTGCCAGTTGTCACCAAGTTCTCCAATTCATTTCTTCTCATAACATGTCCAAAATTGTTTGACTGTCCACGTCTAAAGAGTAGTGTGTCAGGGGGATTTGCCCCCTTAAAATGCAGATTCAATTCACAATAGTTCCTTATATAGCACTATGTGACGTCATACTAATCTGCCACAAATCGACTCCGCATTGACAATGCGGAGTCAAAGGGATATAACTCAGGAGTAACCAATCGACTGGTATTTTGTAATATTGCATACCTTTAATTATTTCTAAATCTGGCCGGCGATTTGTTTGTTTTCGGGGCGGGGTAGGCCGACGTGGGGTGGGAGCTAGAGGTGGGCGCTGGGGAGTTGGCGCATGGAGTTGGCGAGGCTGTTTGAACCCTCGAGACGCGACAAGCGTCATAGTAAAACCGTAATAAGTAAAAATGTAAACATGGCGATTTTATGGTCTGTGGTGGGCCGTAGAGGCTTATACACTATCATCTTACGGGTGAAAGCTCGCCAAATGAAAACCTTAAAACGGTAAAGATGATAGGTAATACTGGTTGTAGTGGGTATGGCTTAGTGTCATTCGTTCTTAAGGGATGGGTGAGTGGAAGTGTGGCTAAACAAGTACTTCTGAACACTATCATCATACGGGTTACAGCTCTTCAAACGAAAATCTTAAAGAAGTACAGATGACAAGTATTACTGGTTGTAGAGATTATGGTTTAGTGTCATCGTTGTTAAGCTGTGGGTGAGTGGAGAAGTAGCTAGATAGGTGCCCCCGAAAACTTTCATCATACGGAATACTGCTCTCCACATGAAGACCTTAAAAAAGTAAAGATGGCCGGTATTACTGGTTGTAGTGGTTATGCCACAGTGTCATTCGTTGTTAAGAGGAGGGTGAGTGGAAGTATAGCTAGATAAGTGCTTCTGATCGTTACTAAGGGGTGGACGACTGAGTGGTGGCTGTGGAGTGGATGTAAGACGTGTTTTCGTTGGTAAAGAGGAGGACGTGTCGAGTCGTGGAGTGATTTTAGGGTGAAGCCGAGTTGGCAAAGTCGCTAGCGAGGAGGCCAGCGTGGCAGAGGTACGATGGTCAGAAGATATGATTCGAACCCAGTTGTCACCGAGGTTGAGTGTATGACCCAGTGGATAGCGTGGCTGAGGGTAGGGTTCATTGGGCAGCATTGCAGAGGGTATAAGTCGTATGTTATGTAGGGTTCTCTTGTTCTCTCTCTCTCTCTCTCTCTCTCTCTCTCTCTCTCTCTCTCTCTCTCTCTCTCTCTCTCTCTCTCAATCTGTCTCAATCTCGCTGTGTCAGTTTTCGCTCTTGTGTGACATTGGTGTGATACCAGTAGTTGTTTGAATATTGACTCTGTGTGTATGTCTGTGCGTCGCTGTCGGCGTGATTCTATCTTTCTGACTATCTATCTGGCTAACGTTCTAGCTATCTATCTATATATCTGTATATCTATATGTCTGATATATTGGTGTCTGTGTATATGTGAATGGTCGTTTTTCTCTGTATTCTTCCGCGGGTGACAGCGATCTGATATCAGTATGTATCCTCCTAATGACCGTGTGTGTCTTAAGTAGTAAAGAATAACTAAATTGCCTAGTTGCAGTTAATTAGTTGGCGGGGAAAATGCGTGTGTCATAGTAAGTCGAATGTAGCAGTAAGGTAGATAAACGTGGTGCACAATATTTGAAGAGCAACATTGAATCTGAAATACTCTCTTCGATGCGCTTATGTGTCGTCACAACAAGCCTTAAGGAGATGTTTAATAATCAAATCTTACGAGTTAGTATACTTAACTGCTTCCGGTTTTGTATAGTTAGAAAGGTAAGCTTTAATTACTAAAAGTAGTAGTATATACGATTTAATATTAAAATAGTGTTTTTGCTGTGTAAAGTGAAAAAGTAAAGATGGCGGTACGAGTTAGGTCTACCAACAACAGCTTCGATGTATATTTGAGAACCCGATCGTCTGAAGACCTTGGGTTTTCCCACTATATATCTAATGAAAAGTGGTCGACTGTATTATAATTACGGTTATTACTATCTGGGGTTAGAAATACAAGACTCGTCCACGGGCTGTGTGATGGTCTACACCCAGTCACATGGTCACATTTCTAAGGGATGCATACGGAACACGTGAGTAATCGCTACGACCGGACCACGTTGGAGCGCTGCTTACGGGCACATGCATAACGATACATCCGGGACAAGTGGGTAATGGTTACATTCGGTCAAACATGGCGTTGTATCTGGCCACATGTGTAAGGCTACACCCGAGATGCGTGGTTAAGAGGGGTACTACAGAAGAATGGTCGTCTGTCGGTTTTCGAACCAGGAGACTTAACTCATGACAACCACCATGTATGGTAGTGAGATCACTACCGCGTCCATAGCGCATGCAAACTCTAAAGTGGTCTCCCTTTTTTTCGTTTCTATATCCGTTACGGCAGACCACCGAGTAACACCAAAGGACTTGAAACTACTATCACGACATCAAGACAACAAAAGGCAGTTTCGAAAGTTTATACTTGCGTGTAAACAATTCGTCACAGTTTCCGATTAAGCCTTTCTCATAGTCATAGAGGAGAGCGCCTACACCAGGCTGGGGGAAGACGTATCAGTACGTTACAGCTAGGGTTATACACCGATGGCTGTTTAGCGCATTTTATCAACTGCATATTATTACACAAGAACACAACAAGCTGACCCGATTCGAGTTTAGGTATCTCATGTAACTTGACATTTCGCGATCACGAACTGGCCTGACCAGTGATGTTATCACGGTTAAGAGCAAGCAGTTACAGTTTCATGTATCTTTCCCCACAAACCTATTTTAAATACCAGTGTGTGTCTTTCAACTTGTCTGCTTGTTGTTCTACGTTTCACATCCAGACAAAAGTACAGATTCTATGTATCACTTCAATATTCAAGTCATCATCATCATCAAGTGCCTTGCCGGCTGGCGTAGGCGTTCATGGCTCTCCACAGATCTCGGTCTTTTGTTTTCTGGATCAACTCTGCTGCTGATATTCCTCCATGCCACCGTTTCAATCCATCCAGCATCATTTCTCTTGGTCTGCCTCTGCCTCTCTTCCCCTCGATCTTTCCAGTTGTTACGATGTTCTCCAATGCCTTTCTTCTCATCACGTGATCGAAGAAAGATGTTTGTCTCAGCCTTATTGTTGTATATAATGTTCTAGTTTCATTAGCCTGTTTCAGGCAATCGTCGTTAGTTACTCTGGCAGTCCAAGGAATTCGCAACATTCGTCTCAGGAACCACATCTCTGTTGATTCTAATTTCTTCTTAATTTGTTCATTTACATTCCAAGATTCACTGCCATACAGCAAAACTGGTTCTACATAGCATTTCAGCACTCTCTTTCTTACATTCAGTGATAGTGACTTATTGCATAAGATACTCTTCATTTTCTGAAATGCGGCTTTTGCCTGCCCTATTCTGCTCTAATCTCTGTTGTACATCTTCCATCTGATGTTATAAATGCCCCTAGGTATCTAAAATTATCAACTTGGTTAAGGATTTTCCCTTCTATTTCTATGTCACATTTTGGTGTCACCATTTTCTTTGATATTACCATTGTTACTGTTTTCTTGATATTCAAGGAGAGTCCTTTCCTTGCACTCTCTGTTACTACAACGTCTAATAATTGTTGTAGGTCTGTTGAATTATCCGCCACCAATACTGTGTCATCTGGATAGCGTATATTATTTATATTATAACCTCCAACTATTATTCCTGGCATCTCTTTGATCTCTCTCATTATTACTTCGCTATACAGGGAGAAAAGATCTAGTGACAAGACACACCCTTGTCGTACTCCTAGCTTTATCTGTTCGTAACTACCCTCTTTATTTCCCATTTTAATTGCTGCTACTTGGTTCCAGTAAACATTCTTTATTATTCTTAAATCTTTTCCATCAATGTTGACATCTTCCAACATTTTAATCAGTTCATCATGTTTTACTTTATCAAATGCCGTAGTATAATCTATGAAGCACAAATATATGTCTCTCTGTTTCTCTAGTGACCTTTCTATTAGTGTCCGTAATGTATAAATTGCATTGTTTGTGCCCTTTCCTTCCACAAATCCATACTGTTCTTCACTAATTTCCATTTTTATTTTATTTTTGGTTCTTCTCATTATGATTCTGAGTAGAAGCTTAGTGATATGGTTTATAAGGTTAATTGTACGAAAGTCTTCACAATCAATTGCTCCTGGTCTTTTTGGTATAGCTATAAATACAGATTTCAGCATATCACTGGGTAAATATCCACTGCTGTAAATATCATTCAACATTTTGGTTAATATATCTACTCCAAATTCTCCCAATACTTCTAATTCTTCTATTGTGATTTCATCTGGCCCAGCCGTTTTTCCTTTCTTCATACGTTTCATAGCGTCAGCGACTTCTTCTTTCAGTATAGGTGGACCTTCTAAGTTACTATCTTCTGTTAATTCTTCCCTTTCTCCTTCATATAATTCTCTTATATACTCATTCAACCTCTTCATTATAGCATCTTCCTCTAATATTATCTTTCCTGTTTTTGATTTCAAACACCCTGTATTTATTCTTATTTTTCTTCCTGTAAGCTCACTGATCTAAATAAGAGAATATTCAAATAAGAAAATATATTAGCCAAATTATTAAAAATGTTGGGCAAATACAGAAATATAGTGGCCAAACCTATAAAAAGTAGGTAAAATGATAGCCAAACTAATAAAACTCTTGGCCAAAATAAGAAATATCTCAACCAAACATATGAAAATTAGGAAAAAATTATCGCCAAATCAACTAAAACGTTGACCAAAATAGGAAATATCTCAGCCAAACTTATATTTATGTAGAAAGAAATAAGAAAATATGTTAGCCAGAATAATAAAAATGTTGGCTAAATTAAGAAATATTGCAACGAAACTTATAAATTTAACGACCAAGTATGAAATAATGTTAGTCAAATGGGGAAACTATCGGTCAAACTCATACATTTCGCGTCCAAACCTATATAAAGAAGGAAGATTTGTTAGCTAAATGGGAAAAATATTGACAAAGTAAAGAAATATCTCGACCAAACTTATAAAAATATGAAAATTTGTTAACCAAAGAGGAAAATATGGCCAATACATTTTTCATTGTCTGCAATCAAGACTGTAACATCTGCATATCTAATGTAATTATGTATCGTCCATCAATGATGATTCCTTCCATATCTTCTATATTTCTGAAAATATTTTCAAAGTACAGGGAGAAAAAATGTGGCGATATTACACATCCGTGTCTCATGTCTCTCTTAATAGCCTGATATTGACCTACTTCATTATCAATTCTTATGGCTGCTTGTTGTTTCCAATATATGTTTTTTTAACATGTCTAAGGTCTTTTTCATCAATTTGTAAATCTTTAAGCAACCTTATCATATCGACATGTCTCACTTTATCGAAAGCCTTCGTGTAGTGAATAAAGTAAAGGTGTAGATCTTTGTTTACTTCTATAGAACGTTCAATTACTGTTCTCAGTATATACACAGCATTTACTGTACCCGTGTCTTCTATAATTCTACATTGTTCTCATATTTCAGGTAGTATTGTCTTCCTAACTGTTTGCATGATAACTTCCAGCAAAATCTTCGTGGTGTGGTTCATTATACTAATTGTTCGATGTTTTTCACATTCCAAGGCCCCCGATTTCTTTGGGATTGCAATAAATATAGAATTACATAATTCAGGAGGTATATCTCCAGTATTATATATTGCTCTCAGTAATCTGATGACTTGGTCTATTCCATATTCTTCTATGGCATTGATAATATCTGTTGTGATGTTATCTTTACACGGGGTCCTGCCAGGTTTCATACGGTTAAGAGCATTCTGAACTTCCATCTTCAAAATTAATGGGCCTTCCATATTATTCCGAAGATCATATTTGTCTTCTCTTGTGTCATCATAGCGGACTTTCACATCATTATGTACCATGCCCATAAACGTGCGCGATCATGTTGCGCCATCTCACACTATCACCAGAGTCGTGCATCAGCTCAGTCGTCTTGCCTCGATCAAGCCATGTAGCCAAGCCATGATGATTGATTGATTGATTTAAGAACCGACATCACAGCATTCGGGGCACTCCCATAAGCGCTCGTCCCCATCCCCAGAAGCCAGCGAAGAGTTCCACCCCCATTAGTACCATTAGCAATCTGATTATATGTGCGTCTCACTTTTCCTCTAAGCATCGAGCATCGGCCAGATCTCCTCGTCACTCCACGCTGTCCATTCTTGCCAGACCATGTCTGAAGTCATCCAGTATGAAAGCCACTATCATCTACTGCCTGTAGTACTATGCGGTGTATGGCGGGGGGTGGGGGTGGGATCTTGAGCCTGGGGAATTAAGACCGCATGAGTAGTGCAGTCGCCGCGAACTGTGCAGCTTACAATTTTCTTTTTGGCCCCAACAGAAAAATATCCACACCTTACCGAGAATTCAAACCCGGGTCTCCCGAAGGTAAACTCCGCATTCTAGTCATTCGGCCAACCACTCCTAAAGGCCACATTCCATCAATTTTAGCTAAGTACTTGCAATATGTTGTGGTATAATGTTCAGTGAAAAGCATTTGCATAATTCCCGGAAATATTGCGCCACGGTTTCTTAATCAGCCGCAGGGTGATTTAAAAACAGATCGCATTGCGCTTGTTTCTATAGTATGAAACATCGGCCTCTCAGAAAGCAAACGGCAAACTACTGAAAGTGAAATTTCCTTGTAAGTCACAGTCAAAAAGTCTAAGGTTGACTGCAACGCCCTGTAATGACATGCAACTAACTTTGTTCAAAATCAGTTAACTCTCCGCTTTAGAGATGCCCTGGTGGGCAGACATTCGGACCTGTCATTTCCTGTGACTTCACTGACATGTCAGATACACTTCAGCTCTTGTAGATGTGATGACCCTGTGTATACCAACCACTCATGTCGTCAAAACCCAGACTGAATCTTGCGAGACATCTCTTGTATGTGTGGTGACCCCGTGTGTGCCAACATCTCATGGCATAAAAACCCAGGCTGAATCTTTCGAGACAGCTCTTCTAAGTGTGATAACCCGGTGTATGCCAACCACTCATGACATCAAAACCCAGGCTGAATCTTGCAAAACAGCTCTTGTAGGTGTGATGGCCCATTGTATGCCAACCACTCATGGCGTCAAATCTCAGGCTGAATATTGCGAGACATCTCTTGTAAGGGTGATGGCCCCGTGTATGCCAACAACTCATGGCATTAAAACCAAGGCTGAATCTTGCGAGACATCTCCTGAATGTCAGCTATGATGACTAACTTACTGAATGAACTGTTGGAAGCTCTCTCAAAGTTACACATACCGCCTACACTTCCAGTCTGATACCGATTGTTGGTTTTGAAGCTGCTTCACTGTTTTCTGCAGTTGTCCTTCGCCTCTGTCTAGGTATGAAACCCCGTCTCTATCTCTCGATGTTTCTAAGCTCTACGATGTTTTACCACCTCTGCCCTACCTAAGTCAGGATTTGTACTGATCGTATGTTGATTTGAATGTTGGTAACACATTTAGTGTAAAATCAATTTTATATATATATATATATATATATATATATATATATATATATATATATATATATATATATATATATATGTGTGTGTGTGTGTGTGTGTGTGTGTGTGTGTGTGTGTGTGTGTGTGTGTGTGTGTGTGTTAAAGAGAAGGACTGATCTTACTGAGTAAACTGAACTTAACGCTTAGATTAGAAATGCATGGAGTACATGTTTATTCATTTGACGGTGTTTAACTTTGATGAAAAGCATCTGTTATAACCTGTTATATAATACATATCACATAACAAGCAAAAATCACTCTCGTGACTTAACTGATTCAATGCTAAACAAAACAACAACTAAAATTAGTTTTGAACAAAACATGGTGCATAATAAAAATGAACAAGTATTATCGTTTAAATTTCCCTTAACTGAGCATTAAAATTGCGAGTATCACATTACACGTAAAGCAAAAGGAAAAGGGTATGAAACTATCCGCTCCCTGAATTTGAAAGGAACCTCAAGGCAGTTATCTTTCGTTGGATATTCAAGCAAGCTAACCAAACATCATTTAAAAACCAACTAATTCATATTTTATATAAAGTCTACTCTTGCAAAAGATAGGTGCTGAAGACGGAGGCAGCCAGCCAGGAGGAGCACCACAGAAATCAGGCTGCCACGCAATAACGCCGTGAATTATGTTGACAACTGCTACATGTTATGTGCTGAAACGGACTAGATTCCGTCTGTCCTCTGCATTATTTCCCTTTGGTCGGCATAAGCCGAATTGTCTCCCGTCTGATTGGGACCCTAGCTAGGGAAATCCCCTGCTAAAATAGTCCCTAACGTCATAATTCGGGAGAATTTGTGAAGAATTTAGATTCTTCGAGAAGGGAATAGGCAATGTGCGTACGTGATGTTTGCTGTCACGTTGGATCCACAATTACATCGGGGAACACGGGATTCTGAATGTCTCCGTGAACCATAGGATTCTCTAGGCCCGAGATGTAATTGTGACTGTGCACTGACCTATCCGCGGTTAGTCGCCTTTCAGATTTCGTCAGAGACGGCCGATATTCACTGACTGCTGTGAAGAGATTTCTTAGTCGCTGCCAGAGCGGGACACCGTGCAGTCCAGGAATGTGGTGATAGAATGATCCAAGGTAATCTCTTAATGCCATATTAAGTTAACTGTTCTCCTTAAATAAACGCCGGCAGTCGAAATACTGTTAAGCGCCGAATGTAAAATAATTGTCTCCGCGAGGCGAGTAAATTTTCCTCCGCGTGTCTGCATGTCTAATTAGCAGCTATCGATCGGCTAGGAAATATTTAGGTCAGACGTCGGCTGTCACGACAACTGTTGTGTGCGTCAAAACATCAGGCATGTGTAATGACACATCTGATTAGCTGTGTAAAATTGATGTTATCAGAGCAGATAGAATTAAATGTGTTATACTAACATTACATTCATTGTTAGTGAACGATTTACTATGAAGTTATTACTGCCAATTGTAATTATGTTCGGGTAATTTAACAACTGTGTAGCAAATGTGTTAACTATCTTGTTTAGTGATTACATATTTAGGGCTGTAAGGAATTTTGACATTAGTTAAACTGTTATGTTAGAGTCAGTAATAGTGATGAGTAATTAGCATGAGCTAGCCAGTGATGGGTTATTTGCTTAGCTAGAATAGGGTGGTAACTTATGTCTTGCATCAGTGGTGTTTATTAATGTCTGGAAACAAGGTGTTATTATTTCATTAGGATGTGAAGGTAAGTATTTGCTAAGTGAAGATGCTAGTGCTCTTCCACCTTTAGTTAGAAATGTCTTATATTTATTTGATAGAGGTAGATAGGTATTGCCTGTGGATTTATGTCACTACTTGTTTATATGCCAGCCAGCCTAAGTGAATCTGTGTACCCGATCGTGTTTATAATGTGCGGCCGGTACGACCGACTATTGATTTGCCTATCCGACAAAGTGATTGTGCGTGACCGTGTGTTGAATTTGAATACCCGACTGAGAGCGATGCGACGCTCTGTAATCGAGGCCGTTGCGCTAATGACGATCCGAACTTCGAACAAAATATTGTCTGTCTCTACAGTTCTTTTCTTCTCTAAGCCTGACCTATAAGTGGGGCAACTTATTCACTAGGAAGTGGTAGTTACATCCAAGCCACTTGAGGGGGGACTGGAGATTTAGTGGATGAGGAGCTGGATGCCACTCTAAAATGGACGACGTGGCCTAACTCGCCACGGAACCAAGGTGGTCTTTTTCCACAGCAGCTGGGGAAAGATTACTAGGTGGATGGCCACCATATCTGTGATGGGCCTGCACAGACTTGACCGTCATGGGTGAAGGTCAAATAATAAAGGTCAAACCTTGTTCTGGGACAGAGATCCCAGAACAGAAGCTGTTGCTTTGTTTATGAGTTTGTTAATTAGTTATTAACAATTCATGATTTATAATTTGTTAATGCTATGTTAATGAATTATGATGTAAATAATTTGTTAATGTTGTATAGTCATTAATGAGTTATGTTGAATTAATTGATCAATGGGGTAAGTGATTAATTAATTGTTGAGTTGTGTGGATGAGGAGGATATGTCCGGCTGGACACCTCCTAGTAAATGTAACCGCTACACTGAAAGATAAGTAGGTGTATTGTATGGTGGTTGTTGGTTGAAGAGAAGTGGAGGGTTGGAATAACACCAGGTAGAGGATACAATGACAGAGTCAAACAGTCTACTCTGGTGCTATCGGGCCGCATTGCCCAGACGAGTTACTTAACTATACACTTGCGTACTATTGCTGTCTTGCATCCTCATGCCTGTACCTTGTAGTTAAGAGTTGATCTATGATGTTGATGATATAATATAGCATATATGATATATGTATATTACTCTGATGCATGTGTTAAGGTTGAGATGCAGGTTAGTCCTAGTTGTAGTTGAGTACTAACACCGACCTCCATGTTTCAGGATCAGTTATATATAATGGAGATTCATGAGTTAGACCATAAACTCAAGGGGACCAGTTCACTCCAGTGCCAGTCAAGATGATGTTTGAGGCAATACTTTGAGAGGTCATCTGAATCTGCCAAAGTCAACACTTGAGAGAATCTGAGTTTAGAATATCCCAGTAGGTCTATGCTACGACCGCCGCGACGAGTCCGACGAAGATTTAGTCAACCGACCCAGGCTGGGTCGAGGACTGAAGCGTCTCTTGATTCACACTGGTAAGGTACTGGTGCAGTTCTAAGGTAACTCAGTGGTGACTTATGTACTCTCAAGGAAATGAGTTCCATTTGTGTTGATGAGAGCGAACTCTGTGATATAGTCACAACGGCCAGTTTATTATGTTTCAGGCCCGGCTGGGTCGTAATGAGGACAATTGTATAATTCATTTAAACTACGGTGCGAATCTACAGTTGTGATCCTTAACGAAACCTGAACTTGGTCAATTGACCTGCCACAGTGGTTTACTATTTTCGGAAACACCGGAGGGACATACTTGTTCGGGTAGGGATCTACCCAATTCCTAGAGGTGTTGTTGGACAAGGACATTGTAAGCTGTGAAGGTATTAGATACCTACAGAACTGTGAAGCGTAGTGACTTGTGAATATGTTGAGTTCTTACATTCACCTGTTAGAGCATTCAATTGTGACAATGTTGTTTTTTGGAGCCAGCGCTCCAGTTATAGATTGCAGACAGTTTTCTCATTAACTTGAGAAGCCGAAGAGCAACCAGTCTCTTAGATACTAGTGATTGTGCTACAGTACTTATCATCGGTTGGGGACATCTAGAATTCTAGGGTCGGCCCAGACGTCATCAGCGGAGTGGAACTTGGGAGTTATTACGTCATCGAGGGATGACCAGCGAACTTTGGTGAAGTGTCAGTCCAGTATCAGACATACGCCTGACCAGTCCTAGATCTTACTCAGTGGAGGGAGAGAACTTTGGAAGAGTCAACAACTTGGAGTTCTTCTGCACTGAAGGTTCATCGGGTGAGTCGTTAACCACGACGGGACGACAGCACGAACTGAAGTCACAAGCTCCGTGATGATGACTGATCATCTGTAGATCTTCTCTCTGTTCTCTAGCAGCCAGTGTACATGTTGCCTTCTATCCCGGCTTTTCAGCCATCCCTCTCTGAATTATAGTTGACGTATTCAGAAATTAAATTTTGCTTTGTTAGCCATGGCTTTGAGTACTAGTATGACTGTTGTCTTGTCCGAGCCTCCTGTGGGTAGGAATCCATAAGTGGGGAGGGGAAGGTCAGCTGTCCCGGCTTGTGTGGGGCCTTGTAGTTGTAAAGTCCTATTGGGGTGGTCGGAGCAAAAGCTGGGGATATTAACTATAGTAACATACCTATCCAAGCCCCGGGGGTCTTGTTACAGTGCTCGCCCTGCTCTGAACCCCCAGGAAAGTGCAGTGCCGGGCCTTATGCCTCGTAAGGGTCTAACCACAACTAATTGAGGTCCTTCTCAGATGTCCCGCAGAGCCAGAGGGCCTGACAATAGAACGTCTGGCCGTACCAAACAACGACTTAAAATAATGCACTGGAATGCAAAGGGTATCAACAAGAAAAAAAGAATAGAACTAGAAAACATCTTGGCCAAAGAAAATGTAAGTGTATGTTGCTTGCAAGAAACTCACCTGAACGAAAATATAGCCTTCAAAATCAGAGGCTACCAGTGTTACCGATCTGACCGAAAGGACAGGCGAAAGGGTGCGATACTGACGCTTGTCAAAAACAACATTCCTGCTTCCCAAATTGAAGTGTACATGGAAGGGGCTGAGTATCAGGCACTTAAACTTAAGACAGACAATACAGAGCTTCACCTGATCAATTACTACTGTCCAAATGACCGCCCACAGGCACTGGACACACTACCATTAAAAGGAAAAATGATTGTGTGTGGCAACTTCAACAGCCACTCGCAGAGCTGGGGCTATGATCACATGGACCAGAGAGGAGAGAGACTGGAAGACTGGCAGGATGATAATAGTTTCATCCTGATTAACAAGCCGTCTGACCCACATACCTTCTATTCGAGATCATGGCACACTACAACTACACCTGACCTGGCGTTTCATTCACCAGTCCTGGAGTGGAACATTATACGAATTGTTAGGAAACAACTTGGTGGCAGTGACCATCGGCCAGCCTTTCTAACTGTAGAAAATGAGCTTGTAAGTGAAAGCAGCACTCTCTCGAGGTGGAACTACAAGAAAGCAGACTGGGGAATGTGCAGGCATCGCACCAGCATACTGGGCTAGAAACCTGAACACTGAGAAGGACATAAATAAAGTAGTTGAAGAGTTTGGGAAATGCATACTACAGGCAGCACGAGAAACAATACCTAGAGGAGCCCGTAAACATTATAAACCCTACTGGAGTAGGGAACTGGAACAGTTGCATAAAATTGTGAATGTATGTAGAAAGTAAGCAGAGGCCAATCCCAGCCAAGAGCACCACAATAATTATCAGCACGCAAAAGCCAAATTTCAAAGGACACAGCTGCAGGCTAGACGGAAAAGCTGGCAGGAGAAAACAGAGTCACTGAACTTTGAAAGAGACACCAGGAAGTTATGGAAGCTAATAAAACAGCTTAACGATGAGGGCACAGGGAGAAACTCAAAAAATTGTACTACATAATGACGGAAACATCTTAACAGGAAAGCAAGCAGCTGACCATTTTGCGAACTCATTCGCACAAGATAACAATATAGAAATTAGTCCAGAGAAACAACAAGAGATTCGAGAGAAATGGCAACATACAGGACAGAAGGAAATTGTACATAAGGTTATGGAGACATCTATCACATTCAGTGAACTGGAGCTAGCCATATCAAAACTTAAAATGCGAAAGTCACCAGGAGCTGATGATATCTCCAATGAAATGATCAGGAACCTAGGAACAGAGGCCAAAGCAAAGCTGCTACAGATCTTTAATAACACATGGACCTTAGGCAGTGTCCCACAAGTCTGGGGAGAAGCAATCATGATACGACTTCTAAAATCTGGGAAAGACAGTTCCTTTGCCTCCAGCTACAGACCCATTAGCTTCACCAGCTGTCTCTGCAAAACAATGGAACGCGTCATCAATCACAGACAACAGTAGTACATTGAAAGTGAAAACATCCTTGTGCCACAACAGGCTGCCTTTAGGCAGTGCTACTCTACGGAAGTTCAGACAACCTACCTCTCTTAAGAAGTTGAGGATGCATTCCAAGAGAAGAAGCTGGTACTTGCGGCTTGGGTAGATCTGAAGAAAGCCTTTGACAAAGTCTGGAAAGAAGGTCTGATGAAGAAACTGAGAAACTGCAAAGTCAATGGAAGAATGTACAAATGGGTGAAAGCATACTTGCACAACAGAAGAGCTCGAGTACAGATAGACGGTCTCAGGAGCAAGAAAGTACTATTGCGTCACGGTGTTCCCTAGGGCGGAGTCCTGTCCCCAACATCTTTTATAATCTTCATCAGTGATCTTGTTGCTAATCTACCGTATGGAATTAAAGCGGCAATGTACGCTGATGACCTGGTTTTGTGGAGCGCAAATGAACATGCATCAGTGGCCGCCATATTGCTACAGAGAGCTGTAGATACATTTGTTGCATGGGCGGATAGATGGTGTGTCAGCATAAACACTGACAAGTGCAGCACCACTCTATTTACCCTTTCTCCGAAACAAAAGGCAGCGATCATTTAGATACATGGAACACCCATAAGAGACGATACAGAACCAACATCCTTTGGTGTAACATTCGACGACAGGCTGACATGGAGAAAACACATAAAAAAAGCAGTAGCAAAAGCCAGAAGGAAAATAGCCATCCTGAGAAAGCTAAGTGGGACTACTTGGGGAGCCAGTGGGAAAATACTTAGCAAAGTTTGTCAACAGAGCATATGACCATACTTGGAATACGGATCAACTGCGTGGTGTTCATCATCAAAAACCACATTACAGGAGCTGGACAAGGTGCAAAATCAAGCTCTTAGAGTCATTACAGGAGGGATGAGATCAACCCCTATAGTAGCAATGAAGAAAATGGGGAGGACACAAGCTCTAAGAGAACGCAGAGATACAAAAACACTAACACAAGCAGAAATGTTCCTCAGCTTGCCAGGCCACCCTATGAAGAACCGATTTAAAACTTAGCTATGGGGCGGTTGAAAAGAAATAGTTTCATCCACCAGGCCAAAGAACTCTGCAGAGAAACCATCGACCTTCCCACAGTTGGTATCCCCCTGGCAACTATTCCAGAGCGAACCCCGTGGAAAGATGAACATAGACTATCGCTACAAATCCAGACAAACGTGAGAGGAATATTTGACAAGAAAGAACAGAACAGTGTACAGCGCAGAACAGCCACTCTCAGCTTCCTTGATGACGAATACCCACAGAATCTCTGGATCCGAGTCTACACAGTGGGTCAGCACAAAATGCTGTTCGAAATGGAGGAGCGGGAGTGTACATAGAATACCCAAATAATACTAGAGACACGGCCAGAGTTCCAACAGGAAAGTACTGCCATAACTATGATGCTGAAATTGAGGCAATCAAGATAGCCACAGAGAAATTACAAAATACCAGCCATGGTACACAACCTGTGGTGATATTGACAGATGCAAAATCCGTAATAGAGGCGCTCCTGTCTGGGAAATTGCCAGTTCTAAGGACACTACTTTCTGAACTTAGCAGTCAGCGTAAGGTCACCATAAGTGGATACCATCCCACTGTGGAGTCCCGGAAACGACAGAGCTGATCGATTGGCTAAGGAAGGAGCAAAAGAAGAACAACCTGATGTGCCCATTACATACCACCAAAAGAAAAGAATGATCAAATCAGTCAGAAGGCCACCAAACCTTACTCAAGACGACTACCACGTTATGGACAGACCAGAACAGGTAATTCTTCTGCGCCTCAGAACAGGACACAATAGATTATGCAACCAAGTGTATACAAAATTCAAGACTGGTGACTCAGCCATGTGCACATGTGGTTTGGCGTCGCAGACAGCAGAGCACATACTCTAGGATTGCCCAAACTACAACATATCCAGGCGAACCTTCTGGCCTAGAGAGACAACAGTGGAAGATAAACTCTATGGACCGCTGAGTGAACTAAAAAAGACTGTTAGATTCATACAAGAGACAACATTGCAGTTATAAACATATTTCAGGCGAACGAAAGAAGAAGAAGAAGAAGAAGAAGAAGAAGAAGAAGAAGAAGAAGAAGAAGAAGAAGAAGAAGAAGAAGAAGAAGAAGAAGAAGAAGAAGAAGAAGAAGAAGAAGAAGAAGAAGAAGAAGAAGAAGAAGAAGAAGAAGAAGAAGAAGAAGAAGAAGAGAAGAAGAGGAAGAAGAAGAAGAAGAAGAAGAAGAAGAAGAAGAAGAAGAAGAAGAAGAAGAAGAAGAAGAAGAAGAAGAAGAAGAAGAAGAAGAAGAAGAAGAAGAAGAAGAAGAAGAAGAAGAAGAAGAAGAAGAAGAAGAGAAGAAGAAGAAGAAGAAGAAGAAGAAGAAGAAGAAGAAGAAGAAGAAGAAGAAGAAGAAGAAGAAGAAGAAGAAGAAGAAGAAGAAGAAGAAGAAGAAGAAGAAGAAGAAGAAGAAGAAGAAGAAGAAGAAGAAGAAGAAGAAGAAGAAGAAGAAGAAGAAGAAGAAGAAGAAGAAGAAGAAGAAGAAGAAGAAGAAGAAGAAGAAGAAGAAGATTATTTTATGAAGGGTATCCAAAACACATACATACATACATGAATTAAGACCATGAAAGAGATACCGCAGGTTGTCGAGGGAGGCTGCAACAATTTAATGGTCGACGCTTGTTCTGTTTAGTTGTGTAGAAACCAATGAATCGGCATACGAGATAACAAATAAGGCGCGTACTCTCAAAGATGTGTAGCTGTCAAGTTTGGTATTTCAGCATGCACATCTACTGCCATTGATAACATTGCACCGCTCCAGTCGGTTTCAGCACCAGAAACCGACTGGTGCTCTTTGAAAATTCCAAACACAAATTGAACATCTTGAAACAAAGAAGAAAGAATAACAATAAAGTAAATGGCAAAGAAAACAAACGGATTATATTTCGGCATAGAGGTAAGCGGTTAAGATAATGCAGACTGTTTGCTTGCTTGCTTGCTTGTGTTCGTTGGCTTGAGCTCCAACGCGAAGTCCTGTATGTCGGATGAAGGCATCCTGTTGTCCAACATCAGTGTGATGTCATACAGGACCTGAGTTTTGCGTGAGTATCCGTTGTCCCATGTCTGGCTTATTGGTGTGCAGACTGGTGGTTCCTCGCCGTACAGGCAGACACTCTCCGACTTCGGAGGAATCGGCGATCCTACTGACTTTAGCCAGGACCCCGAAGGGACCTGTTGCCCAGGACGCTCGACGAGGACGCGTCAATAGGTCTTGGCCAGTATATAACCCGGCCCTGGTGCCTTGGAAACACCTCTGCGTCCCGCAGACTGTTTAAAACCGAATGTAATTAGAAGTTGCAATCTCTTTAGTAGACTTAGTCAATTCATTATCATAATCCTGCAGCAAGAACTTTGCAGCGTGTTACTCGCATGGCATTCCACGGGTAAGACTAGGGATCCTACACCAGTTCTAATGCCTCATGCATTTTATGCGCAGGGTATTATTAAACTGTTTTGTGCCCAACGTTGCATTGGGCCACTCATACCTCTTGCTCTTTGTCTGTAATCAATACTGTTTCATCTGCATTTCATCAAATGCCGTGACGACTGGCTTGGTGATCATGCTTCGCCACATCTTGTGATCTCCTACAGCATGCACCACCTCATGTGATGACACCCTTTCGTGTCTGGACACAACAATTTTTACTCACTGTCTTTCTGTAACTATACATACATACATACATTGGCATCTTTCCGTCATGACAGACGATAGTTTGTTACATTATGCTTCAAACAGGCATAATAATAACTATAACCCATGACGGGGGAGAATGTGACTGGTCAGAACAATTCGCGCTGTAAATGTTCGTCCACAGTAGAGGAATGTGAACACATGGTCATTTCCACCATCATACACCATCTTAAACGCTCAGTGTGTACCTTATCTGTAATCATTTTCTCCTTTGTCTTTATTCACTTTCTGATAGTTGCCTCCATGCAACACGTTAGGTGGCGACTTGCTTCCAATGTGCATCATCAATGCCTGTATCATTCATGTCCCGCTAACACACATCTTTGAATCGTAGTAGAGGCCGACCCTGAGATCTCCTACCTATCTGTAATTCACCAGAAAGATGTCATTTGTTATTCTACCGTCATCCATCCTCCTGACGTGTCCTATCCATCTAAGTCTACGAATACTAAGCATGTAACAAACTGTCACACAACCTGATCTTTCCAAAACTTCGGTATTTGTGATTTTGTCTTGCCACTTAATACCAAGTATTCTTCGCAGACACCGCATATGAACGCTGTTTAAACGTTTCTCTTGGTGTGAGTAAGCTGGCCAGGCTTCACTGCCATAAAGAAGAGTACTAAGGTCACGGGCTGGATAGACAAGGACTTTGTTTTGGCAGTAAGATTTATGTTCTCATAGACTCTTTTTGTTACCCTGTTCATTGTTGTTGCTGCCTTACCAATCCTGATGTTATTTTCCTGATCGAGGGATAATTTGCTATTTACCTCTGATCCTAGATATGTAAACTGGTCTAGTATCTCCAGTTCGGCGTCGTCAATAAAGATTGATGGTACTCCATGTGCACCTTGTGACGTAATATATGTCTTCTTTTTGCTAATTGTTAAAACAAATTCAGAACAAACATTGGAGAATGCAGATAGGAGTCGCTGTAATTCTTCGTCAAGGTGGGCTGGAAGACCCACCAATTGAATTGGAGCACCATTCGCAAAGAGCAACTCTCTTCTCAGTACCCTCCTATTTGTTGTGTCTTGACCTTCAATCTCTGAGCGTTATAGAGGCCGCCATCTGCCCTTTAACTATCTTTCGACGAATCGTCGCAGTTGTCACATTGTGTTCTATAAGTAGTTTTAGTCTTATCATAATGTGGCCACAATATGATGTCTGCCTTATTTTCTGATGTTAGTAATAAGTTGTCTTTGTCTCATACAAAACGTTTATATTACTAAGTTGGGCTGTCCAAGGAATGTCAGCGTTCTTCTTTAAAACCACATCTCTAAAGTTTCTAGGGATTTTGTTTTTTGCTTATTTAGTAATTGGCCAGGATTCACAGTCATATGCTAAACACTGGTTCTGTGTAATATGCAATAATCCTTTTTCTAACTTCCAATTACCGGAATGTTTGGCATAAGATGTTCATCATTTGATAATAATGCAGCTTTTGCTTGTCCTATTATGTTCTTTATCTGTGTGCCGCATCTTCCACCTGCTGTTATTCTTGTGCACATCTTGTGTGTATTTGAGTGTCTGCACTTGCTTCCAAAATATTTACTTTAATTGAATATTTAGGCAGGATTTGTTTCTTTGATCATCACCATGTGCCATGCCGATAAACGTATGTGGTCATGTTTCACCTTCTCAGGCAATCACCAGAGTCGTGGATCAGCTCACTGTTCTTGCCTCGGCCATACCACGTGGCCACGCCATTCAGGTATTAACTTCTCTGTCTTTCCCTTGTTCTCTTCCCCTCAATCTTGCCAGTTGTCACCAAGATCTCCAATTTATTTCATAATAATAATAATAATAATAATAATAATAATAATAATAATAATAATAATAATAAATAAAAATAAAAATGCGTGACTGTCTATGTCTACTATCTCTAAACAGTTTACGGTTTTAATTTGTTTCTTGTAGGACTTGATCATTGGTTTTTCTGTCTTTGTGATATTCTTTGTATTTCCCTCAGAAATCACATTTCCACGGCCTTCAGATGTATTTCCCGTGGTCATTGACATCTTGAAATACAATTTCTAGTTCAGACAATGTATCAAATGTGTTCTTTATTTCTATATTGAATTCACTCTGTACCGTCTCATTCTAAATGTTATGTTTCTTGGCGTATATTTGAGCTTGTTTAACTTTATATTAGTTTAGTTTAGTTTAGTTTATGGATCAACATCACGGCACACGGGTGCAACCCATAAGGCTCCGTTCTCCTCCTAACTCAAAACTGAGTCTGGAGAAACTCAGCTCAGTGCACGAACTCCGTAGCACCGCCGAGGATCCTGAAATACTTGGGTAGATTTTTAACTCGAAATTGTTCCAACTGTCAAAGGATTTTTTTACGTGCGCAACAATACACACGGGCGTCCGATCTCACTACCCAGAGACCAGGGGAAATTACTGGAAGTCCCGGTGGATTTTTTTAAATAAATCCTGGTCCTCACCGGGGCCTGAACCCGGGACCTCCAGCACTCGAGGCGGACACCAGTTTAACTGATATGTATATTGCCTATAACTACGATCACTGTAGCAGTCTGTATTTGGTATAGGTTGTGTAACTTTTAAAGCATTTTGAAATCTTTTCAATAATTCTAGTCTCTGATCATATTTTAAGGACTCTACCATGTCTATAATCGTCGTGGATGGTGTTGATACCAGATGTTTCCAATAATCATAATGTGTACTTTTACCCACTGTACAAGTCTGCACCCTGTTTCATCACGACCCCCTAGTCCATAATTACACTATGTGCATCCATCTTGTTGTTTCTAACTTAAGAATTAAAGTCACCTATTGTGATATTTATTTCTGGGTATCTGCACTATTTGAAGGCAGTATCCATGTCATTATAAAATTCATCCACATTGTCATCATTGATTTCTGATGTTTGGGCATATGCTTTAATGATGTTAACATCAAAAGGTCTGCCAGTTACCTTGACCAGTAATGTTCAATCAGACAGAGCCGAATATCCTTTTAAAGATTTTGATCTCTCCAGATCCATAATAAATACTACCCCCTTTGTTGTTTCTCTCCGCTACAATGGATAATATTATATTTCTCGCATGTTTCTTTTTTTTTTAAGTTCGTTTCTTTTGAACCCAAGCGTAGTCCACACACGTGTTATTACTTGTAGTGCACTTAACTGATTGTTGCGTGTGAATTTCCTTTCCTATTACCAAGTCCCTGGCAATCAGACGAACCTACTCCGTCCTCAGAGGTACTTGCAATTTATGTGCCCAAGTCGAGGATGAGAAGTCAACAATTTAGTCCAACTGACCAGCACCAGCAAACCGGATGTGTAAGAACGAGCGCTCTAGTCCATTCGGCCAGGCTGACCTGCCCTCAGATGTTATAATACCGCCCCTTTCCACCCAGTCTCATGCATTCCTAAGATATTAAGATTCATTCTTACCATGTCTTGCCAAAAATTCTACAAATTGCCATATGCTCTCATTGTCCCAACATTCTATGTCCCTATCTTAAGTAATGTTATTTTCTTGCACTCAGTCGCATTCTGAGGTCTGGCAAATTACTGAAAGTACATATTACCTAATAAATAACAAAAAACCAATAAATACTGTGGTTGATAGCAACGTCATGTAAAAGGACATGCAGCTAACGTTTAAATAAAAGACTCTTTTAAGACACATTGGGCATAAGATGCTATACCCATATTACAGGCCAATCAGCACTCAGTGAGTTATGTTGTCAGTATTATAGATCAATCAGCACTCGGTGAGTTATGTTGTCAGTATTATAGATCAGTCAGCACTCGGTGAGTTATGTTGTCAGTATTATAGATCAGTCAGCACTCGGTGAGTTATGTTGTCAGTATTATAGATCAATCAGCACTCGGTGAGTTATGCTGTCAGTATTATAGATCAATCAGCACTCGGTGAGTTATGTTGTCAGTATTATAGATCAATCAGCACTCGGTGAGTTATGTTGTCAGTATTATAGATCAATCAGCACTCGGTGAGTTATGTTGTCAGTATTATAGATCAGTCAGCACTCGGTGAGTTATGTTGTCAGTATTATAGATCAATCAGCACTCGGTGAGTTATGTTGTCAGTATTATAGATCAGTCAGCACTCGGTGAGTTATGTTGTCAGTATTATAGATCAGTCAGCACTCGGTGAGTTATGTTGTCAGTATTATAGATCAATCAGCACTCGGTGAGTTATGTTGTCAGTATTATAGATCAGTCAGCACTCGGTGAGTTATGTTGTCAGTATTATAGATCAGTCAGCACTCGGTGAGTTATGTTGTCAGTATTATAGATCAGTCAGCACTCGGTGAGTTATGCTGTCAGTATTATAGATCAATCAGCACTCGGTGAGTTATGTTGTCAGTATTATAGATCAGTCAGCACTCGGTGAGTTATGTTGTCAGTATTATAGATCAATCAGCACTCGGTGAGTTATGTTGTCAGTATTATAGATCAATCAGCACTCGGTGAGTTATGTTGTCAGTATTATAGATCAATCAGCACTCGGTGAGTTATGTTGTCCGTATTACCCAAACCGCATGCACTTCTTAAAACATATCCGTGTAACCCATTTTAGGCTGAGTCGACCTGGAAACCCAGGTCACGTTTACACATCCGAATCCTCCCCGATGCTCATCGAACCTATGACCATTGGGTTGGTGGGCGAGCGTCTAGCGGCAACACTACCGCGGCTCCGACTTCCCTTTTAGCTGCCATGTGTAAGTGTATACATGAGAAGAACTGTCAGAAAACAATGTTGCCTTATTTTTCTCTATAACTGAGAGTTAGTTAGTTGCATATCCTATACATAATAAGTCGCAGTCAACCCCAACATCGTTTAGCTGCTTGTGATCTTTTGGTAAGTTTACATTCAGTAGTTTGCCGCTGCTTTCTGAACGATCGGCACCCATACAATTTTATAAAATTAAATGGCCTAACTCAGGCGTTCTGCTGCCAAATCATTCGCTGCTGTGTTTCGAACGCGGTATGCGAGATTATGAGCTGCGTCCGTAACTCCTTCCTCACCGAGCCCGCTGAAGTAGTGAGTTAAAATGGCTTTTCATCAGACAGGACACCGAGACCGCCATCTGTAGCTCCACCATGTTTGTGAATTAGACATTTCAGCAATAACACATAGCGGGCGGACACACGAAAAGCTACGATAAGTTAGTTACTGTGTTCTTGGGTGCAAAATAGGCAGTTTCAATTTATACACAGCATAAATTTGAAAGCTTTTATCATCAAGCTGCACATTAACATGGTGTTGTAAATTTAGTCTAGGTCAGCTTAGTGTTGTAGACGAAATAATGAGTAGACAACATTCCACGACAGCATATATTACACCTGTATTTATGATAATGTGTGCTGATCACTGCGTGCCGCTGAATGATCTCAAGGAACAAGTGAATATCTCACATTCTACAGTATGAGACTCTGTTAAACCCCGATTAGAGAGAAAGTTACAGAGAGTCTGACAGGGCATCACTTGGTACCATTTGTGTGATTGCTTACCCATCCCTTCCGTTTTAATGAATGCAAACAGATTTCAATCTCCAGGATTATGTTTTTTTTCCGGTTGGGGTGGTTCTGAGGTTAATCCAGCCTTGTAAAATTGGTAGAAGAGAACGGACGGACGGACGGACGGACAGACAGACAGACAGATTGATCCCCGCCAGGGAAGCCGGTCCGGGTCCTCTAGTAATAAATAAAATTCATAACGAGTACCTAGGACCGATAACGAGATCTGTTCAGATACACGAAGGCCTTCGCCAACTGACAGGGTACATTGTAATGATGATGGTGATAAGAACAGGGAAAACTAGATAATGTGACAGCCGGAAAGCTGACGGAGAAAAGAGACTGGCGAAGACACAGAAAGGGTGCTGGACAGACTGACATGGTGTCGTAGAGGACAAACGGTTATGGAAATCGTTGGCAACACACGAGACAGGAGGCTGAACAAACACGACGACCAACACCGGAGACAGGAGGCTGAACAAACACGACGACTAACACTCGAGACAGAAGGCTGAACAAACACGACGACCAACACCCGAGACAGGAGGCTGAACAAACACGACGACCAACACTCGAGACAGAAGGCTGAACAAACACGACGACCAACATCCGAGACAGGAGGCTGAACAAACACGACGACCAACACTCGAGACAGAAGGCTGAACAAACACGACGACCAACACCGGAGACAGGAGGCTGAACAAACACGACGACCAACACTCGAGACAGAAGGCTGAACAAACACGACGACCAACATCCGAGACAGAAGGCTGAACAAACACGACGACCAACATCCGAGACAGGAGGCTGAACAAACACGACGACCAACACCCGAGACAGGAGGCTGAACAAACACGACGACCAACATCCGAGACAGGAGGCTGAACAAACACGACGATCAACACCGTACAACACAGACTAACAGGGTGGGAACTGACAGACGTGTGTTCTCGTAGTTATTATCTTTAAGAGTAAATCACGAACGTGAAGATAATATGTACAGCTTCAGTCGAACATTTGCCATGTTTATAGAGATGTCTTTGTGGCAACGCATTTTCGTTCGTTTCCATGTAATGGTATGGGTATCAGCCGTTCAGAAAACAATGGCAAACTACTAAACGTAAACTCCTTCCATAATGTGACATGCTGGTAAGCGTGGCCGGTCATGATTCACCATTTCACTCGATCACCATGGTCGTGGATCAGCTCAATGATCTTGTCTCGACCATGCAACGTGGTTAAGCCATCTAGGTATGTGCTTCTCTGTCTTCTCCTTGTTCTCTTCCCCTCGATCTTGCCAGTTGTCACCAAGTTCTCTAATTTGTTTCTTCTCATAACATGCCCAAAGAATTTTGACTGTCTACGTCTAAATTCTCTAATCAGTTTACAATTTATTTTCATTTGTTTCTTATAGGACTTGGTCGTTGGTTTTTCTGTCAACCCATGGTATTCTTTGCGGTCTCGTAAGAAACCACATTTTCACAGCCATCAGATGTTTTTTTCAGCTTGACTGCTCATTGTCCACGCTTCACATCCATACACAAGTACAGGCTCAATGTAGGACCTCAACATTCTTTTGACATCTTTTTATTGGTCAGAATGTTTTTCATCTTGCACAAGAGCGCCATGGCAGTTCTTATTCTAATCTATTCAAGGCATCTCCTATCAGATGATATGACTGTCCTGAACACGTAAACTCTATCAATCATGTGCCATGCCGGTAAACGTGGGCGGTCATGATTCACCATTTCACTCGATCATCAGAGTCGTGGATCAGCTCAGTTTCCGTTCTCGACCATGCCACGTCGTCACGCCATCGAAGTATTTGTTTCTCTGTCTTTACCTTTTTCTCGTCCCCTCGATCTTGCCAGTTGTCGCCAAGTTCTCTAATTTATTTTTACTGGGCGTAAATTTGTCAGTAAATCACAAACAGCCAAAAATGCTGAGGTTGACTTCGACGTCCTGTAACGGGTGCTCATCTGGCTTTATCCTTTGGCATTGAATCAGTTAACACAAATCATCTAAAGAAATATCGTTGTCATTGGAGAAAATTGACAACTTTCAAAGGAGATTCTAATTACGTCTATATTTTGCGTACCATTTCCCAATTACAAAGTCACATACGAGACTTCATTTTTAGGTTATGTGTCGTTCGCCTAGGCAGGAAAAAAAATACGCAACTTAATTTTAAAAGAGTTTGGAAAACGAGTTCGGAAAAGAAGGTATAACACATAGTATTAACATTTACAGTGGTGCGTGTGATCGTTTCCAAACTGAATGTGCATGTAAGATAGTGACAGAGGGAATGAAATGGATTCAGATTACATTCGCAGTTTTATTGTAGCGTGTGCACAGTTTGTTCAAGTTAAAATTCGGTGAAAGAGTACAAAATATAAATAGATGATGCATATACTGAGATTCATGTAAGATCCAACAATTTTGTTGTATTATACATGTAAGATCCAACATATTTGTTGTATTATACATTTTATTACGGACGCACTGCGCACTAGCGAAGTTGATAGCAACTCCGTTGGTAATGTCATGAGCACGGTCGGACGCGGTGCTCGTCGCTTGTCACAGTAAGGGAAAGACTGGACTCATCCTCTTGCTCTAGGCCTACATGCGATTACGTTATTAACCACTGTCCCATGGCAGGAAACTACTACGGGTCGATCAAAAAACAAATACATTTGAAAATTTACTAATTAAGTAATGTAGCTAAAAAAACAAATACATTTGATAATTTACTAACTAAGTAATCTTCTTCTTCTTCTTCAGCGTTCAGAGCCATTGAGGTTCTTTGCTGCAGATACAATCCGTCTCCATTCGTCTCTCTGGTTGACCTTCTCTATTTAACGTTCGAGGTCGTTGTCCAAATAAGTCAGTCCGAAATCGAGGCTTATGTATCTGTTTCGTAACAAAATAGTTTTTACAAAGGTGGGGATGTTAACCTCACGCTTCAACCCCCAACCTGGAGGACCAGGGTGTTTCTCTTTGTAAGAAATATAGCTTTTAAAAAAAACAAATACATTTGATCATTTACTAACTAAGTAATGTAGCTAAAAAACGAATACATTTGATCATTTACTAAGTAATATAGCTATACACACCATTTTTACTCTTTTCTCTTTTCATTAATTAACTCTTTCATGCTAAATTTTTCGCACATAACAAATCTATTTTACTATTACATCAAACATTATTTGTTTTAAATATAGATCATTTCATGATTACATTCGAAGTGTTAATCAGAAGTGGATCTTAAAAACGATCTTGAAACATTACTAAGTGTATACTGTCATTACATGTCGAATAATTGAAACATTACCAAGTATATCATGTCATAACACGAAGAATAATTGAAACATTACCAGAAAAATCCTGTCATAACACATAGGATAGTAGAAATATTACCAGGTATATCCTGTCATAACATATCAAATAATTGAAACAATACAAGGTATATCCCGTTATAACTCGTCGAATAATTGAGACATTGCCAGGAATATGCTGTCATAACACGTAGAATAATTGAGACATGAACAAGTATATCCTCTTATAACACGTAGAATAATTAATACATTACTAGATATATCCTGTCATAACACACAGCATAATTGAAACATTATCAGGTACATCCTGTCATAACACGTAGTATAATTTAGACAGCCACATAGTTTGCTCGGACATTGAAACTGAATAGTTAATTCACATCGGGGGATTGGAAAGGGGGGGGGGGGGGGTGTCTCTGTGGTGAAGTTGTCAAACTATCTACCACGTACAACGAAAGACGTGTGTTCCTTTCCGTAGACCCATGTGGGTTGTTGCTGAGCTATAGAGTTCGTGCTCTGTGCCTCGCTTTCGGCAGACCGCTCTGAGGAAAGAGGACCACTTCTATAGGAAGAACCCAGTGCAATGAAGACGATCTTTTTGCCTTTTACCCTCCTTAAACCTTTACGAACAAAGACATTGAAATCCAACTGTGTCTAATCTGTGTTGTGATGTTCTGGAAAATAAGAGAAATGTTTTTACGGTCACAGCTACACACGGGAAACCCCCAACTGCACCTCTACTGTTAGATAATTTTGTTTGTTGGCTGGCTTCAATCGCTAGTCTAGTCCACATTGGACTTATTTTTGCGTGTGAGCTAACTTTCCTCCATTACCAGTGTCCTACGCCAATAGGCGACTTCAAAGGTACTTGTAATTTACATTCCGAATTGAATAACGAGAAGTCACCATTTTAGTCCAACAAACCGGTGTAAGGGGGGGGGGGGAGGGGTTGAACCCGCTACATCGCCATCTGTACACCAGACGTTTAAGAGCGAACGCCTTTATCCATTTGGCCATGCTGACCACAATTGTTAGATAGTCATCAAGTTACAAGAGTGTGGCTAATGCAAATCAGGGGACCGAGAGTCAGCCGTAGTAAGGAGCAACACTGCACTAAAGCAAAGCTGAACATCCACCACCCCCCCCCCCCCTGGATGGGTGACCTTCCTTGGAGCAAGTTGGCGGGACATTTTTTTCGTCCTGTAGAATGGAACGTGTTTTTGCCTAAATGTTTGTAGTTTAAGTGTGTTTTTCGAAGTGGAATGGAGTTCGGGCCGTGCAACGGAGTTCGTGCACGCGCGCCCGGACCCCCTTCGGCATATCATCGGCGCCCGGTGGCGATACTTAAGCCAAACACGACGACCAGACGACGACCACCAAGGACACAGCGTGGTAAAAGGGCAGGCGCATGCAGAACGCGGTTAAAATGTGACAGACTGGGCATCGGACACGTTCGAGTACTGTACTGGAACTGTGCATCATTTAATCAACGCCCACCCATTCTTGAAAAACTACTCTACGGAAACGATAGTTGTGGTCTTACAAGAAACACAGCTCGGCGACGGAACAGTCAATATCCCGGGGTTTCAGGGATTCTTTAACAGGCGGCACCTCGGACAGACCATTCTGGTCCGCGACAACATACTGGTGTCTGAGATCGATATGTCCGCCTGGAACAGTGATGCCCTGCAAGTGCAGGCATTAAGAATAATGGCGCCAGTGCCGCTTGTAATCTTGAACGTTTATGCGCGTAATGGGAAAGTCGACGTGCGACAATGGCAGAGTTTGTTCGATATGGATGAAAGGCATATCATCTACTGTGGGGACTTCAATTCCAGAGGCAGTCAATGGGGGAATAGCATCACCAATAGACAGGGAGAAGATCTGGAGGACGCCCTGGCATCTGTTGCCCTAGTCTGTCTGAATGATGGGAAGGTCACTAGATTAGCCACTCGACAAGATGATTCTGAGAGCGTCATTGACTTGGCCCTGGTGTCGCCCACCATGGCACCAAGGTACCGGTGGGGCACACTGGGATACCACGATAGTGACCACTACCCTTGTGCATCCTGATCAAGAAAGACAGGGCCAGGAGTCAAAGAAACAAGACAAATGCCTTCCCGTATGACAACACTGGTCAAGACGCCATAAGCAAGATCAGAAGAAGAAAACAAACTTCCTCCCGCAGAAGACAAGAAAGATGGTTGCAGCCACCATGGTGGAATGGAGAGGTCGGGAAGACATGGCTGGGAAAGAGGTAGGCTGTCAAAGACTTGCAAAAAGCCAGAAAGGCTAACATGCCACAGGGTCAACTGGCGAACCTGAAGACTGAGGTCCATGGGACGATGACTTTATTCAAATCCTGCACCAAACAGGCCACGGCCGAGAAATAAGACGAGTGCTTTATGAAGGTGTGCTCCGGGCGATCTCTTACGACATTCTGGCGCCTCCATAAGAGCATGATCGGTGCTGCACAACCTAGGGGTATTCCAGACTTTCAAGGCATAGACCTTACATTGGAAAAGTCGGATGCGGATAAAGGTAAGGCCCTTCTTGCACGCTACATAGAGCTGCTTCCCGCCCACACTTGGAGGATACAGACGTAACAAAGAGTCATGGCTGAATGTGGCAGTCTTTGCTAAAGATGTCTACGAAGGACTTCAGGTCAGAGAAGAGACATGTGCGGCCGCACATGGACTTAGAGGACGCATACAATAGAGTATCCTTCGAGCACTTGATGCAAACCCTCCTCAGACTGAAAGTGTACCCTCATCTTGTACGACGGATAGCTGCAGTCCTGCTCAAAAGGAAGGTGGTGCTAAGATGTGGGAGTTGGTCTTCTGAGCCGATAATGTTGTGTCCAGGATTGCCACATGGTTCACCACTGTCACTAAAACTATTCAACGTGTATACGGTGCCGATCACTGAACAACAGATGGGCGGGAGGGGTAGGACTCTGCCATTTGCTGACGATATTCTCGTGTATCGACAGGGTCGAGATAGACAGCGGTTGCCAATGATATGCAGGGCGAACTAGATCGTATTTCCTCATGGTGTGCTGATGCCAGTGTCCTTGTCAACCCTTCAAATGCATCGGTTACATGGTACCATATTGTGAACACAGACCTGCCGGCAGTGAGAATGGATGGGAGCATTTTGAGTAGAACCCAGTCGATGACATATCTTGGCGTGAGGCTTGATCGTAGCCTGTCTTTCAGAGATCATGTTGATTATGTTATAACGAAAGCTCGAAAAGGTTTCTCAGCAATGAGAGTCATGGCGGCTGCCAATATCGAGCAAAGACTGCTAATAATTCTGTTCCAAGGACTGGTGCTTTCACCCATCGAGTATGTCCTGGCCATCTTCACTGTTTGCCCTACACAGATTGGAAGACTTGAAAAGGTACAAAGTGAAGCCATGCGCATCATTTTGGGCTGCACGAGAGACACCAGCTGTGTAGCAATGAGATACCTCCGTGACTTCCCGACAATGAACCACATGATCAAGATCTGGAGAGCTCGTGCATACTTGAAAATAAGTGCAGATAAGCAGCACCCTCTGCATGAAGCTATATTCAGAGAAAAGTGTGACAGGCTAAAGAGGGGCAAATCATGGATGGGTCGGGCGGAAGATGTCGTCAGACAGGTCTGCAGTATTACCAGTATCAACCCGGCAAGGGATGGGTGCCGGCGCCTCAAGCTTTTAAGTGCACTTTCTCCTGCATTATCACACTCAACAGATGGTGCAGAGAGCAGAACCCTGCCGCTGTCAATGCAGAGGTCAACGCGCTCATCTATGAACACGCAGATAGCCCCTAAGTGCTTATCTATACAGATGGATCTGTTGTAAGGCAGCAGAGAAGTGTATGGGTATTTACAGCCCGTTCAGCGGACCGAACCGTTCAAGAATCCAGTGGTGCCCACTCTATGACCACGAGCAGCATGACGATGGACGTGATGGCAGTTACACAGGCTTTCATATGGCTGGAATCACAGCATTATACCAACGTGTGTGTACTAAGTGATTCAATGAGCATGATTCGGAAGGTCGAAGCTGGATCTGTACGTAGACAGTGGACTGAGTCGCTGCGGAAGTCTGTTGTCCGTAAAGTCACCTCCATCTTCGTCCGGGACATGCGGGAGTCGTGGGAAATAAACGAGCTGATGAACTGGCTGGCTCTGCACCCCCTGCAGATGGCCAGCCCATGGATCGTGCCGATATTATTCACGTCCTTAAAGATATGTCGAGAACAGAGGATTTTGATGGCAGTGAATTCACATCGCTGTCCAGGATGAATGACTTGGGAGTAAGAATCGGCACGGCCAGACACAAGAGGTACATCGGGAAAACGAGGTGCCTCGTCAACCAACACAGAACTGGCACTATTAGCCACCGAACGCTGATGCATATGCTGGGGGTGGGGGGGGGGGGAGGATCTGATCACCTATGGACCTGTCAGGAGTGCAATGAAGATGCCCCAACTGATAACTGATAACTGATAAAGATGAATACGCACTCATCTGGCCACCAGATATTGCTGTTGAAGAGAAAGGTCACAAACCACTCTTATGAATGAGGACAACGGCAAATGGTGTGTGTTGGCAGGGGAAGGTATCGATGCAGAGGTTGTGGGATGTGGGCATTCGCTGGATCTTTTCTCCAGGACACTCTGGTGTGGTTGTAAATGAACAGGTAGACAGACTGGCTGGTGTCGCATCATTAAGGGGTGATATGATGCATAATAAGGCCGATGTTGAGAAAGCCCTCTGGGAAAAAACAGACAGATTTTCTTGGTCTAGAGAGAATGCATCAGCAAGTGGTGGTCAGAGGATCTGGTCGACAGACGTCATTAGAGATAAAGCAAGATGGACATATAAACAGACTGCAACGGGAATCATTAAAATTGGAACTCTACGCTGGCTGTTGAAGATGAGGACTGAGCGCTTATGGGAATGCGCCGAGTGCAGTGATGTCGGTTCTTGACTCAACTCAACTCAGGGGTAAGTATGTAACTGGATACACAGAATGTGGTATACAATAAAAAGCTGGAGGCGGGCGCAGTACGAATCATTACAGTATGACACTTTAGTTTCATTTACGATCAGGAGAATGATAGTTATAACTGATAGTAACATGACACGACCTGGCACAAAGTACTTGTACGTTTCAAAAATGGACTTAATCTCATATCATCTTATTCCTCTTGTATCTTGCGGTGTCAAGGTGAATTCTTAAATCAGTCAATCAATCAGTTCTTATATCATAAATTAGCACCACATGGACGTTCCAAGGAAGCCAACGCTGATATCAGACATTTAGTTAGAGGCTGGTGCTGAGTGACGACTTCTTTATTAACTGATTCAGTGCCAAACAAGAAGTTGATTGGACGAGATGCGGCACACAATCTAATGAACAAGTATTATATTGTGAATCCCAGTCATTGATAACTGAAATTGCGGAAGATACCACGAAACAAACCAAATAACACAACGAGCCTAGTAAAGCGATATATAATCCGTATACCCACATAGGCGGTCACATCTGGCGATATATAATCCGTATACCCACATAGGCGGTCACATTTGGCGATATATAATCCGTTTGCACCGGTTCTATGGCGAATGGCTTAAGACTGCAATTCGTATTCTTGCATACTGCGTAAGAAACACAGCTGCGGTCGATTTGGCAGCAGGTGTTCTTGCCTTGGCTTCCATACAATGGTATGGGTGCCTGTCGTTCAGAAAGCAATGGTAAACTACAGAACGTAAACTTGCCATGATATCACAAACAGCACCTACTGGATATGTGTGATCTACTATGCACTGTGACCTTCAGTCGTCTGCCTTTGATTTCTGAACTAGAAGTCAACGTTTATGTCCAACTGAACGGTGCGTGGAATGAACCCACTACCTCTCTATTAGCGCACAGGAAGTTTAAGTGTTAGCATGTTAAACCTCTCGGTCACGTTGATCCCTAGAAAGAATACTTTTTTTTTGGGGGAGGGGGGGGGGGGGTCGCATATCCTTTACAGGACATCGCTGGCAACATCAGCATCTTTCAGCTGATTGTTGATCTCTTTGCAAGATTACACTCAGTATTGTGCCATTGCTTTCTGGGCGACCGGTTCACATACACCGTAAGTTACCGACGCGGTGAGAACCGCTACCGATCCTCACGCACGTAACGTTACTCACGAGAGTATATGGGATTACGGAGAAAGACGTTACACCCCTAGGCCAGGGAGACGGCAGAAAGAATTTACATTAACATAAAATGATGAAACGAGTGGCAAAATAAATACAATATATATTTTTAGTGAACATAATATTTATTGTCGGCATATGGGTGTTTTGTTATTATCGATCGGTTGATTTATTTATTTAAGAATCCATATTAAAGCTCAACGGGCAAACCCATACATGCTCAAACTCTTGCAGCTAAAGTCTATAAGGAGAAAGTACTGATGACTATAGAAGTACGTCAGTTATAAGAACGTCGAATTCCTTCTCTCATTAGTCCCTCCTTGCCAGACCCAGTTTACATATCAGTTATCAGTTGGGGTATCTTCATTGCACTAAGGACAGGTCCAAAGGTGCTCTAATCCTCCTCCTAGCATATGCATCAGCGTTCGGTGGCTAATAGTGCCAGTTCTGTGCTCATAGACGAGGCACCTCGTTTTCCCGATGTACCTCTCATGTCTGGCCGTGCCAATTCTTACTCCCAAGTCTTTCATCCTGGACAGCGATGTGGATTCACTGACGTCGAAATCCTCTGTTCTCGACATATCTTTAAGGACGTTAATAACATCGGCATAATCCATGGGCTGGCTATCTGCAGGAGGTGCAGAGCCAGCCAGTTTATCAGCTCGTTCATTTCCCTCGACTCCCGCATTAATTCGCCCTGCATATCATTGGCAACCGCCTGCTATCTCGACCCTGTTTACATATACGTTATCGCATCCTTAAAAAATGGTAGCCTTCAAAATATGATGGCGCTATCACATGACAAATCTATAGCAGGAAACTACTTTGGGACCCATTATTATTTCATATAGTTATTGTATTTCTGGCTAATAAAAGTAGAACATTACACAATACACATCATACACAGTGAAAGTAGAACATTACACATTATAAACAGGGAAAGTAGAACATTACACAGTACACTCGATACATAGTGAAAGTAGAACATTACACAGTACACATTATACACAGTGAGAGTAGAACATTACACAGTACACATGATACACAATGAAATTAGAACATTACTCAGTACGCATGATGCACAATTTAAAGTATAACATTATGCAGTACACATTACATACAATGAAATTAGAACATTATACAATACACGTGATGCACAATGAAAGTAGAACATTGTACAATACACATGATGCACAATGAAAGTAGAACATTATACAGTACACATTTTACACAAAGAAAGTGCAACATTATACATTACACATTATACACAATTAAAGTAGAACATTATACAGTACACGTAATGCACAATGAAAGTAGGACATTTAAGGAAGAATCAAACTGTGTTATATGGTCTTATAATGAGAGGAAATGAAATCATTCAATCATCAATCAATAATGAGAGGAAAGGCACAGGAGAGCACTGTCATGGATGGAAAGATCAGAGCTACACAAGACAGGTCGGACCCAAGAAATGATGCTGATGGCCTAAGACTATATCGTGGCGAAATATTATCAACAGAATTAATGCAGGACGACAAGCACCCATATCTATGGAGAGACATGAATGCTACGCTACTTTGCAAAGCATATAATGGTGAAGGATAACCTGACACTTTAGGGGACTGATAATAAAAACAAGGTATTCAGTCTGAAGGCTGGTATAGAGTTTTCGAATATGCGACTCATCCGATCCAGAACTGCGACGTATAAATCTACTCTTGGTAATACAATGGTTTCCCATTGACTTCCTATCCGGAAGAGAGGTTTCTTGCCTCCAGCCTTAAGAGCAATTTCCAGCTCAGGTTCAGTATTGTCCGTTTATTCCAATTGAATCTCAGTTCCCGGAACCTTGCCATATTCTTGTACTCAACCAGTCTTCTATCACCAGGAAGTGCAGCACAGAGGCTCCCTTCATGCAGTAGAGGCCATTATAACATCCTCACCCTCTCCAGTACTTTAGGCTACGTCATCATCATGTAACTTAATTTGTAAATTAACCCAGGCTCCCAGATTAACCCTACCTAAAATGGGTACCAGAAAATGTCATGGGGAAATATTATATATTATATATGTGATATTAATAACTTAACTCATTGAGTAATGTTTGGTATATACAATATATGGCTAGCACCATATACCCAATACTACCCAAGATGTGTAAAAGTGCTCTTTATGTATCAAAGCCGTTGTGTAAAGTCGCACTGGTCAGAGTCCGCTGGAAAGTCTCTCGATCCTTGCCTAGCTTCTCTGCCTCATTCACTTCCAGGCCCATTGTATCTTCAATGTCTTGTGTCCAACGTAGTATTGAGAGCCCTCCCCCCACCTCAACTAAAATTATGGGAAGCCAAAATCTGTAACTCAGACAACACAACAGTCGGATGTCATCATTCTTCACAGAAGCTAATCCACAAGTTTTACCCCTGTCGTACTTTCCGTCCATCAACATTGTTCTTGGCCTAGCCTCATCAATTGTCATTTATTCGCACAGAATACTACCATAGAACATACAGCTATAAAATCCAGTGAAAGCACATCTTTATTTTGATGTATGGTGTCAAAATACAGCCTTGTTTAGAGTGGGGTATTACTTTGTGTTACTGCGTGTTTCGTTTAAGCGAGTCAACTCTCTATACTATATCTGCAATTCACGCCAACATTCTTGTCAGATGCATGCCGGAATTTTGTCAGCGCAGCGTAAGATTTATGATTTCAACCAGCCAGGTAAGGCTAATTTAGTTTAGAAGAGGTAATTTCTTGAATGCTAATGTCAAACATACTGTGGATACCATGTAAACAGTGCGTATATATATATATATATATATACAATATGTCTCTCTGTCTGTCTTTCTTTCTGTCGGTCTGTCGGTGTGTCGGTTGGTAGGCCGGCCTTCAGTTCGTCTGTCCTTCTGTCCGTCTGTCTCTCGTGTGTCCATCGGCCTGTCTGTCTGTCCATCTGCCTGTCTGTCCATCTACCTGTTTGTCTGTCCATCTGCCTGTCTGTCTTCCTGTCTGCCGATCCATTTGTATAACATTTATCAGCGACATATCGAGTCATCTGTCTTGCAAAGATATGAAATATATGAAAACTCCCACAGAAGTATATTCACCAAGCAGTCTCAGTAGAAACAATTACCCTACTAATCTGCTGAGGCAACTTAATGTTGTGCCTGGCAACAATGCAACTACTCTTGTGACATGACTCAAATACTGCTAACCAACGGAACCTCCCCCAGGCGTGAGCTATTCCCCTGAAAAATCAAGGGTGTGGCATTTACTTGACTTCAGTCTGTGCACACCAACGCACCACTAGTCTGATGGTTATTGCATAAAGGATTTGCTTTTCTAAATTCCCGTTGCCCGTCTTATTGTTATCTGAATCTGCTCCAAGTATATCCATTGGATTTTAAAGGTAAGCAACTGAATTTCAAATGTGTTCATCGAATTATTACAGAAATTTTCCATGTTTCCAAATATTCCCGCTAAATTTACAGGTATTGCCATCGACTTCTTACAGCTGTTCGTTCACTCTGTTCCCAAGTATTATCGGAGAACTGATATAGCAATCTGTTGAATTCCCACAAATCGAATTCTTATAACAACACCACGAATTTTGAAGTACTACCTCCGACTACCCAGAATGTTATTATTATATCTACTTCAGATGCAACCTTCGTGTAAATTAATAACTGTATGAGTTGTAGTGAACAACTGATATCTGGCTGGGGCTGAGAGAGCTACAAGTAAACTAAAGGAAACTTTTATGCACATTAAGGCACTTTGGGCATATGATGCTAAACCTATTTTGTATAAACCAATCGACATGCGGCGGGTCATGTGATCTGTATAACGTTTGCCACCTTTACTTCCCACGTTATTTCCTGGTACCCAGTTCCAGCTAGGTCGACCTGGGAGCCCAAATACATTGTAGAAAGCGGCCTCGGTACGGATTCGAACCGATGACCACCTAGCGGCAGGCAAGCTTCTAGCGACTACACCACCGTGGCTCACGAAAGGGGTAGAAGACCATGACTAAATTCGCATTATGTTTGCCATTACCAACAGCGCCACAATGTTGAAGGGGGCAAGAGAGTTAGTGTACTGACGCCGTAATTGATAACATAGAAGCATTGCTGGGTGAGGGTTGAATAAAGGCCTAATCTCCACTGGGAGATGAGAGACAGAAAAAGGAAAGAAGTAGTGCTGCACTATATGAGTCAATCTTAGGAAATAAAAGACTTTATACAGACACCGACAATTTATTAATTTAGGCTAAAATGAAGAATGGGTTTTAACTGATTCGGTGCACACACACAAAAAGTAGGTTTGAACTACACATAGCGCGCAATCAAATGAGCAAGTATTATAATGTAAATTTCTATTCACTGAGCATTACGTTTTGCGGAAGATAGTGTGAAAGGAAACAAATAACGCGAAGACCTTGTAATATACATAGCCTTATGTACAAATGTGAGGTCACACATGGCTATATATAGGGTGTATTGTTTTGACTGTGGAGTGTTTTACAATATTGCCGGTCCAGGTTTTGTATTCACCCTCTGTAAAGCTAATGCAACATAACAGGTAAATACAAAACTTGGAACGGCAATATTTTCAAACACTGCACAGTCATTAAAACTACGCCTTGTATTATCCCTTATCGCAGAATCAGTTAAGAATTGTAATAACAATGTGTATATAACAAGCACGACACAGCATATCAACATATAACAAACATGACACAGCATATCAACATATAACACGCATGACACAGCATATCAACATATAACAAACATGACACAGCATATCAACATATAACAAACATGACACGGTATATCAACATATAACAAACATGAAAATTATGTAAAATATAACAAGCGTGATACGTTATATCAACATGTAACAAACATGACACATTATATCAACATATAACAAACATGACTCGGTATATCAACATATAACAAACATGAAAATTAAGTAAAATATAACAAGCGTGATACGTTATATCAACATGTAACAAACATGACACATTATATCAACATATAACAAACATGACACGGTATATCAGCATATAACAAGCGTGATCATTATATCATGATATAACAAACATGAAAGGGTATATCAACATATAACAAACACGACACAGCATATCAACATATAACAAACACGACACGGCATATCAACATATAACAAACATTACACAGCATATCAACATATAACAAACATTACACTGCATATCAACATATAACAAACATTACACAGCATATCAACATATAACAAACATTACACTGCATATCAACATATAACAAACATTACACAGCATATCAACATATAACAAACATTACACTGCATATCAACATATAACAAACATTACACTGCATATCAACATATAACAAACATTACACAGCATATCAACATATAACAAACACGACACGGCATATCAACATATAACAAAATTTGTATGGCTAATACCGCTTTATGTCCGTAAACGTTTGCAGCCCAAATGGTATCAATCATCAAAAGCAAAGTGGTGTTCTTGGCCAGCAAAGACAACTGTCATTTTTACATTTACAGTCATTTACTGCCAATAGTGCCTTGCGGTATATGGCAGAGGGGTCTTTGAGCCTGAGGAATAAAGGCCGCCTGGCTAGTGCAGTCGCCGCGAACTGTGCAGGTTAGAATTTTCTGCTTTCCCCCGACAGAAAAAAATCCCACACCTTACCGAGGGATCGAACCCTGGTCTCCCGAATGAGAGTCCAGCGTTCTAGCCACTCGGCCAGCCGCTCCAAAGACAACATTAGATCTAATGTGACTGAGACTGACGCCCTGGTTGATTAATGGCAAGCGCAGTGGTCACATGTCCACCTCGTAGAACCATGCAGTGATCGCATGTTCACTTCATAAAATATAATAATCCCATGGTCACTTTCATCATCCAGTGCCTGGCCGGTTGAAGTGGGCGATCATGTCTCTCCACAAATTACGATCTCCGACGTCATGGATCAACTGGTGTGTTGACTGACTTCCGTGCCATGACACAAGACTGTCAAGAATCTTCTCACGATGCCTGTCGCTATCTCTCTTTCCGCAATTCTTTCCGGTTGTCATATGCTCCAGAAAAAAAGAAAGAAAGAAACGATGACTGCCCCTTTCTGATGTTGTGATAAGTTGTCTTTGCGACCCAGCTTCTCTTAAAACGTCCTGATTGCTCATTTTGTCTGTCCAATTAATTTTCAGCAATCTTCTATAAAACCACATCTCCAAGGCTTCCATGGATATTTATTTTCGCCTGTTTACTAATTGTCCAGGATTCACTGCTTTATGTTAAAACTAGTTCTATGTAACATGCAAGAACTCTTCTTCGAACTTTCAAGAACATTGACCCATTGCACAAAACGTTTTTCATTTGATAAAATGCAGTTTTTGCTTGTCCTATTCTGCTCTTTATCTCAGTGATGCATCTGCCATCTGATGTTATACATGTGCCTAGATATCTGAATGTATGCACTTGCCACTTGCTTCGAAATAATGTTCACTTTAGGAAACATAAAGTGACCATTTGCATAATTCATTCAGCCTCACAGTGTCCCTGCACTAACTACAGATGACACCCGTGTGGCCAAATTTCGCTTCAAGCAAAAGAATGATCGAATGTTAGCTTCATACAATGACACGTTCACCTTACACAACGATTCAGTGAAAACATATTCACTTCACACAACGATTCAGTGAAAACATATTCACTTCACACAACTACTCGGCGACCGCATATTCACTTCTGGCAAAGGCTTAGTGACGATATATTTATTTCACATAATGATTCAGCGACTATATGTTCACTTCACGCAACCATTCAGTTATGCCGTGTTCATGTCACACAAGAATTCAGTCATGTCGTGTTCATGTCACATAAGGATTCAGTTATGTCGTGTTCATGTCACATAAGGATTCAGTTATGTGGTGTTGATGTCACTCAACAATTCAGTTATGTCGTGTTGATGTCACACAACGACTCAGTTATGTCGTGTTGATGTCACACAACGATTCAGTTATGTCGTGTTGATGTCACACAACGATTCAGTTTTGTCGTGTTGATGTCACACAACGATTCATTTATGTAGTGTTGATGTCACACAACGACTCAGTTATGTCGTGTTGATGTCACACAACGATTCAGTTATGTCGTGTTGATGTCACACAACGATTCAGTTTTGTCGTGTTGATGTCACACAACATCTCAGTTATGTCGTGTTGATGTCACACAATGATTCAGTGACCATATGACCATTCAGAAAGCAGCAATGCCTCAGCCGTCCTGATGATAGCTGCAGACAATGATAAATTAAGAGATATGCAGATGCTTGCTTGCTTGCTTGTTTTGTGTTCCTTGGCTTTAGCTCCAACGCGAAGTCCTGTATGTCGGATGAAGGCATCCTGTTGTCCAACATCAGTGTGATGTCATACAGGACCTGAGTTTTGCGTGAGTATCCGTTGTCCCATGTCTGGCTTATTGGTGTGCAGACTGGTGGTTCCTCGCCGTACAGGCAGACACTCTCCGACTTCGGAGGATATGCAGATAAAAACGTAGGAAAGACTACAACGCGTAAAGGAATAAAAGAGTATATCCACACAATAGCAAATCTACTTTGTTAAATCTAGTAGAAGTGATGTCAGAAACATTTCCCAAATGTCCCGTTTCCTTTTCCTCTATGATGTTGCATGAGTTACACGTCTTCGCGTTGTCTGTCCTACAGTGCATGTAATTAGAACAACAGAACTATTAATAACACAGTTTTATCAACAATAAGCGCCCACTGTGGATATACGTAAGACATTTATTTAACGTAACAGACCACACTCGTAGAGCACGAAACACTATCACCACTGCGACTACATACATGTCAGTATATGACGAATTATGGTCCATCAATCTAGTTTCCCTTCATCTTGTAGACAGATTACAAAGTAATATTACAGCACTTGCGCACCGCGATGGCGCAGTGGCTAATATAAACTTAAGTTTGATGCATGTCCTTTACATGACGTCGCAGTCAACACCATCATTGTTTAGCAGTTCGTTGTTTCTTGGCAATTTTACGTTCAGTAGTTTACCATTGCTTTCTGAACTACTGGCAGACATACCTTTCTATGGGAAACCAACACAAGGCTGTATGCTTCCAAATTGGCCGCAGCTGTGTTTCGAACGCGGTATGTGGAATTAGGGATTCCATTTGTATCCGCTTCTCCATAGAGCCGGTTGCTAATACAAGCGTACAATAATATCGGCCCGGTGGCCAAGTAATCCCATTCTCATTAAGGCGGCCATTTGAAAAAAACAACGACAAAAATTAACCTGGGCTCCCACGTGGAACTAGCTTAACATCAAATTAACCTGGGTTCCCACGTGGAACTAGCTTAACATCAGATTAACCTGGGATCTGTCGCTTGTCGTCTCTGGGGGGGGGGGGGGGGGGAAGTAGAATCAACAAGCACACTTCAACTTTCATTTTCCCAATGTTGGGATTATTGCCGGACCTTTGTCTACACACCCCCCGTTCTAGTCTTCTATTCACTATCTCTCTCTCTCTGTTATCGTAATGCCTTACTCCTCTTCACTTTCCTTCAGAACATACCCACACAACATTGTCCTCCAATAAATACTAACATTATTTATTGAATAAAAAGTGTCATGGATGTGTATAGAGTGTATGTAAAGACGTTGTTGGTGTGTTCTATCGTGTAGGTGAGATAAGAGTGACACTCTAAGACACAGTCCTCATTGTTCTCATCACACAACGGCATGTAATGTCACCACAGCACAGAATAGGATTGAGCTCACCCAGGGTAATGTCTCTCTTCATGATGTTGATGACTTCACAATATCCTTGCTACCATTAGAATTAAACAGTTATTTCACCACTGCGTGTTTTTAGTTGATAATGTCTTTCCTTGTGAAATATCAAATCACATGAACAACAGGATATTCCCGGTAATGTTTATACCTCCTATAGCATTGAATGACTTATCGTCTCTATATGGATGCATAAGTCCAACAAACACTGTCTATCTAATATCACTGATTCACTGTGTTAATTTTCATTCGTTACTGTTCTGTTTATCCAATAATAAATTCTGACCTTACAGCCTCTTCATTTGAAAGATAGTTCTTTTGAACAATATTGAGCTTCCGATCTATGTTTAGTTGCACTTTATCCTGCTGTAAGTCTCTTAGCCAGACTGCCTTATATGTATCCGTTTATTCTAGACTTGCTGACATGTATGTATGATGTCCGACTTCAATCTGGCCGATATTTATCACGGCATCAGACTAAGGTCCTTTCTTTCTTTTCAGGAGTGTTGTTATTGCTTTATTCCTTGGAACTTGGTGAATATACAATATCAGGTGCTATAAACCTAACTCAAACTCATTAGAGGTGAGAGTAGGCTTATGGCCGTTATCAGTTATTACTTATATATATATTCAGAGAAATGACCTCTGACATAAGACATAGGAGTTATACACATAACTTAAGACTAAGTAAAAGAAGGAAATTCCTAGGATAGCTCAGAAATCCCGGTAGCCATCTATACTAGAATCTCCTATCCTATCTTATACTAGTATTCATACTATCGAGTGCCCTGACACCTTACTCAATCCACTAAGTCACTTCTCAGCTAAATTCGGCCGACACTCAATATTACGGTTACACTACTAAAATACACTATGCTAGAGTTCTACTCTACACCACAACTACCTTTATAACTATCCTCGGCTGAATGGGAATACTATTGCATATCAATACAACTGCTCGTCGGTTTCATCCAACTTGAAACATTGTATATCCCTTTCCATAATAGCTCAAGAATAAATTCCCCACTGTCTCTCGTGGAAGATTAGTAGCACACTAAATTAACTTTGAATATCCAGACCATTTATACTTTGGCTCTGTATAATTTCAATGGCATATTCCACCAACTATTCCCCTGTCCTCCAAACCAGTTTTTTTTTTTTTTTATCTATACAAAAACAACCGAAATTCTCCTTTGATACTCGGTCATTTCGGGACATCAATGATTATCCACTCGTTCCTCGGCACTACGGCCATACGGCTCCGTTATTTCAAACGTCCTCTGATCGTCTATCGTGACTCCGGTTTCCCATATCAAAGGTTTAAAGATCGTCTTTTCCGTCGTCCGTCTCCCAACAAACACGCGGTATTTGTTTTGATCTTGGAGTCAATAAGCGATCGCTTGTTTTCCTGATCTAAAGGTAAATAACCTTCAATCCTCGTGTAATATAAGCAATTTTATGTTTTGATATATCATGGGATCGTTAACCTGTCAGCATTATGTGACAGGCTCCCTCGTGGACCTAGCTTAACATCAAATTAACCTGGGCTCCCACGTTACCTAGATTAACATCAAATTAACCTGGGCTCCCACGTTACCTAGCTTAACATCAAATAAACCTGGGCTCCCACCTTACCTAGCTTAACATCAAATTAACCTGGGCTCCCACGTGGACCTAGCTTAACATCAAATTAAAATGTTGCATGTCTATCGCAAGGCGCTGCCATAAACTTCAAGGTTTACTTTCCTAGGCAATTGTACGTTCACTAGTTTGCCATTGCTAGCTGAATGAAAAGTCAACACTTAAATCCAGATGACCGATTAGGAAATTAACCCCGTACCCTGCCATCAGGGCACCGGAAGTTTAAGAGCCTGTGTTCCGTAAAGTATTGTTGTGAAATGGCCCAGGAAGTGTCAGTAAGTATGATGATGTCCGCTCAATAGCATTTACCGCTTTTGGCTGAGATCAAAATGTCGGCCTTTTGGTTAAGATCATAGTTTAGATTTGTCTGCACTTGATCTGGCCAGGTTGCAGAAGCGGTCATCCAAACTGCAAACTCTAGTCATCACATCACTGTCCACTAACACTGGCAGACGGGCCTTGGTGAACCACAATGGGCCGAAAGGTACATAGCGGGACTAAGAGGCCTTTAACAAATTTATTTACGCAGCTACACAATGATCTCCCTGTCAGACTAATGTTTTTTTTTTAAAAGCTAGTTGCATGTCCTTTACAGGACGTCGTAGTCAACCCCAGTATATTAGGCTGTTTGTGATTTGCTAGGCAAGTTTACGTTCAGTAGTTTGTCAATGCGTTCTGGACGAACGACGCTCATACCGCTATTAAAAATCAACACAAGATGGTCTGCAGATCGTCATTTACAGATTTACGTGTTTGAATAATGATTGATTGATTGATTAAGAACCGACATCACAGCACTCGGGACATTCCCATAAGCTTTACGTGAATAAGTCTTAAATCGATTTAGCCAGTTTACTGGTTGCAATCTTCTTTAACTCAATTTAGCTGTCACTACCGATTTTAATAACGACACACTCGCACGCACGCGCGCGTGCACAAACACAGACACACGCACACATGAGCGCGTAAATGCGCGCGCGCACACAAATAACCAGTCACGGAGTTGTACTAAAATATTGGTTACCCGGAGACAAAGCTACTAATAGGAAATTACAATTTTTAGCATATTGTCTCACATTTAAGGAAGCCCACATCTTCGGAGTCCCAGAAAGTCCACTTAGCATGGGGAAAGATGACACCCTGGCCAGTGCACCACTGCACACAACTACCGTTGAGAATGAAACTCGCTGATTTGGTCTCCGTCATCGAGGAGGAGACTCCAAACTGTTTCTGGGCGGTCGAGAATGAGCCCACGACATAGTGACAAACACAGCTCTGAGAGACGGACACCCATTGTACTAAATGGACAACTTGGAGTATTTATGCTGTTTAGCCTAGGTTCTATAAAATAGGGTGTTCGTTGAGTTGAATTGAGCTTAGAACCAACATCACTGCACTTAGGACATTCCCATGCACGCTCTGTCCCAACAGCCAGCAAAGAGTCACACTACTAATCGTTCCCACCGCTATCTGATTGAAAGTTCTCCTGGTCTTCCCTCTCAGTTTTGAGATTCTACCGGAACCATTGCCAATCCCACGCAATCTCACCCTTTCCACATACGGTTTCTCAGTCTGCCCCCCCCCCGCCTACTCCACCTTGTCCCACAGGCGCACGACCACCTCTATCTTGTCAATGGGTAATCTATCACCATGAGGTGCATTCTCTGCCAGCCTATAAGCCTGTTCATTCTCCCGCACTACCGCATGGTCACAGCGAAAAATACATACATTTCTCACAATCTGTGATCTCTGAAGTTTCCACACGAAACATTCCTTTCTCCACCTTACTAAGCATACTCCTTGAGTCCGTGATGAAGACAGTGTGTGTTGCAGTGATCTCTCTGACCAACGGAATACCGCTGTGACTGCTTCCACCTCCATTCTCATGCTGGGAGTCGTAGCCTCATATGCCATACTCTCCTTTTTCAAGAATCGTCCATTAGCCTTTGCAACGAAACCCCAACCACTCCGTCTGTTTCTCACCGCTGGCCCAACAGCATAGATCTCTATGCCATCTTTATGTTTATTACTCTGAGTCAGTTGTTGCACCTCAAACTCTGTGTGGCCCTCTGCCCATTCTCTGCACTCACGACCCAGTGTTACTATTATATTGTGCCAGTCCGTCCTGTCTTCCGGTACTTCAACCTACTCTTTTTAACGATTGATGGTCTCTAGATCACACGCCTGATATACAGATATTTCTGCGTGTGCCATCCAGGACCTACCTCGTCTTAGTCTATAAAACTTGAAATGGAAACAAATAGGTATTTTAAACTCCTGCGAGAAAAAACGAACTAAACATCAACAAACGTTGCACATACCTTACAAGGAGATCCACGTGTCGCGAAATACAGGTGAAAAATCCGAAATCAGAAGCACTCAATAAATATAAAAATGAATAATAAAATAAGATAAAATACACACGAACGCATACAATACGACACACAGACGTTTCGATTCTCAGAATCTTTGTCAATGACAACACAGCTAACAACGAGATACAGCAAACGAAAGGCCACAATACACTAACACACGATCTATAACTTCGCCATGTGAGGCCGGAAAGGTGACTTGGCCAGCTGAATTAAAAATGGGTTGCCAAAAAAGATTTGAGTAGCCAAAAATATGTGAACAGTCTGCTATGAAAATATAGGAACGTGAGGACAATTAAGTCTAGATATTGGGGGGGGGGGGGGGGGCCTCATCCCTCACCTTCCACCCACATGCCTATGCCATCAAGCACATTTTCCTGAGACACTGGTATTCTCCAATGGCCCCAGGGTAATTTTCCGCCGTAACCAGAGCCTCAGAGACCACCTTGTGCATAGTGGCCTCCCCACGGTTACTTAATCCGTGGGCACATTCGAATGCCATCGTAGGAACTGTCTGACATGCCCATACGTTGTTCAGACACCAGAGATTGCATTTCCCCGAGGTACCTTCACCTTGAAAGATTCTTTCACTTGCACATCCCGCAATCTGATTTATGTTATCATCTGCAAACGATGTGACATGAAATACATTGGCTAAACGGGCAGACGTCTTGCGGATCGTTTCAGGGAACACCTCAGGGACATCAATCAGGGCGCTGACAAACCTGTCCCCAACCATTTCAATTCCTCCAACCATAATGGAGCCGACGATGCATGTGTCACCGCATTAAAACCCTGCTTCTCCAATAGCTGCGTCAGACTTAAAATTGAATGCCAACTAATCAACAATCTGGGATGCATCCACCCAGCCGGAATTAATACGGTTGTGGATGCTACAGTATAACTGTGGCATCTTCCCCAATTGTTCACACTATCTATTACTATGCTGTCCCCCCCCCCCCCCCCATATCTAGACTTAATTGTCCTCACTTTCCTATATTTTCATAGCAGACTGTTCACATATTTTTGGCTACTCAAATCCTTTTTGGCAACCCATTTTTAATTCAGCTGGCCAAGTCACCTTTCCGGCCTCACATGGCGAAGTTATAGATCGTGTGTTAGTGTATTGTGGTCTTTCGTTTGCTGTATCTCGTTGTTAGCTGTGTTGTCATTGACAAAGATTCTGAGAATCGAAACGTCTGTGTGTCGTATTGTATGCGTTCGTGTGTATTTTATCTTATTTTATTATTCATTTTTATATTTATTGAGTGCTTCTGATTTCGGATTTTTCACCTGTATTTCGCGACACGTGGATCTCCTTGTAAGGTATGTGCAACGTTTGTTGATGTTTAGTTCGTTTTTTCTCGCAGGAGTTTAAAATACCTATTTGTTTCCATTTCATATTGTTATATCCTGCTGCAGCCGCTGCTTTTTCTCTCTATAACCCTTGACCATATCCATGGCTTCATGCAGCGGGTGGTCCTTATCTGTGGCAACTCTCAGGTACCATTTGGCCTGAAGGACACTATGACTATCCGCTATTGTTGGTAGCACCAGGATATGCACCATGCATATAATTGGTGTTTCCTTTGTGAACCCCAGATTCAGCCGCATGGGCGCATTGTGTGTGCGCTCCAACCTTTCAAGCTGGCTCTTTGATACTGTCAGGAGTCCCATACCATACTCAATGACATAAATTATTAACTGCTGAAAGAGCCTGTAAAGCATCCTCTGCTCTACCCCGGTCGCTGCCATCGCCCTCAAAGCATTGGGTCCCCTACCAGTCGTCCACCAAAGCCTCCACATGATCTTTAAAAGACAAACACCTGTGTATTCCTTTATTCTAGTAATCAAGATCATCGCTGACTATGACGACAATCAAAAACACCAAGAGGAATCCGCCACGTTATCAACCACGAATGAAGCTTTGGAGTTTCAGCTATTTCATCCAAGAAGGATGTAGAGACCTGATGACGCACTAGACAACATAAAAATTGAGAGCTATAGTTTAAGACCGGGATTCGGACCTGTCACCTCCAAATGACGACGGCGCATCGCTGCAGGAACATGTCTACTTCGGCGCATGACCAACTAGACACCCTTAAACATATGTATTTTGAGTAGAACTCAGTCGATGACATATCTTGGCGTGAGGTTTGATCGTAGCCTGTCATTCAGTAATCATGATGATTATGTCATAACGAAAGCTTGAAAAGATTTGTCAGCAATAAGAATCATGGTAACTGTCAACATTGAGCAAAGACTGTTAATACTTCTATTCCAAGGACTGGTACTTTCACCAATCGAGTATGCCCTGACCATCCTCACTGTCAGCCCTACACAGATTGGAAGACTTGAAAAAGTACAAAACGAAGCCATATGCGCATCCTTTTGGGCTGCACGAGAGACACCAGCTTGTAGCAATGAGATACCTCCTTGACTTCCCCATGATGAACCACATGATCAAGATCTTTAGAGCTCGTGCATTCTTAAAAATAAGTGCAGATGAGCAGCACCCTCTCCATGAAGATATATTCAGAGAAAATGGCGACAGGCTAAAGAGGGACAAATCATGGATGGGTCGCGCAGAAGATGTCATCAGCCAGGTCTGCGGTCCTACTACTATCAACCCCGGCAAGGAATTGGTGACTGTGCCTCCAGCTTTTAAGTGCACTTTCTCCTGCATTATCACACTCGACAGATGGTGCAGAGAGCAGAACCCTGCCGCTGTCAATGCAGAGGTCAACGCGCTCATCTATGACCACTCAGATAGCCCCGAAGTGCTTATCTATACAGATGGATTTGTTTCAAAGCAGCAAAGAAGTACGTGGGCATTTACAGCCCGTTCAGCGGGCCGAACCGTTCAAGAATCCAGTGGTGCCCACTCTATGACCACGAGCAGCATGACGATGGAAGTGATGGCAGTAACATGGGCTTTCATATGGCTATAATCACAGAATTATACCAACGTGCGTGAACTAAGTGATTCAATTAGGATGATTCGGAGGGCCAATGCAGGATCTATGCGAAGCCAGTAGACTGATTCTCTGCGGAAGTCCGTTGACCGTGAGGTCACCTTCAACTTCGTCCCGGGACATGTGGGAGTTGAGGAAACTGAACGAGCTGATAAACTGGCTGGCTCTGCATCCCCTGAAGATGGCCAGCGCATGGATCGCGCCGATTTTATTAAATCCTTAAAGAGATGTCGAGGACAGAGGACGTTGATGTCAGTGAATCCACATCGTTGTCCGGGATGAGAGACTTGGGAGTAAGATTTGGCACGGCCAGACACGAGAAATACATCGGGAAAAGGAGGGGCCTCGTCAACCAACACAGAACTGGCACTATTAGCCACCGGACGCTGATGCATATGCTGGGGGGGGGGGGGAGGATCTGAGCACCTACGGACCTGTCAGAAGTGCAGTGACGATACCCCAACTTATAAATGATAACTAAGACATATGTGTCTTCATTAGCCAGGTCTACCATACACATCTAGCCATTGAGATAAGATGGGTCATAAATAAAAACACATGTATAATGCCGTCGTCACTTGGGGGTGAAAGGTTTATCAATCTCGGTTGGTAACTGTAGCTGTGAATTTTTATGTTGTCTATTGCATTCTCTAGTCTCTACTTCCTTCTTTTCACTTTTAAGAACGCGAAACAATACATTGTGTATATAGTTCGTTCAGATGACCTAGCAATGTGTTCTAAACTACGCTTGCATTTATTTGTCATTTCCAACAGGTCGTAAATCTACTGCAGAAGGAAATGCTGTGTTCACATAGAAAAGTAACAAGGGCTGTTCTTGGACTAATATTCTTTTCCTTAGCAACGACCGTGATCACATTGTTAATACATAGTAACGGACATCACAGCTTCGACAACATCGAAAGAGTCGTCTCTAAAGACCGATGCGCATCACCAGATAACATCAGCGAAGCACTTCCATATTTCGTCTCCAGTGCTGAGTATTTAATATCACAGGTTAGAATTGCCTTGAGTGACAATACTGCAAATATGACTGCTGTTTTGCATTCTATAAACAAAGTGAAGGAACGCGTGCAAATCTTACTTTCTGAGGTTGAACATAAGCTACAAGAAAACGATGTCAAATTGTTCATGACGCAGCCTGTTATCAACAATCACAGTTTCACATACAATCACAATCGTGTAGACGCCTGCACAAAAAAGGCAATCAACCTTCTTTTGGTTGTGCCGTCTGCTCCTGCCAACTATGAGAAACGGCAAGCTGTACGAAAAGGGAACAGGGGAGATTACGTCAGAAACAGTTCCAACAACGCCATTCTGTTATTTTTCCTTGGCAGGCCTTCCGAGGAACAAAATTATACTTCACTTCAAACCAAAATTGACCAAGAAGTGAAAGATTTCGGAGATATAATACAAGAGGATTTTAAAGATGTTTACAGTAACAACCGACTGAAGTCTGTATCAATGTTGAGATGGATCAGCACGTACTGTAGCAACAGTCAAATACGTCATTCGTTCAGACGACGATGTCAATATAACAGTGTCAACAGTAGCAGCTGCAATAGAACGAACTGCTAAAACTCTAAACAACTTTATAATAGGTCGCAAACGAGTAGGTGACGTACCTGCACGGTGGGTCAAAAGCAAGTATTACCTTTCGAAAAAGGAGTATCCAAATGTGACATTCCCTCCTTACCTCCTTGGTGGACTTCTTGGATATCCTGCAAGTACAGCCAAACTTCTGTATGGAGCCGCGCTTAGAGTGAAGCCCATTTGGCTAGAGGATGTTTATATCACAGGAATATGTGCTTCTAAAGTACACATTCCAATCCTGACAGATCCCGAGGTTGAGTTTCAACATCGGTCTGGTAATCTGGTTTATTCTGAAATTATATAAAATGCATGCATTTATTTATTCATAGATGTATTTATGTAATGCTGTTAAAAAAATCATCAGTCAATTTGATCGTCATCTTCATCATCCTCATCATCATGATCATTGTCATCAGCATTATGATCATAAACAGCATCATCATTATTATCATTATCAGCATTATGATGATCATCGCAATAAATATCGTTATCACTATCTTCATCCATAAGTTTCTGTTCGTGGAAGTTATACAAGGGTAAGTTAATAAGTAAGTCACAAATGGGTGTAGAAAAATAACTAAATATGATAACTGCTTGAAACCAATTAATTTTTATACATACACGAGCTGACGGCCCGGCCCGGCGTCGCCAGGGACCTGGCGGGGAGCGTCTAATTTAATTCATATAAGTAGTCATTACATCAGCGACTGGCAAGAGAAGGTCAACCAGAGAGACGAATGGAGACGGCTTGTATCTGCAGCAAAGAACCTCAATGGCTCGGAATGCGGAAGAAGAAGAAGAAGAAGAAGAAGAAGAAGAAGAAGAAGAAGAAGAAGAAGAAGAAGAAGAAGAAGAAGAAGAAGAAGAAGAAGAAGAAGAAGAAGAAGTCATTATACATTCAAATGCATTTCTCTAAGCGCACAGTGTACGCGTTCGGCCCCTGCTCTCGTTCCCGTTCCCGTTGCTCGTCTGTCTCTGATTCTCCCGTTCCCGTTGCCGTTGCTCGTCTGTTTCTGATGCTCCCGTTTCCGTTCCCGATGCTCGTCTGGTTCTGATGTTCCCGTTCCCGTACCCGTTGCTCGTCTGTTTCTGATGCTCCAGTTCCCGTTCCCGTTGAGGGTCTGTTTCTGATGCTCTAGTTCCCGTTCCCTTTGCTAATATGTTTCTGAAGCTAGTAATGAATTATTCTTTCGTGTAAACATTAAAAATTGATTTTAAGCTAACTATTTCAGTTGGACCCGCATGAGTGAGAACAACATCTGTACAAAATTTCATCTCAATGGGACGGACCGTTCGGGAACGCATAAAGGACACACACAAAGAAACATTATAAGTAGATATAACTGTTCATAAGTAATGTCTGGTTTAATCAGAGAGTGATTTCCCTTGGAGCAAGATGGCGGGACATTTCTTCGTCTGTTTCTGAAGCACGTAATGCATTTTTCTTTCGTGCTTGAGGAAAAATTGTTGATTTTAAACTAACTATTTCAGTTGGATCCGCGGGAGTGAGAACAACGTCTGTACAAATTTTATCCCAATCGGATGGACCGTTCGGGAACGCATAAAGGACACACAAACAAACAAACATTCTCTTATATATATATATATATATATATATATATAGAGAGAGAGAGAGAGAGAGAGAGAGAGAGAGAGAGAGAGAGAGAGAGAATGAGAGAGAGAGAGAGAGAGAGAGAGAGAGAGAGAGAGAGAGAGAGAGAGAGAGAGAGAGAGAGAGAGAGAGAGAGAGAGAGAGAAGATTGTCCCATTATTCCTCAACATAATTTCCACCAACATTGATGCACTTATCCCATCGTTTTATCAGTCCTCCCAAGCCGGGTGCATAGAACTGCGTGCTCTTTTTTCTAAACTACGTTTTCACTTCACTTTCAACTTCGGCGTCACTCGCGAAATGTCTCCCGCCAAGGTGAGTTCTCAGTGGACTTAGCCCGTAGGGATTTCCAGTAAAGCGGTGCATAGCTGGGTAGAAAAAGTTACGAGGGCGAGTCAATAAGTAAGTAACATAGTTCTGTGGGATGGCAGGTAAATGAAAACAAAGCACGCAGTTCTATGCAGCCGGTTTTGGAGGACTGATAAAACGATGGGATAAATGCATCAATTTTGGTGGAAATTATGTTGCGAAATAAAGGGCATGTTTAAAAATAAACTGGTTTCAAGTATTTATCATAGTTAGTTATTTTTCTACAGCCATTTGTGACTTACTTATTAACTTACCCTCGTACGATAGAATAGTTCTCTTGTCACGTTTGAGGTTCGTGAATGTCGTTCATCATCCATGACAATGCAGTTAGAATTATAACATGATAAACTGCAACATCATCACACGATCCGCACTCGTAACAATGATCATATTGATGACTTTGGTGACGATAAAAATTATGATGATAATGATTATAAAGATGGTAATGATGCATATAATAATTATGTATAAGATAAAAATGATCAAATTGATGATGTTAGTGAGATACTGATGGCTATGGTTATGATACTGATGATCATAATGATGCTGTTCATGACGACAATGATTGTGCTTAATGATTAGTAATAATCATCACAATTCTGACATTGATGTTGATGATCATTGATGTTGATGATCATAATGATGATGATGATGACAATGCTTTGTTAACAAATGCCTTAACTCTACTAATATTCATTTCATCACCATCATCATGTGCCCTGCCAACTGGCGTAGGTGTTTACGTCTCTCCACAGATCTCATCTTTAATGTTCTGGATCAACTCTGCTGATGATATACCTCCATACCATCGTCTCAGTCCACCCAGCATCCTTTCTCTTGGTCTTCATCTACCTCTCTTTCTCTAGATCTTTCCGGTCGTCACGATGTTCTCCAATGTCTCTCTTCTCATCACATGACCGAAGGAAGCTATGTGTCCCTTTCTTATTGTTGTATATAAAATGTTATAGTTTCATTAGCCTCTTTCAGGAAATCTCCACGCATGTAGGTAAAAATGTAAAGTTAGTCCCATAGCAAAAACTGTTATGATGTGAAATGTTAGTTTTGTACATATTTTATACCACGACATGTGTGTGGCGTAATCAGTTCACTTCATCGACGATTTTCCTTCCCAATTTTCATAATATTCAGAAAATGCACTAGTAATCATTATCATGCTGTATGAATGTGAAACATGGATAATAAGCAGAAAAGCTGATAAACAACTAATGACAGTGAAAATGTGGTTTCTGGGGATAATGCAAAGAATAGCATGAACAGTCAGGAAAACCATGAGCAATGTCCCACAATAAGCAAATGAAAACCATAAGGATGATTAGAGAAATTAGACGCAGACAATAAAGTTTTTTTTTAATGTATTGCGGAGGAATAAACTAGAAAGCTTAGTGATACAGGACAACATTTACAGGGGAAAAAAGCAAGGCAATGCAGAGAGATAAATACCTGAATGCTTTGGCCAGAAGGATTAATCACTGGGACAAGAACACAGAGCTGATCCAAGATTCTGGTGATCGTGTGAGAGTGCCAGACATAATCCAAGTCTGCCAAAAATACGACATATCCAGGCAAACATTCTGGCATACTCAAGGAGTATGCTAATTAACATGGAGAAAGCAACGTTTCGTGTGGAATAGCTATCCTCGCTTCAGAGGTCACAGATTGAGAGGATTGTATGAAGTTTTTGCCGTGGCCATGCGGGAATGCGGGGAAATGAACAGGCTGACAGGCTGGAAGGGAATGCACCTCTTGGTGGTAGACGACCTATGGACAAAGGAGAGGTGGTCGAGCGCCTGTTGAACCAGGTGGAGAAGATGGAGGAATCAGATTGAGAACCTGTATGTTGAAAGAATGATATTGCGAATGATCGGCAGAGGTTCTGGAAGTATCTCAAAACTGAGAGGGAAGACAAAGAGGACTTTCAGTCATATAGCGGTGGGAACGATTAATAGTATGGCTCGTCGCTGACTGTTTAATGAGGGGACATAGCGCTTATGGGAATATCCTGAGTGCAGTGATATCTGTTCTTAGCTCAACTAAACCTAACTCAACCTTCTGGCCTAGAGACACAAGAGTGGAAGACAAACCCTATGGACCATTTAGTCAACTAAAAGACAGTAAAGTTCACACAAGAGACAACATTGCATGTATATACTCTTATCCACATGGTACTTGATGATGATTATTTTTCTCCACTGGATGGACCCGATAGCTTCCCAGGTGAATAAAAATTAATCCTGCTTCTCGTGGGGATTAAAGCCGTCTGTTGTCACGACAGACAAAGACAATAATCGTTATATGACCGTGACGTATGGAGAAAAACAAATGTTAGTTGTATATCCTTTACAGGACGTAGCTGTCAACCCCAGCATTGTTTACGTTCAGTAGTTTACCATTGCTTTCTGAACGACCGACACCCATACCATTTCATAAATACCAACACACGGCGGTCAGCTGTCAAATCACCTGCAGCTGTGTAAATGGAGAAACGCACACTGAATAAATAGCCTGCGTTTTGAGATTAGTATGTGTGCTCTTCTTTTTTAAAAGAAAAATGGGGGGGGGGGGGGGGGTAAAGGTAAAATGATCGATTTCATTGCACCTAGTTGTATCCCATTTGGCTCAGTCTCTTTACACAGGGCGTCCCCCCAAAAGCTTTGCTCAAAGCACGAACTCCGCAGCTCCAGCGGCGACCCACAGGAGTCTCCTGAGAAAATTGTACTCGTGAATGGAACGACGTGGCCGAAATGGAACCCACAACCTTGGGAGCGAGAATTGGGCGGAGTTCCCTGTAAGTGTTCTTCTTGTGCTACAAGATTTCAGGCTTTCTTGGCTTGGATCTGTAGAAACATGTATTGTTGGTCAAACTTGATATAACTAGTCAAGGACATCTTGGCTTGGATCTGTAGAAACAAGTATTGTTGGTCAAACTTGATATTGCCGGTCAAGGACATCTAGGCTTGGATCTGTAGAAACAAGTATTGTTGGTCAAACTTGATATTGCCGGTCAAGGACATCTAGGCTTGGATCTGTAGAAACATGTATTGTTGGTCAAACTTGATATTGCTGATCAAGGACATCTTGGCTTTGAGCTGTAGAAACAAGTATTGTTGGTCTAACTTAATATTGCTGGTCAAGAACATCTCAGATTGGAGCTGTAGAAACAAGTATTTTAGGTCAAATTTAATATTGCTGGTCAAAGACATCTTGGCTTGGAGCTGTAGAAACAAGAATAGACGTAACAGTCTTCCCCTTGGTCAAACTTTATATTGCTGGTCAAGATGACCTTCGACAGGTTTCTATGAACCCAGTGACAAGAAAGAAGTCTGTTGATTCCATTGTTTTATTTTATCGCTAGCTCGTTAAACAAATGAAAAAAGAACAGTAACGGGGTGGAGACGTATTACCAATGATTTTATTTTTACTGTAGGCTATTGATTTCCGTCTGTGCACGCTATTGTTTCTGACTGTATGTTCTAGTTCTACCTTTGTCGGTATTGTTGTTTCTTGTTGTGTGCTCTTGTTCTTCTGTTAATATTAGTGTTTCTGGTTGTATGCTCTTGATCTCCTTCTAACTGATTCTAGGTGTATCTTCTTCTTCTTCTTCTTCTTCTTTTCTTCTTCTTCTTCTTCTTCTTCTTCTTCTTCTTCTTCTTCTTCTTCTTCTTCTTCTTCTTCTTCTTCTTCTTCTTCTTCTTCTTCTTCTTCTTCTTCTTCTTCTTCTTCTTCTTCTTCTGTGGGTATTGTTGTTTCTGATCGTATGTTGTTGATCTTCATTTGTTCAGGTTGTTGTTTCTAGTTGTATGTTCTTTTTATTCTTTTGCTCATGATATTGTTTCTTGTTTGTTCTTGTTCTCATTCTGCGGTATTGATGTTTCTTGTATGCTGTGTCCTACTTCTGTGGTCGGTGTTATTTCTTTTGTATATTCTTGTTTTCTTTCTGTGCATGTTATTTCTGGTTGCATGTTCATGTTCTGGTGTACATGTGTTTCTTTTTAGTGTATGTTCTTGTTGTCATTCTGTCCATTTTCTTATTTCTAGTTGTATGTTTACAAGTGAATGGGAATATTCTTACACTATTATATCGGAACAGTCATAACATCTGACTTGGAGATGGAAAAATACAAACCAATAAAAATGTCATTTGCAACGAGAAAAAGTGTGTTGAAGTGCTACATAGAACCTGTACTTTAGTGTGTATGTTAAGCGTGGAAAATGAGCAGACAAACTGAAGAACATCTGTTCATAATCATCATTTTCCACTTCTGCCGTCAAGCGTCTTGGGGAGAAATAAATTGCGGTCCAGCGCCCTATGGGCGGCATTGGATAGTGTCATTCCGTGTGATTGTACAATGTCTTTGATGTCGTCAATCAATTTTCTTCTTGGACGTCCTCTTGGTCTCGTCGCAGATGATCTTTGATGTAAGGCCAGTGATCGTAGTTGATGGTGCTGCATTAAAATCTGAAGGCTGTGGAAATGTGGTTTCCGAGAAACATGCAAAGAATAACATGGGCATACAGAAAAACCAATGACCAAGTTCTACAAGAAACAAATTAAAACCGTAAACTGATTAGAGAAATTAGACTCAGACAGTCATACATTTTTGGTCACGTTATGAGAAGAAATAAACTGGAGAAATTGGTGGCAACTTGCAAAATTGAGGGGAAAAAGAACAAGGGGAGGGCAGAGAAGTAAATACAGGGATGGCTTAGCGACGTGGCATGGTCGAGACAAGAAAGCTGAGCTGAACTACGACTCTGGTTATCGTGAGAGATGGCGAAACACGACCGCTCACGCTTATGGGCATGGTACATGATGATGATAAAATGTAGAATCCCCAAAGACAGAAACAGCAGTTTACAAGATGACAATTATTCGACTAAGGATAAAATGTGTGCATGATTGTCGTGGGATGTAAAGGCGGCCGGCGTGACACTGACCACAATATTCACCGAGGGCCGATTGGTCAATAAAATATGGGTGGAACATAGTACGCCCCATGCGTCTTAACGCACGCCAATTTTCTATTTAGATGTAAAGAAAAGAATGGCCATATCCAATGATCCTTTTACTCAAATGAACAACGTCGTAAGAAACAGACATTTCACAGGTACAAAATTCCGCTTAACGATACGTTGTGTGTGGTACTGCTGTATAGGTGCAAATGATCAATCAATCAATCATGTGCCATGCCGATGAGCGTGGGCGGTCATGCTTTGACTTCTAACTCATCACCAGAGTAGTGAATCAGCTCTGTGTTTCTGTCTCGACGATGCCACGTGGCCAGGCCATCCAGGTATTTACTTCTCAGTCTTCCCCTTGGTCTCTTCGCTTCGATCTTGCCAGTTGTCACCAATTTCTCCAGTTCATTTCTTCTCATAACATGCCCAAATAAATTTTGACTATCCACGTCTAATGTCTCTAATCAGTACAAATGATAGACAATCAGTAATGAAAGGGTGAAGGAACTGAAAGCAGATGGATATATCGTTTTTTAGAAGAATGTTGAAAATGTCATGGATAAATAAGACAACAAATCCTAAGATTCCGAGAGCTGCATATTGGGGCATGATAATGTATAAATGGATGATTGATATCCCCAAATCATTGTTGCCGACTACTAAATAAAAACCAGAAATAGCTCGTCAGATTCCCTAGTTCTGGAAAAGAGTCCGCTGGAAATTTTCCACTAGGTATAAAGTTTCGTTTTCTAGTATTGTTGTTTCTCCATCAAGAATGATAATGAACATTAATTTCATCCAGTGGGGTTGAAAGTATGGAGCCGTAGGATCTAAGATGGCTGATATGGCCTATTTTGGCTCGAAATGTTCTTTGACAATGTGGGCAAAGAATGCTTGAAGTTCCAGGAGAAGGATCTCCTGCAGTGGTTTTTTTCGGTCCAGCCTTTCTTCACAGCTCTTTGCAGTAGTATTTACTTCACAGGTGACTGCACCCCTGCAGATGGGCGTCACGAATTTCGGTCTTTGACAGCAGTCTCCCAAGTGTCATGATGAATTTCAAAAGCTTTCAATGAGATTTACAGTGTTTTTAAAGGGTTTCCTCTGGCCACCTGGGGAGCGTTTACCACAAGGCAGCTCGACTTTTAAAAAAAAACGTTTAGAGAGCCTGTGATCTGGCATGCGAGTTAAGTGAAGTGACCAGCCTAGCGAATCTGATTCTTCATTAGCAGAGTGTTGCTACTGGACATGGACGCTCTTTCTAGAACTTCAGTGTCTGGGATCTTGTCTTGCCATTTAATCTTCAATAGCTTCCTAAGGCAGACTGTGTGGAAGTGGTTTAATTTCCTAGCGTGTCACTGATAAACAGTCCAGGTTTCACAAGCATGTAGCAGTGTGGATAATACAACTGCTTTGTCGACTTTCAGCTTTGTATGCAGGCTTTTTCCATTTCTGCCCCATGCATTCTTGTACAGTCTGCCAAAGGCAGCGTTGGCCTTGGAGATTCTTGCATTCATTTCGTCATCAATTGTGCATCATGTGACACAGTGCTGCCAAGATAGGTGAATTTGCCCAAAACACTTAATCTGTGACCATTCACTTTGATATTAGGCACGGTATGATTAATCCCCGGAGCTGGCTTGCACATAACTACAGTCTTCTCCAATGTGATATTGAGCCCAAAGTTGGCACAGGCATGTAAGAAAGCTGAATCATTTTGTTGCATGTCTGCATCTGAGTTGGCATATAGAGCGCAATCATCGGCAAACAGGAACTTTCTGACGGTGTCTCTGTTAGTTTTGGTTTTAGCTTTCATTCTTCTGAGATTGAACATCTTTCAATCTATGCGGTAGTTGATGTCTATACCAATGTCGTTGTTCTCGAAGGCATTCGTCAGAATAGCTGAAAACATTAGGCTAAACAGTGTTGGTGCCAGGACACAGCCTTGTTTCGCTCCATTGGTAACAGGAAAGGGCCCAGACAGCTCACCATTTTCCTGGACCATCAGGAAATAACCGCACTGTTTGGACAAACTTTCGTGGACAGCCATATTTCGCCATAATATTCCACAGTCTTTCTAAGATGACTGTATTTCTAGTGAATTATAGTAGAAGGCCAAGAGAGCAGAAAGCTCACTCTGGACAGACTGAATACGAGTATTATCCCTGCCACACACTGCTCTCTCGATCTATTATAAAGTGATATAGTATTATAACCTATTACCCTACAAACTTACTCACAATTCTGCAAGAAATGTGAACAAATCTATGTAATGAGATCATAATATTATACTGAAAAAGGGGGCCACGGTGGGGGGGGGGGGGGGGGGGGGGGATGGTGCATGTTATATGGGCATGTCAAATATGCACAACCAATATTCACAAAAAAGATAAAATTGCTTAGAACTGTCCATCATATGTGATTAACTATAATGTTCGAATCCATTACATGTAATTAACTAAAATGTTCTGATCCATCACATGTAATTAACGATAATGTTCTAATTCTGATATTCTGGATCAATGTACACTGTACTGGAATCATAGAATAAGCTGACCTTCTTCTTTTCTGGGGCTAATGATATAGACCTCTGGATATTCCCTCTAACTGACGATGATATTGAAAATATTTCGAAATCTGGGTTGACTGGTGAAATCTACAGACTGCAGAGTATCACTGATGATAAGATGAGTATACTCAGCTTAAGTCCACAAGGCTGGAGTTTGGCTTTGAGTTCGGAGCAGTAAAGGCAGTTAAATGGTCTCTTACTCTTCCTGTAGCAGAAAGGTAAATCCCCTCCTCTCTCACTGAGGACTTTGACAGTCTGGATGCTGATATTCTTCGATCAGGAACATACCAAATATAGGTCATTCGACTATCCGGTTGCTGATGTTTTTCGGTCAGAAACACACCATAAATATTCCATTCGACCCTCCGGTTGCTGATATTCTTCGATCAGGAACACGCCACATATAGGTCATTAGACCAACACGGAGCTGATTCACGACTCTGGTGATCGCGTGAGATGGTTAAACATGACCGCCCAAGCTTATCGGCATGGCACATGATGGATGGAAAGTCAAAATAAAAAGATGCCTTTAAAAACACCCGGAAGAATCCGAAACTTCGGCATATGCGGGACTCCTGGTTGAGCAACAAATCTGATGAGATTTAAGCTAGATATCTGACAGACAAGATATGAATATCTTCTACGACTCACTGAAAGCGGTCTATGGTCCTACATCACCAGGCATAGTTCCCCTACTTAGTGCAGATAGGGAAACATTGGTCACCGATAAGAAAGAAATCCTGCAGCAATGGACAGAGCATTTATTTTAGCAACATCTTAAATGCAACCTCCTCCATCGATGATGAAACCATCAGCTGCTTTCCTCAAGTCCCCACTAATGATACTCTTGCTGACCTGCCAACCATAGTGGAAGTAAACAAAACCATCCAGCAACTTTCCAGCGGCAAGGCGCCTGGTCCTGACTCCACCCCGGCAGAGATATACAAAGCAGGTCGACCTTTTCTAATAGAGCAGCTTCACCAAGTCTTTATAAACATTTGGGTGAACGAGACCATGCCACAAGATTTCAAGGAGGCGTCAATAGTCCACCTTTACAAACGTATAGGAAACCGACCATCTTATAACAACCATTCGAGGCATCTACTTACTCTCAATTGCAGGGAAGATACTCGCCAGAATTCTTCTCAATCGCCTCACAGCCCATCTCTAATAAGTTCTTCTTCCTGAGAGTCAGTGTGGCTTCAGATAGGAACGAGGAACTGTTGACATGATTTTCGCTGCAAGGCAGTTGCAAGAGAAATGACAGGAGAACTCCGATATGTCCCCACTTTCATTTACCTTACCAAGGCTTTTGATACAGTCAGCAGAGAATGACTGTGGAAGCTTATGGCGAAATATGGCTGCCCACGAAAGTTGTCCAAATAGTGCGGTTATTTCATGATGGTATGGAGGCAAGAGTACAGGAAAATGTCGAATTCACTGAGTCCTTTCCTGTCACCAATGGAGTGAAGCAAGGCTGTGTCCAGGCACCAACATTGTTCAGCCTCATGTTTTCAGCTATGCTGACGAATGCCTTGAAAACCAACGACATTGGAATAGACATCAACTAGATGAAAACTTGTTCAATCTCAGAAGGCTGAAAGCTAAAACCAAAACTACCAGCGACACAGTCAGAGAGCGCCTGTTTGCTGATGATTGCGCATTATATGTCAACTCAGAGGCGGACATGCAACACAATGTTTCAGCTTTCTCACATGCCTGTGCCAAATTTGGACTCAATATCAACTTGGGGAAGACTGTAGTTATGTACTAGCCAGCTCCAGGGATTAATCATACCGTGTCGAATATCAAGGTGAATGATCATAGACTAAGTGTTGTGGATAAATTCACCTATCTTGGCAGCACTGTGTCACAAGCTGCCACGATTGATGATGAAGTGAATGCAAGAATACCAAGGTCAGCGCGGTCTTTGGCAGACAGTACAAGAATGTATGGTACAGAAATGGAATAAGCCTGCAAACAAAGCTGAAAGTCTACAAAGCAGTTTTATTGTAAACACTGTTATATGCTTGTGAAACCTGGACTGTGTACTAGCGACATGCTAGGAAATTAAACCACTTAAACAGTCTGACTTTGGAAGCTATTGAAGATTAAATGACAAGACAAGATTCCAGACACTGAAGTCCTATAAAGAGCGTCCATGCTCAGTAACCACACTCTACTAATGAAGAATCAAATCAACTTTATTCAAATCAACTTTATTTTAAAAGGGTAACAAATTGACACGCAGGCCCGTCTTACATTCGGCCCTTCCAATCACTCGTCTTTCGTTCATCAAGAGCATTATATATTTACATAGGAAGAAAGATAAACATTGTGAAATGAATGTTTTAAACATAATCAAGACAAATTACCATGTTATGAGGCCCATCACCCACCTACCCATACATCACCCCACCCACACACACAACCCCACCTACCCACACACACACACCTAGGGACACATACATACCCCACCTACCCACACACACACACCCAGAGACACATACATACCCCACCAACCAACACATCCCCCTCCCACACATCCCCCATCCACACACACTGCCCTCACCTGTTCCCTCAACCAAAACACATTCGCCATCCACAAACATCCCCCACCAACCCACACATCCCACGCCCACCCACATACACATCCTAACCCACACATCCTCTCCCCCACCCACACCTCCAATCACCCATCCCCCAGCCACATCTCCATCTACCACACATTCCCCACCCACGCACACACATCCCCCACCAACCCACACATCGCACATCCACTCACACATCCCCAAACCATACACACACATTCCCACCAACTGACATCTCCCTACCCCGACACACACACACACACACATCTCCCTAACCACCTATACATCCCCAATCCACTCACACACACACCCCACCACCCACACATATATCCTCCACCCACCCACACATGCCCTAACCCAATCTCCCACCACACACACCCCCACTCACACATCACATAATCCTCTACCACGCAATATTCCCAACCCACACACCGCACACATATCCCTCACCAACACATCCCACACCCACATACCACCATGCATCCCCCACCTACACACCACACACATATCTCCCACCCACATACCACACAATATTCCCACCCACACCCACACAGATACCCTTACCCATCCACCCCACATACCCCCATACACACATACCCCACCCACACAATATCCCCAACCAACACACCACGCACCTCTCCCCAACCACATATGCATTTCCCACCCATCCGCCAACACACACTCACTCACGCACACATCCTCCACTACGCACCCACACACCCCACCCACCCACCCCCAACCAAACATCTCTCGATCACAATACCCCTACCCACACACACCCTCCACCGACTCACGCATCCCACCCCGACACATACACATCCCTCACCCACCTACACATCCCTAAGCCACTCACACACCCCCACCCACACATTCTCCATCCACGGACACATCTCCCACCCACACACCCCCACCAACCACACATACCTTTCCCAACCACCACACACCCCCTACTCACCCACACATATCCCCCACCCAAACACACATTCCCCGCACCCATCACACACATCCCCCATACCACACACTATCCCTCACCCACACATACATCCTCATCCATACCACCACAAACATACCTCCCATCCACACACCATGCACACATCCCCCACCAACACACCGCACACATATCCCAAACCCACACACCATACACTTCACCCCACCCGCCCTTACATCCCCAATCCACCCAAACAATCCCCTACCCACACAACCCCGCCACCCACACATACTTCCCCAAACCATCCACACATCTCCACCCACCCACACATATCCCCCACCCAAACACACATCCCCCGCACCCGTCCCATACACATATCCTCCACCCATACACACATCCCCACACCCATTCCCACACCCCTACTTTCACCCCCACACATCCATCCACACATCCCACCAACACCCACAAATATCACTACCCACCAACACCCACACACCCCAACCCATCCAAACGCATACCCCACCCACATTCCCCCACCCACACATCCCCACCCACACATATCCCCACACTCACACACATCCTCCACACACACTCACATATCCTCACATCTAGACACATACAAAATGCCTCACGTGAGCATTGAAACTAGTATGAACAAACTCCCACACTTTACTCACACACATACACTGACAATTGTCGTGAGCAGTCTCATAAAAATGTTAAACATGGAGAAAAATGTGTACATAAACAGTGTGTGAAGTAAAAATAGTGATGCACACACACACACACACACACACACACACACACACACACACACACATTCACTCTCACGCTCACTCATTCTATCTTTCACTCAAACTACAGTAATGTACATGAGTTTACATTATACATGATAAAATCAAATGGTATTTAACTGATAATATGACAGATGAGAATACACAAACATATGGATTCGTGTGTTACATAACATGCGTATTACATGACATGCATCTGCTCAGCTCTTTCACTCTCTCTCTCTCTCTCTCTCTCTCTCTCTCTCTCTCTCTCTCTCTCTCTCTCTCTCTCTCTCTCTCTCTCTCTCTCTCTCTGTATCAGATCATTATCAGATTCAGAATCAGATTCGCTGAGCTGGTAACTTGACTCGCATGCCAGATCACAGGCTCCCTAAACTAATTATTTTACGGCGAGCTGCGTTGTTGTAAACACTCTCAATGTGGTCAGAGGAAACGCTTTAAATACACTGAAGATCTCACTAAAAGCTTTTAGAAGTCATCATGACACTCGGGAGACTACTGCCAAAGACCGAAATTCGTGGCGTACATCATTACTTAAGGGTGCAGTCAATTGTGAAGCAAACATGACTGCAAGAGCTGTGGGGAAAAAAAGGCTGTACAGAAAAACCACTGCAGGAGATCCTCCTCCTGGAACGTCAAGCATTCTTTGCCCACATTGTCAAAGAACATTTCGAGCCAAAATAGGCCACACCAACCATCTTAGAACTCACGGATCTATACTTTCAACCCCACTGAATGAAATGAATGGACATCATCATTCTTGATGGATAAACAACAGTACAGCTGGTGGAGAAAATAGATAAATCGAAGGTTTTGATGGCACAGAGTTGGGTGAGAATGGTTGATGTTTTCTGTTATTATGTCTGGCTGAGAAACGTTCAATGTCGGGGTCGTTGCAGGGGAGATGAAGTTGCACGAGTTACAAAAATACCGAGTAGTTAACAAGTTTATCGGGAAAGGCGTGTGAAAGGTTACTTTCGTGAGTAATGGAAAACGCATGGTGAAAATACTCATAGATGGGAGAGTATTTAAAAATAGCAATGGGGAAAATATATAAGACTGCCTTGGAGAGAGAGAGAGAGAGAGAGAGAGAGAGAGAGAGAGAGAGAGAGAGAGAGAGAGAGAGAGAGAGAGAGAGAGAGAGAGAGAGAGAGAGAGAGAGAGAGAGAGAGAGATTTGCTTTGGGGAGAGGGAGAGAGAACAGATTACTATGGAGAAAAGGGCGGGAGACTCTCGCAGTCTGCTTTGGAGAGAGAGGACGGGAGACTGTTCCGGAGAAGAGGAGATTATTCCTTGACTGACATTCAGTCTCGGAAGGGGCCAATCACAGAGTCACTCATAGACCCCATCAGTGATTCATTATTCAGGTACTCATTATACAGAGTCTGATAGATTCAGTCATTCACTCAGGGATGCATCGATTGGTAGATTCAATAATCTACCAATCGGGGTTTGTTTCCAGGTCCGGTAAAGGATATGTACCACTGATGAGCTCAAACGAGAGCGAAACTCGAGTCTAGTGCTTCCACATTGACGTGGATAGGCCTTAGGTTCATACCAGAGTACGATCAGCGATGCCAGTACTGCGTTGTGCTCAATATTTAAATCTCAAATCCCGAAACAACCAAATAAATCAGATTCAATAAAGTCACAGTTCGTAGATTCAAACTTGTTACCTTGAAGTTAGTATCTACAGTCAAACCAGAGGAATTTAGTTGAGATGCATGAAGTTGTGAGTGGGGAATGCTGCTGAGAGTTTAGCAGCCTAGTCCAGAGACGTCAGTTTGAGCTTTTATTTACATGCCAACGTGCTCAATGTTTAATTGGAAATGAACTGTTTGTAAGCATTGGTGAAATTGACCTAAAAGTGTCATTTTTCTGGACAAGGTGTTTATTGAAAGTAGCATGGTTTTGAATGATTTGTTATCAATGTTACACAAAAGTCTAGTTTAAAGATTAGAAGAGGTGAAGATCAATAAATAAACAATGAACCACTGTACGATCAATATACGGTCGAACACAATCCTGGTGGTAACAGCCACAACCACGGCTGTTGAGAAGAGGACTGTTACATTGATTTTCTACTTAATTTTATGTTTTCTAATAAGAAGTTTGCCGGCTTCGTGGCTTAGAGGTTAGCGACTTCTCTCCGTAATCTCGTATACTCTGGTAGGTAACGTGATGACGGTGAGAATCAGCAGTGGTTCGAATCGCATCGGTAACTTACGGTGTATGTGAGCGTAATCTTGCCAAGAAATCAACATACAGCTGAAAGATGCTGGTTTTGACAGCTATGTCCTGTAAA
>JACEFZ010028382.1:5000-25000 GCA_014155875.1 Cepaea nemoralis | reverse complement strand
CAAAAATTTCTCTATGAAGGTTTTCAAACCTAATTTCTGTTTTTATTTCAGATGTTATTTCTCATTCATGAAGAGCCCTACATTCATGTGTTCCCTGATTAAGATAATGATCTTCTGTGTGATCCCACGGTGCCGCACCAATCTCCAATGAGAATGCCTACGAACACTGCCAGAGACCTTTTCATAATCCATAAACCCAACACAAAAGGCAAAGCCAGTTAAATACTTTACTCTGTTATTATGCGCGATATCTGGCACGTTTGGGGACTGTTTGGTCAGAAGCCTATTATTTTTTCACCCTTTAATTGTTTGTCAACGGCATCCCTACATATCTCATTAGAATGAACATGTTTAAAATTTATCCATCAAACATAATCAAAATGATTACACAACAAATATTCTATAAGTGCTTGCAATACTGATATTTGATCAGTCGAAAGAAATTGCTGAAAAACCACGTTGAAACAAGGTTACAAACCCACTGTGTTCATATGCATTAAACAATGTTAATTCACAGGTCAAAACGAATAGCACGATGTCAACTCTGTAGACAAAATATACAAGAAACAGAAGACCACATTTTTGTTACATGCCCAACTAGACACTTTAAGACAACTAATTGAGATATTCATCAAAAAGAAGACAGATATGTACAAGGCAATATTTTTAAACACAATACCCAAAACCTCAGAAAATAATCACACACGATTGTCGACAGCACTAGCAGAGTACAGGTATGTGGCATGAACCTGTAGAAATGCAGCAACATACAGATTCAGAACATACAACACACATATAAAACTGCACATGGTCCAAAACAAAATCACACAAATATTCAAAAACACTTAGACAAAAGGGAATATACACATTTCAAATTTGTCTGTGGGATTTGGATTAGGTATACAAAAATAGAAATACATCTATATATGTATTGGTTTATGCATGCATAGATATGTCTGTACATATATGTATAAGTGGGTATACGTGTGTATGTGCGTATGTGGAAATAAACACATAAGAGTGTATGTATATTTGGTATGTATATATCTCTGTGGTTAGTGTCTGTGTTGTTGTATGTTTGACCCCTAGTCATGCGAGGATAAACGTATAGTTTTCATACATAGCGTGACCGAAAAGTGATTTTTTTTTTCGTGGAAACCTTTTACAATAACCCCCAACCCACTCCAAATGCCAAGAGCCAACACAATTTCAATCTTTGGAATCACCTTGGACCACGGCAGCTTTCCAGTTTTCAACTTCTCACCTCGCTAACTCAGAATACATCCTTTGTGATTCATTGTGTGAGACTCCCCCCCCCCCCTGCTCTCTCTCTCTCTCTCTCTCTCTCTCTCTCTCTCTCTCTCTCTCTCTCTCTCTCTCTCTCTCTCTCTCTATCGCTCTCTCTTACCCTGTCACACACACAAGCACACACATTCTTCTTGAGTCAGTGTTCGTTGTCAATCGAGGTTTTGACCCTTGCTTAGCCGACACAGGTAAATCCTTTGTACTGACCTTCTCCCGGCCCAGCGAACGGAAAAATAAATTCTTTGTACCTGTAAAAAAAAAAAATAAACAATATTAATTATGTTGATTACTCTATGTGGCAGACATTTAGTTTCTTTAAATTTTTTTCATCAGTATCTTTCTGTTTATGTGTGCTGACCAGAACATCCATTCTGTCCTTTGTGATATTGTTCTTGTAAAGCTGAACAGTTCAATTTATCATTTGTTTATTTACACATTGCATTTACTAAAGTTCAACCAATTGTAATTATCTGTAACCGCCATTTCTGTAACATTGTCAAAACGAAAGGTAAAATAACTTAAGGCAAAACATGTTATAAATAAATGTTTATTTAACAAAAACATGCACACTTTATACATACACATGTAAAACACACAAACAGCTCAGTATATACGCAGTCATCGAAAGAACATTTCACAATGCCATTCTCTGAAAGACAACAAACGAACAAAGTAAATTGATCTACACAATTTTACAGAACCAGACATCCTTGTCCTACTTCAGATGTTCTTTAAATTCATTATTTTCTTCCCCTTATCTGTTCTTTTCAATTCCATAATACATTTATAAATGTCTATGGTAAAAGATATGTTTCTCCCAAGATGCTTAACTGAGTCGTTTCTTTCTTCCCTCCAGCAGATGAAATTGTGTTTCATTACATCCACTCCTGATTCAATTTAACAAGAAACTTTAATTTTAAATTTTCTGATGCCACTAATTCTTGTTGCTTTCATGTATTTTCTTTCTCAACTGCATGCTGACTATAAACTTCTTTTCACTGTCCTTAATCTTATCTGTAATTCTTTGCTTGATCTCTTTGTTGATATATTCATAGAGATCTTGATGCCATTTCATTTTCTGCTGCTCAGTTTGACGGATCAGACTCTGTACATCGTAGTGGTTAACTTCCACATAATCAACTGATTTCCTCAATTGTTCAACAAACTGTCTGTTAGATTCACTCTCTTTCTGCATCAATGGATTACCTGGTTAATGTCACACTTTCTCAGTGTCTTTTTATCAGATTTACACTCTTTATGCATCAATGAATGTACCCAGTTAATGGCACACGTTTGCAGTGTCTCTCTATTAGATTCACTCTCTTTCTGGGTCAATGTATGTGCCTGGTTAATGTCACTCTTTCGCAGTGTCTCTCGAGCAGATTCATTTTCTTTCTGCATCAATGGATGTACCCGATTAATATCACACTTATGCAGTGTCTCTCTATCAGATGCACTCTCTTTCTGCACCAATGGATGTACCCGGTTAAAGTCATACTTTTGTAGTGTCTCTCTATCATAAGACACCAGCATGTTATCAATGTCTTCCTTGTATCCTTCCTTTATATATAGATCCATTTGATGATCCAACTTATCAACACATTTAAGGAATGTCTCCATGTAACTGACCACCAACCCCTCACAATGTTTTTGATGCTTCATCTCATTTATTGCCATGTCCACTTTTTCATTAGAGACAGACATTCCATCCTTACAAGCTAGTTTTGATTTGCACACATCTCGTCTTCTGTCCATTGTTCGATGTCTGAAATAGATAGATGAACACAATTGACAACCAAAAAATAAGACAGTTAACCAAACTGAAAACGATAGCATGTCTTCATATCCCACACACATTATCAGGCCTAAAAATAAATGAATGATCTGACAATTTCACGTCCCTGCTGCAGGCTATGGTATAAAAGATACGAGCCGTCACATTGCTTCTCTCAAAGACACTACTGTGACACAGAGCATGTGTAAAAAGACAATTGACAACACCCAGCTATAATGAAGGCAAATGTAGCCACTTTAGTGACATTTTCAAATTACTTTTTAATTATATAAGCTGCATACTTGGATACCTCTTGAAAAATGCAAATCCAACAGTACCCTATTCGAGTCTGTAGGTCAATTATAAGCTGATATATTAATGTGTGTGTGTAAGTTTATCATGTAATATAGACAAATAGAAAAATAAACGATTTTGACCTTTTCACTTTTTGTGACCCTACCTACACACTCACACAACTGTTGGGTTACACAGACGCCAAGGGATATTACCACTACCGCTGTCTAACTCAAGGACATACAATTCTGCCAGTTTATTTATATATATACACACACACACGCGCGCGCACACACACACACAGATATATATAACATTTCGAGCCAAAATAGGCCTTATCAGCCATCTTAGAACCCACGGCTCCATACTTTCAACCCCACTGGATGAAATGAATGGTCATCATCATTCTTGATGGACAAGCAACAACAACAACATATATATATATATATAATATATATATATATATATATATATATATATATATATATATATATATATATATATGTTGTTGTTGCTTGTCCATATATATATATATATATATATATATATATATATATATATATATATATATATATATATATATATATATATATATATATATATATATATTATATATATATATATATATATATGTTGTTGTTGCTTGTCCATCAAGAATGATGATGACGACCATTCATTTCATCCAGTGGGGTTGAAAGTATGGAGCCGTGGGTTCTAAGATGGCTGATAAGGCCTATTTTGGCTCGAAATGTTCTTTGACAATGTGGGCAAAGAATGCTTGACGTTTCTGGAGGAGGATTTCCTGCAGTGGTTTTTCTGTCCTCACTTTTCTTCACAGCTCTTGCAGTCCTGGTTGCCTCACATGTGAATGCACCCTTGCGTAATGATGCACGCCACGAATTTCGGTCTCTGGCTGCAGCCTCCCAGGTGTCATGATGAATTCCGAAAGCATTCAGTGAGATTTTCAGAGTGTCTTTAAAGCGTTTCCTCTGGCCACCTTGGGAGCGTTTACCACAACGCAGTTCGCTGTAAAAAATTCGTTTAGGGAGCCTGTGAACTGGCATGCGAGTCACGTGACCAGCCCAATAATCTGATTCTTCATCAGTGTCACAAAATAAAACCTTGTGTTTACCCAGCTGATTATTATAGAGGCTTTCTGATAAAACGGACTATCTGCCAGCGACAACTATTTTACTAACAGTATAAACAAATCGGATTTTAAACCCCAGGACGGTAAATATTTGTAGCTGCACGTGTACATCTCTAACGGATTTGGAACATTCGGTGGTGATGGAGACAGGTCCCGGCATCGCTTTGACAGTTTGTCAACATTTGAATACAGATGGAACCCGTGGGATCATGGTGGCAATCGGATGTCGGCCATCACATGTCAGGCAAAAATTAACAGTGGCAGATGTATAGGGGAAGTGAGTGCGCTGAATCATACATCGTTTTGACAGATTATAAACAAGTCAGAGGGAAAAACGGAAGTACTCAGCTCGGAAGAAAACAGTCCATCTGTCATATAGTTTCCGGACATCTCGCAGATGGGCAGATTGCTATTGACAGCTTGTTGGGGAAAACTGTTGTTGGGATCATACAGTAACTCGTTAGTTTGTTGGGGGAGTCAAAACAAGTGATGACAACTTGGACAGTGACTAAGCCAGGGAAAAATAGATTCTTGACAATGGCTGATATGTCCAAATAACACCTGTATGGACAGGAAGAATACAGTCACGTGACCAATTAGAGGTTTGGCCAAAAACCATGATTGGAGATGGGGAGTTGATCGCAAACCTTGGATTGTAGAAGACGTGCTTCGGCACTGTGGTTCTGATGGAAAACGTCTACCGTGTGCGAACTGAGTTAATTTAATTTTACACGTGCCTGTCATGGCAAGTGTGGATGTAATTTGATTTAACTGCAGTGTTGCATAAGGTAGAAACGATTATAATTAGTTCTAATTAATATAGGCTGTAGGCTTGTTAAAACTATAGTGTGATGATTAGCACTGTTAGTGGAAAACTAACTAGAGTAGGGAAGTGATACTTGGCTCTGTTAGTTGGAAATAGATTAGTGAAGTGTTGATAAGCTTTACTAATTGAGGATTGAGTAATGAGGGATAATTGGGATATTGCAGTGGGTGCTCCCTGGTGTGTGTGTGTGTGTGTGTGTGGGGGGGGGGGGGGGGTTCCGCATTCTGTTTGCTGATTTGTTTTCTTGTCTTGGCCTGATGATAACCTATGTGGTCAATTCATTTGTCCCTGATAGGTTCATTATATTTTCTGAGCGAGGCCGATGGCCCACGATCATCTAATAGAGATCAGTGACGGGGAGGCTATCACCGGTTATATGATTTATGTTGCAGGTTACCTCTGGTTGGAATGAAGAACATGAAACCACGAGACAATCCGATCCCGGATAAAGTTTGGCGCAGGAAGATTGGCCAGCAATTGTACAACAGAGATTATGCTAGAGGAAGATGATCAACTTTGCTCGGGGGAGCCTAATGGTATATGTATCCTACATGAGGGCATACCAATCGTTAACACCCCTGAAGTAATGGAGGTTCAGCCCATGTGGAACTAGATCAGTAGGAACTGATGTTCACAGTAGCTGAAACCAAACATTGAAGTGTAGTTGTTCCACGTATCAAGGAAATCAGAACTTTCAGACTATATCTAGTGAATAAAGCAAGCCATTTTTGTATAGATACATTGACTATTTAATAATGAGAACTAGAGAACATTTAGCAAGAGACAATAAGTCCTGTTCATAAGACAGTGTTCCGGGGTTGTTTCACTACGCCGGAATTATGAAGCCGGAGTTTCTATAAACTGTTAGGAACAATTGTGTTAGGAACTATAATAGTTTTTTTTTTCAAGGACTATATTTACATGGGATTCAGATCTCATGGTCATCAAAGTTCCTGGAAGAGGACATGTCTGGAGAGAAGGATACGACTTCGGTGAGGTCTTGTGTACTGACTCGTATGATGTCGTGTAATCCTTGCCATGATGTGTACACTATGATCCTGAACTTTGAGGGCTGACACATACATTTCTGTTATAATACACGACACACATTGTCTTCGCATACACGTCTCATATACGTTACACTTTTCTTTTAATAAATTAATCTTTGTTAATTTTTAGAAGCAAGAGTTGTTGAGTATGTTGCGTTGGGGAAGTATGAGAGGGGGCATAGTACAACAGTGAGAGAGTGATAGGAAAAGGTGTCCATGGGCTGATGGAGTGTGTTGGACGGAAGCTGGTGGATTCTCCAGGATATTGATAGGAAAGAAAAATATTATAATGTGGGTGTTGACTCTCCTCACTCCAGGGACGACACTTTAAAGGAGGACACGACAATCAGTAGAGTGTGGATACTGGGCATGGATGCTCTTTCTAGGACTTCAGTGTCTGGAATCTTGTCTTGTCATTTAATCTTTAGTAGCTTCCTTAGGCAGACTGTGTGGAAGTGGTTTAATTTCCTAGCGTGTCGCTGATAAACAGTCCAGGTTTCACAAGCATATAGCAGTGTGGATAATACAATTGCTTTGTAGACTTTTAGCTTTGTTTGCAGGCTTATTCCAGTTCTGTCCCATACATTCTTGTACAGTCTGCCAAAGGCCGCACTGGCCTTGGAGATTCTTGCATTCACTTCGTCATCAATTGTGACAGCTTGTGACACAGTGCTGCCAAGATATGTGAATTTGTCCACAACACTTAGTCTATGATCATTCACTTTGATATTCGGTACAGTGTGATTATTCCCTGGAGCTGGCTGGTACATAACTACAGTCTTCTCCAAGTTGATATTGAGCCCAAAGTTGGCATAGGCATGTGAGAAAGCTGAAACATTATGTTGCATGTCCGCCTCTGAGTTGGCGTATAGAGCGCAATCATCAGCAAACAGGAGCTCTCTGTGACGGTGTCGCTGTTAATTTTGGTTTTAGCTTTCAGCCTTCTGAGATTGAATAACTTTCCATCCATACGGTAGTTGATGTCTATTCCAATGTCGTCGTTCTCGAAGGCATTCATCAACATGGGTGAAAATATGAGGCTGAACAGTGTTGGTGCCAGGACACATCCTTGCTTCACTCCATTGGTGACAGGAAAGGGTTCAGACAGTTCACCATTTTCCTGTACTCTTGCTTGCATGCCATCATGAAATAGCCGCACTATTTGGACAAACTTTCCTTTCGTGGACAGCCATATTTTGCCATAATCTTCCACAGTCCTTCTCTGCTGACTGTATCAAAGCCTTGGTAAGGTCAATGAAAGTGGTGAACATTTCGCAGTTCTGTTCCTGACATTTCTCTTGCAGCTGCCTTGCAGCGAAAATCTTGTCAACAGTTCCACGTTCTTTTCTGAAGCCGCATTGACTCTCAGGAAGAAGACCTTGATCGAGATGGGCTGTGAGGCGATTGAGAAGAATTCTGGCGAGTATCTTCCCTGCAATTGAAAGCAAGGAGATGCCTCGGTGGTTGTCACAGGATTGGCGGTTTCCTTTACGTTTGTAAAGGTGGACTATTGACACGTCCTTGAAATCTTGTGGCATGGTCTCGTTCACCCATATGTTTGTAAAGACTTTGTAAAGCTGCTCTGTTAGACCGGCCCACCTGCCTTGTATATCTCTGCTGGGATGGAGTCAGGACCAGGTGCCTTGCCGCTGGAGAGTTGCTGGATGGTTTTGTTTACTTCCACTATGGTTGGCAGGTCATCAAGTGTCTCATTGGTGGGAACTTGAGGAAGGCAGTTGATGGTTTCATCATCGAAGAAGGAAGTTGCATTTAAGATGTTGCTGAAATGCTCTGCCGAGCGTTGAAGGATTTCTTTCTACGCAGTGACCAATGTTCCTCCATCTGCACTGAAGAGGGGAACTATGCCAGGTGATGTAGGACCATAGACCGCTTTCAGTGAGTCGTAGAAGTTTTTCATATCATGTCTGTCAGCAAAGCCCTGAATTTCATCAGCTTTACTGCTCAGCCAGGAGTCCCGCATGTGCCGAAGTTTCTGCTGCACTACTCTCTGAATGTTCTTGAAGGCATCTTTTTTTATGTTGACTTCGGGTCATTCAAATGTGCCTTGAGGAGAAGATGTTTCTCGGCCAGCAATTGGTTGATGTTTTCGGAATTTTCATCAAACCAGTCTTTATGCTTTCGGGGGACTGGACCCAGGATTTCCATAGCAGTATTGTAAATTATGTCCTTTAGGTCTCTCCATTCTGTTTCTGTATCCTGATTAGCTTCAGAATTGGGCTTGAGGCGGTCTTCCAGCATATGTTCAAACGACTGCTGCATTTTCTTGGTGTTTAGGCTAGTGACATTTAGCTTATTTTGCATTTTCACCCCTTGAGGACGGCGTGGTGGCCTGATGTGAATGTTTATTTTCGAGACAATGAGACGATGGTCTGTCCAACATTCGGCACCACACATGGATTTTGTCAATCGAACGTCTTGTCTGTCACTTCTCCTGGCGATGACATAGTCAATGAGGTGCCAGTGTTTCGAGCGAGAGTGCATCCACGATGTCCTATTTCTCATGGGGAGACGGAAAATTGTATTCGTACTCAGGAGATCATGTTCGGCACATGTCTGAAGGAGGAGGAGTCCATTGCAGTTGCAATTTCCTACTCCATGCTTTCCAATAATGCCACTCCAAGTGGTGGTGTCCGTGCCTACTCTGGCATCGAAATCCCCAAGGAGTATAAGTTTGTCACCTTTGGGAACTGATGTTAGTACATTGTGCAGGTCCTCATAGAACTTGTTCTTGACATCATCTTCGCTGGTCATAGTTGGTGCGTAGACATTCACAATGGTTGCATGCTTCCTTCCATTCAGCAAGGGTAACTTAATGGTCATGAGCCTGTCGTTTATAGCCTTTGGAAATCCAGCTAATTTGACGACCAGGGCCGACTTAATCTCAAATCCCACACCGGATTGGCGTCTTTCCTCGCTTTTCCTTCCACTCCAGAAAAATGTGTAGCCGGCACCTATTTCACAGATTTGGCCTTCTTCTGCAAGTCATGTCTCGCTCAAGGCTGCAATGTCGATGTTGTACCTGCCCAGCTCTCTCCCAATCAGTGCTGTTCGTCTCTCTGGACCCGACGCGCCGTCTCTGTCAAGTAGGGTGCGTACATTCCAAGTTCCAATTGTTAAGGGAATATGGTTTACTCTTTTAGCTTTGCTTGTTTTATCTTTGTTTGTATGTCGACCGCAGTTAGGGTACCCACCAACCGCGGTTAGGTGGTTAGGCAGTGATGGAGCAGACAATGTTTAGGGCACCTTTTCTAGCCCCTTCCTCATGCTATGGAGGTGAGCAGTGTGTTCCTATAGAGAGCTGCTCAGTCGCTCAGGGGGATGCCGAATCCCACTGCTGCTCCGGTCAGTAGAAGACGACCATATGGTCTGAGCCGCCTGTGTGCGGATCTGCGACTACGGCTGCCAGCGTACCCACGCCTGCCGCTTCGCCGCTCGCTCATCGCCACAGGGCTTGAAGGTGATATATGACGTTGGATGCAGAATGATTTGCGCGATGACTTGGATTAAAGTAAGGAAGAGTTGCGCAATTCGTCGACCTCACTCTCTCGCCTGAGTCCATCTGAGTCCAGTGGCAAGACAAGTCGAAACGACTGGAGACGAATATAGGTGCAGTGGATGACCAGGGCGCTCTACGTGCTTTGCCGTGCTCATTACGTTCCACAAAGCTTTGCAGGTAAACGCCGTCTTGCCCGTTGAATCAGGAATAATTTCTTCCGCGCAGTCTGCCGAGTCCTGTCTTCACATGCTGGGTAGGCATACCCTAGTTTACCGCTTGGTTTGACACCAAATCGGTTACCCATGCCTGGTTTAGCCAGCCTCTCACAGCTGTTGCCCGGGGGTGGCCGCTGTCGCATGCTGACAGCTACTAGGAGCCACAGGCACGAGCTGGGTGTCAGGCTTGGATCAGTGGGGGATGGGTCCTGAAAAGGACATGAGAGTCATCCTTACCTAAGGTGCTACCAATGCCTAACACCCCGTACCCCCTCCCCCATATATATATATATATATATATATATATATATATATATATATATATATATATATATATACACACACACACACACACACACACACACACACACATTTCCACGTCTTGCTGTGATGACGTCAGACTGCGCATGCTACCGCGCGCGCTGTTGTCAACGCGAGGCCGCGAGACGGAGATCCATTTTAATCAGAGGATTCGCTTTACAAAGTTATCCAAAATTAATCGATACCTGCCGCGTAGAATGATGACAATTTACACATACATACTACAATTGGTGTTGAATGCAATCATGCATTCATTATCATTTTGTCGCTCTCAATAATCTCTAAGAATATGACATGAGCATCGCTTGATTATGACACGGAAAACCGCTAACTTCCCGCCATTGAAATATACCATTAAAGCATCATAGCATGCGCTCTTAATGATTTTAGTTTATGATGTCTCGCGCTGACTTAAATAGTCGAAAATTTCACAGTACGCGTAAAAGTGGATGTTCAATTTAATTAGTCATATATATATATATATATATATATATATATATATATATATATATATATATATATATATATATATATATATATATATATATATATATAATAATAATAATAATAATCTACAACCATGGAGGTCTGAAAGCACAGCAAGTCTTCCTCTTCTTCTTCTGCGTTCATCTGGAGTGTTTTTTCAGACGTAATTGCGGTGTGTCTCGTTATGCACCCTTAGGCCAAAACCCTCGGGCCAACACATCCGACTTTAGCGTGCGTTTTTTAATCAGGTTAGCATTCCTGGAGGACTTTTACTGTTATGGTGCCGTACACATCCCAGATGGTCAAGTTAGAACAGTCGAAGACTTCACGGTCAGCCCTCAAGCGAAAGCAGAAGCAGTCCATGGGCATTTACCGCCATCCAAGGAGGCCTCCATAATTGCAGAGCCGACACATAACGCTTTGGTACTGGGCTCACCCAAGGAATCGCCACGTCCTGCACATAGCTTCTTTAATTCCTCACTTCCATGTAATGAGCATTTCGTTCGCCACAGGCCGCTCCCCGCACAAACCAGGAACGGTCAGTCTGCAGACAAGATCCACTCAGCGAACTTACGGTTCGGGCGTGTGCTTGATGCTGTGCCCGGAAGACAAGACAGTCAGAGTTGTTTCTGACACGAAGGACATTTCACTCAGAGGTTTTTGCGTTGTGCCTGCTTTATCTGCTCCCTTAGGCCGGCACATCTGACTTCAGCGGACGTATGGTAAACGGGGTTGCCTTCCCGTGGTTTTGAGGGACATTCGACTCTTACTGCTGTGGTGGCGTCCACATCTCTGCTAGTCAAGTTAGAACGGCCACAGATTTCATGGTCAGCCCTTAAGAGAAGGCAGGGACAGTCCATGGGCATTTTCCGCCATATGATAAATCTTCCATAATTGCAGAGCCGCCCCTAGCACTCTGAGACTGAGTTCACCCAAGGAATCGCCACGTCCTGCTCATGTCTGCTTTAATTCATCACTTTAATATATTGGGTTTATCGTTCGCCCCTGGTCGCTCCCCGTACAGACCAGGAACGATCAGTCTGCAGTCGACATCCACTCAGTAAGCTTTCGCTTCGGACTTCCACGTAACGGATTCGCTAACCAAGCGTTCTATTTCATGTTAATGAGACGATATCCACTCAGTGAGCTTTCGCTCCGGACTTCCACGTAATGGATTCGCTAGCCAAGCGTTCCATTTCGTGTTCATGAGACGTTTGAAGGGCTTGACGTTGAAGTTGCTTTACTTACTGCCATGATTTCCATAGTCAGGCTACTTGTGGCCTCAACAAAAGCACCAGAGACCTCCTTCACAATTCTCCTGCCGGCCTCCTTGACCTTTGACTATACTCACTCAATTAGTTTTTTTTTTTTTAACTACAGACTTGCATCGTAACCATTGCATGCGACTGGGGCGATCTTTCGTCTTTAGCAACACTCACACGGTAGGCTACGTGTGCTGCCAGCTCAGCACCTTACCTCCATGCAGCAGAGAGCGAGTAACGGGCAGGCCCTCTCATCCAGGGGATCCCTCATATCCCTCGGGTGAGAGCCTTCGAACAAGTGTCTGGACCAAGCATTTAGCAGGCTCAGCATCGCACCTCTATTTTGCAGTGGGCGAGAATCAGCCCGGCTCTCACAGCCGGAGGTTATTGACTTAGAGGTGTTCAGCCATATCCCTCAGCAGAGAGCCATAGAATATGTGTCTCGACCAAGAATATTGTGGCTTCATGCGTCTGATTCGGACTTTGACTGCCTGTCCTCAGTCTACCTGCAGGGAAGCAGATGTGTGTCATTCTTGGTCTAGTTCCTATCCCTTGACCTGACCAACATGTAGCTGTGTTAACGTCGGCATAACTCTGGGGGTCATTGGAACACTGAAGCCCCTCTACCACGACAAGGTGGAGGCACGTCTGATGGGCCATCAACATTTTACAGGGCAGACATTTGAAAGATCGCGTCGCCACGCGATCAGCACAAAGTTATCCAGTCACCAGCGACAGAAAGTCTAAGAAAACTACTCTAGCCTTGTGTGAACTAATTAGATCAAATTTAACCTGCCCATATACATGCATTTCACAGTCACTCAGTCCTAACTAAAAGTATCTAATAATAAGCCATAAAACGCTAATTATTAACTCCCCCCCCCCCCCCCCATCCCCCCCCCCCCCCCCATTCCTAACACCATTTGTCTGTTTATTTTTTGTTTAAATGTCTCCTCAGCCAACTTACAACTGTTACATTGTGTTTGGAAGCAAATGCCATTCTTCTAAGTCACCTTGGAACTATAGGAAGGGATTAACAATAAACAGTGAGAAACTAGAAAGGATACAATTATATTGCAATAACCAATACAAAACAGAGAACGGGCATTGGCTTAATGTACTGTTAAACAAAACAAAAACAAGAAACGCAACATTTTTGGTGTTAATTTTATAAAAGATATTCGTTGATTGGATAACCTGTGTCCATCTGGTCATTAACTTCTCATGGTTACCTGAATTGTACTCACCTCATGATTCATGTGGTCAAAACACGATTTTTTTTACATTAACTTGTGACAGGTTCATGATAATCTCATGATAACTTACTGAACACAAACCTCTATGACCCTATTATTGAATGCCTATAAAAGATTGACGCTCCTCGAATAAATACAGTTGAAAACGCAATGCCCATTTACGGCTCATCTCACTACAGAACGACTCATCATCATTGGACGTTTACAGGCTGGACAGTCACAAAGTGTAGTAGCCAGAGAAATTAATATGGTTAGAAGCACCATTAGTCGCCTTTGGATGCGATTTTAAGAAACTGGCTCAGTGGTAGACTGGCCGCGCAATGGACGACCCAGAATCACAATTGTTGTCGAAGACCGCTTCATACGGCTGCGTCACCTTAGGAATTGATTTGCATCTGCGTCCTCCACAGTCCAAACAATACCAGGAGCTCATCGAATTTCATATCAAATGGATAGGAACCAGCTGCACGACACTGGTCTTAGGGCTAGAAGAACCTACAGAGGTCCCGTTCTTACGGACCGGCATCGCCAGAACCGACTGCAGTGGGCGAATCAGCATCGTCAATAAAATGTTGGTACAAGTTTCAAATTGAAACTACAATAATGTTGCGTTTTTTTTGTTTTTTTCGACAGATCATCCTCATTGCACATCGAACCATTCAGTCCATAAGTGCTCGGAATCCAATCCTCAGCAAATCCCGGAGCGTGGAGCTGCTAACGACACCAGTTCTGTATTGGTTTATCAATATTCTTTGGCTTTCTGTGTAGTGTTCTTGTTTGGCCACCCTCTTTTGATTTCCTGTTCTCGATGCATGGCCATGGTTGTAGATTCACAGTCATCACTTGGTTCTCGCAAACGTCTTACTTCTTGTAGAGCATTCAGAATGGCAGCCTGGTCCATGGCGCGTCCGCCCTCCACAGTAGCCTTACCTGCGAGCTTTTCAGCCCGCTCATTTCCTTGTACTCCCGCTGCCCTGGCACGAAGATGAAACTAATCTTTGCCAGCCGAGACCGCTCCAGAGACAGCAAACATTCTCTTCGGATCCACCCCATCTCTATCCTCATGAGCATGCTCATTGAGTCGCTAAGGAAACATGCCCTAGTGAATGTCTCTGTCTCGGGTCATGTTATTGCTTTACTTACTGCCATGACTTCCATAGTCAGGCTACTTGTGGTCTAAACAAAAGCACCAGAGTCCTCCTTCACAATTCTCCCTCCAGCCTCAGCCGTAAAGGCCCATGAGCTTCTCACATGTCGGACGACCGACCCATCTGTGTAAATGACAGCATCACCGTCTAGCGAATTCTCAAAAATCAACGCTTGTACTTCCGCCTCCACAAGAGCCGGATTTTCTTGTCTGCATTTTCTGTCTAGTTCAGTGTTTCCCAGTCTTTTTTCTTCTATGCCCCACCTAAGACTTTCTAAATTCTTATCCCCCCCCCCCCCAAACCTCCCAATATATACACATATTTTTTAATTTTCAAAAATTGAAATGTTCACTAAAGAAACTTGAATTATAGGTTTTAGGAAGAAATCATTAGGAAATTATTGAGCAAACGCAGTAAGAATATTTTCAAAACGGAGAACTGAAGTTCAAGTACAAAATAATTTTAATGAAAGATTTTTCTTTATTATTTTAATTATTAGTAATTATATATTATTTCAATTTAGTGAGATCCTTGCGCTTGATGCTTGCTGCAAGGAGATTTTATGTCAGGTTCCAATTTAGTTAACTTCAGTCTCAAGTCTCCCCGTTTTGTTATGTCCAGCCGATTTCTTTTTTTTTTTTTTAGCAGCAAATTATTTATCGCACTAAATTCGCATTCAGTTAAGTATGAAGATGGAAACGGTAACAATAGTTCTCTTGCATATTTGATTGCATTTGGATATTTGATTTCGGTTTCCTCACAAATCCATGCCATTGCTCCTTTCATATTAAATAAAGTTTTAATTGACTCATCATTTTGCATTCTTGCGAGTTCTTCTTGATACTGCATATTTGAAATATCAGACAAATCCACTAACATTGGCTGCATCATCCAAGTTAGGAAATCAATTTGTTTAAAATCAGAAAAACGTTCTTTTAAATCAGCCGATAACATTTTCAGATGATCGACAATAACATATATAGCGGTATCAGTCACTTCACATTTTTGGAGCCAGTTAAACTTTTCAAAATTTTTGTTGTAATATATGTCTGACATAATTCAATAAAGGTAATGAAGCCAAATATCTTCGCTTTTGCGTCGACAAGAGTTTTATTTGTTCCTTGAAGTTGTTTATTTAATATATTTAGTTTTTCAAAGATATCGGCTAAATAACTCACAAATGCCTTACCATCGACCGTTAACAGATTTTTCATTTCAGGTTTGTCGCTTAAAAAATCACTAAGAGTATCAAATAGTTCCATAAATCTTTCAAAGCAGTTCCCTTTCGAGAGCCATCTTACTTCAGTGTGAAGTATAAGTCTCACATGGTCTTCATTTTGTTCTTCACAATATAATTTGAAGAAACGTTCACATTTGGCACTAGCTTTGATAGCATTGATACACTTTATAACTAAATTTAGTTCTTCATTTAGAACAGGAGACATATTTTAGCTATCAAGTTTTCCCTGAGAATAATACAATGCACACGAAGCATTTCTGGATTCTCATCTTTAATCAATTTTAAGCAACCATTTTCTTCCCCATCATATTAGGAGCACCATCTGCAGGACAAGATGTTATATTTTTCATTGGTGTATTATTGACATCTAGGTAATTTTTTTAGCTTACTATAATATATATATATATATATATATATATATATATATATATATATATATATATATATATATATATATATATATATATATATATCTTTAGAGGTAGTGGTGCTTTCTAATGATTTACAGAACAGCGTTTCTTCAGCAAAATCGCCTTTATCAATATCTTACGTAAGTTATAAGTACGGTCTTACTGTCTCTCAAAGTTGATTCATCCATTTGCACCGAGAATTTTCTTGTTTTCAGCTTTTCAACAAGTTGTAATTCAATGACCTCACTCATTTGGTCTATTCCTCTGCTAACAGCATTGTTACTTAGTGGCATAGCATTAACGTCTTTGTCATCTTTTTCCAGAACCGTTTTAAGAAATGCTGATATTGATGGTTTGATTAAATTCTCCCCTATAGTATGACTTTTCCCAGATGTAGCGATGAGTGATGAAATTTGATAACTAGCCTCAAGAGAACGATTGATAGTGCATTATGAGCAGTAAATAGAGACTTTAATGTTACTCATTTATCAAAATGTTTCTTTAAAGTTTGAAAGTAATTCAAATCTGAATTAATATGAGCATTACGTTTCGCCTTCAAATGCGCCTCAAGACGACCTCGTTTCATTAATTCGTTGGTCAAGCATTGTTGGCATAAAAGACAAAAAGGTGACTGTTCATCGTGGACAGTGGGTATGAAACCGAATTTTAAATATTCCTCCGAATACTGACAAATTTGTTTCTTGCTTGCGCCACTCATTTTACTATGGGCTGAAAGAAATAAATATAAGATCAATTAACAACTTTTTAAAATATAATATGAACCGGAGTAAACATAGACTAAAAATGCATATTTAAATATGTATGGCACATTAACCCCACCGCAAACAAAACATACTTTTTCCTTAGACAAATATTCTTGGGAAATGATGCTTCTAAAACTGAAATTAATACAAATTAGTAATTGAATTTACATACCATTTATATATCACTTATATTTATACAATGTATATATGTTTTTTAAACAACGAGATTTTTACACCAATTTAACGGACGCTTATTTCAAATTAACACCAACGGTGAATGCTGAGCGTTACTGCGAAACACTGCAGAAACTGAGATCCCGGCACTAAGCATTTCGCGCCATTCAGAACAAATAGCGCGAAATGCTTAGTGCCGGTCCAGTATAAACAGTAGCTCAACTCTAACGTCTCCTCTCTCTCTCTCTCTCTCCTCTCTCTCTCTCTCTTCCTCTCTCCTCTGTCTCTCTCTTCCTCTCTCTCGCTCTTCCTCTCTCTCTCTTCCTCTCTATCTCTCTCTCTTCCTCTCTCTCTCCCTCTCTCTCTTCCTCTCTCTCTCCCTCTCTCTCGCCCTCTCTCTCTCCCTCTCTCTCTCTATCTCCCTCTCTCTCTTCCTCTCTCTCTCCCTCTCTCTCTCCTCTCTCTCTCCCTCTCTCTCCCTCTCTCTCTCCTCCTCTCTCTCTCTTCTCTCTCTCTCCTCTCTCTCTCCTCTCTATCTCTCTCTTCCTCTCTCTCCCCTCTCTCTCTCTTCCTCTCTCTCTCTCTCCCTCTCTATCTCCCTCTCTCTCTTCCTCTCTCTCTCCCTCCTCTCCCTCCCCTCTCTCTCCCTCTCTCTCTCTCTCCTCTCTCTCTCTCCCTCTCTCTCTTTTTCTCTCTCTCCCCCTCTCTCTCTCTCTCTCTCTCTCTCTCCTTCCTCTCTCTCTCTTCCTCTCTCTCTCTCCCTCTCGCTCTCCCTCTTTCTCTCTCCCTCTCTCTCTTCCTCTCTCTCTCCCTCTCTCTCTCTTCCTCTCTCTCTCCCTCTCTCTCTCTTCCTCTCTCTCTCTTCCCTCTCTCTCTCTTCCTCTCTCTCTCCCTCTCTCTCTCCCTCTCTCTCTTCCTCTCTCTCTCCCCTCTCTCTCTCCCTCTCTCTCTTCCTCTCTCCCTCTCTCTCTCTCCCTCTCTATCTCTCCCTCTCTCCCTCTCTCTCCCTCTCTCTCTCCCTCTCTCTCTCTCCCTCTCTCTCAAACAAAGCCAAATTAGTGAACAAAATTATATCTCAGAATACCCCAGAGTATCTTCTGCCGCTGATTCAATCTAATGCAATGAACAGCAAGCGCCTAAATTTGTTACATGTCTCAAAGCCTAGATTGGACCTATACAAAATATGTTTCGCCTTTTCTGGTGCGCACTTATGGAATGATCTGCCTCCAGATCTGAAAACTCCAATGAGTCCCTACACATTTAACCGAAAACTCTTTCAATACTTAATCCATACCGACTATATGCCACCATAATTCATTTACTGGTATAATTGTTCATTATAATCGTTCATTATATTTGTTTAACTATAATTGTTCACTATATATGTGTGTGCGTGTGGGAGCGAGAGAGAGAGAGAGAGAGAGAGAGAGAGAGAGAGAGAGAGAGAGAGAGAGAAAGTGGGTGCCAGAGAGAGTGAGAGAGTGAATGTGTGTGTGTGCACGTGCGAGCGTGTGTGTGGAGAGAGTGATTGAGCGAGAAATGGCAGGGGAATGTGTCAGTGCATGCATTCGTACGTGTATGTGTGAGAGTGAGTGAGGGAGTGTGTGCGTGCGTGCATGCGTTCATGCGTATGTATATGTGTGAGAGAGTGTGATTGAGAGAGTGAGTGTGTGTGTGAAGGATTGTGTGTGAGAGAGTGAGACAGTTCGAGAGTTGATGTGTTAGTGTGTGTGTGTGTGTGTGTGTGTGTGTGTGTGTGTGTGAGCGCGCCATGCGTGTGAGTGTGTGTATATGAAAGAATACAGAGAGAGAGAGAGAGAGAGAGAGAGAGAGAGAGAGAGAGAGAGAGAGAGAGAGAGAGAGCTGAGCAGATGCATGTCATGTAACACGCATGTTATGTAACACGCGAATCCATATGTTTGTGTATTCTCTTCTGTCATATTATCAGTTAAATACCATTTGATTGTATCATGTATAATATAAACTTATGTACATTACTGTAGTTTGAGTGAGAGAGTCAGTGAATGTGAATGAGAGACAGAATGAGTGAGCGTGAGAGTGAATGTGTGTGTGTGTGTGTGTGTGTGTGTGTGTGTGTGTGTGTGTGTGTGTGCCTTCTCTGTGTGTATCTCTGTGTGTTGGAGTGTCACTATGTTTACGTCACATACTTTTTATGTACACATTTTTCTCCATGTTTAACATTTTTATGAGACTGCTCATGACAATTGTCAGTGTATGTGTGTGAGTAAAGTGTGGGAGTTTGTTCATACTAGTTTCAATGCTAACGTGAGACATTTTGTATGTGTCTAGATGTGAAGAGGTGTAAGTGTGTGTGGAGGATGTGTGTGAGTGTGGGGATATGTGTGGGTGGGGGATGTGTGGGTGGAGGTATGTGTTTGGATGGGTTGGGGTGTGTGGGTTTTTGTGGGTAGTGATATTTGTGGGTGTTGGTGGGATGTGTGGATGGATGTGGGGGTGAAAGTAGGGGTGTGGGAATGGGTGTGGGAGATGTGTGTATGGGTGGAGGATATGTGTATGGGACGGGTGTGGGGTGTGTGTGTTTATGTGGGTGGTGATGTGTGGGTGGTATGAGGAAGTATGTGTGGGTGGCGGGGTTGTTTTGGTAGGGGATTGTGTTGGGTGGATTGGGGATGCAAGGGCGGGTGGGGAGAAGTGTATGGTGTGTGGGTTTGAGATATGTGTGCAGTGTGTTGGTGGGGGATGTATGCATGGTGTGTGGGTGGGGGTGTGGTGGTATGGGTAAGGATATGTGTGTAGGTGGGGGATAGTGTGTGGTGTCGGGGATGTG
>JACEFZ010028381.1:22500-157848 GCA_014155875.1 Cepaea nemoralis | reverse complement strand
ACCACACCTCCCGCTGCAAATGTACTGACACGGCGAGGAAAAACTGAATGTACCGTATTGTGCTCACAGATTTCGTCGCCCGCCACCAATGTCACGCTTCCCTTTTATATTATTTTTTTGTGTAAACCAAGAATATAAGGGGAGGGCGGAATTACGAAGAAATGAAATGGGAAATACTGCGTTTCATTATTTCTGTCTACATTGTGTAACCTGTATTAGATCAGGTCCGAAGCTGAAGAACCTTCTAGGCAGTTCTTTTTCTTTTGTAGTTTTAAGGTTCACGAGAGTGACAAAGGAATGAAAATTAGGACGAAACTCATGAAATAGGTTGACAAACAGTTATAACTGTATGATATCAAACAGAGAGATGTTAAATTACAAAGTGTGAATGGAATATATAAGGTTAAAATTCTAACCACGTAACTCACGTGGATAATTGTAACTACCACGCGGCAATCAGTACTAATATCAGATGGAAGATGCACAACAGAGATTAAGAACAGAATAGAGCCAGTGTAAAATGCTGCATTTCATGCAAAATGTCATGCAAGGTTGTTTGCCAAATAAACTACATATCATGAATGTAAGAAAGAGAGTGCTGAAATGACTATACAGAACCTCTTTTTACTGTATGGCAGCTGAATCTGAAAGTAAATCGAATAACTGTCTAGATGAAGAACTGGGAAGCAAGAGCGATATAGTGACATGAGACCGAATGTTGCGAATTGTTCCTAGGACTGTCAGAGATAACTAACAAGAACTGGCCTGAAAAAGATTATGAAACAACATTATATTCAACAATAGATATGAGACAAATAGCTATTTTTTAATGTATGGCTGGGGAGTCATCTAATTCAGATTGCATGAGAACAGAGGCATGGTAGAACATCGAACAATTGCGAAAAATCATTGAGAAAGATAGAGCCGGCGCAGTACGGACTAGACAAAAAGAGATAGCAACGACAGAATAGGGCCAGACAAATGCTTCGGGACTGCTGGAGGGACTGAGATGCGTAGTCAGCACGAAGGATACCTATCACGCTAGAGTTGGACCCAGACACCCAAGCACCGAGATGAGATTTAGCGGAGAGACATAGACGCCATATGCCCTACTGGCAGAGCACTCACTGTCGATGACGATGATGATGAGGATTAAGACCGTCTGTCATGCATAAGAGAAGTAAAACAGTATTATAACAATGAAGAAAGAGTTCTACAGAATACGAAAGAGACGAAAGATAAAACCTGACTTATAGGAGAGTACGTAATGTTACTAATATTCTAATAAGGAAAGAGCCAGACTTGTGTAGAGAGTAGTAGTAATACAGGATTTCTAACAATGAAAACATTCGATAAAAGAACTAGCTGACAAAGTGTTTTAACGCGCATGATTCTTAAAGTGACACTTTGACACATTGTTTTTGTTTTTCTTAAAGCGGGTAATTAAAAATATCGATCAAGAGAGGTTAGTTTCTCTGACATTATCATGTCTACAGAGTTAAGTCGACGTAGACTTTTATCAGCGGGTCTGAAACTTTTAGCGAAAAGGTTCCCTTTCGGTAACAGTGATGATAAGTGACAATCCTCGATACTCGAACATAGTCCATGGGGTGCTCTAGAGTAATCCACTAGATTTCGCTAGCGTATATCGACTGATGACGAATAGGAAAGACGGATAGACAGACGGATTGTATCTGCAGCAAGAACTCAACGGCTCTGGAACGCTGAAGCAGAAGAAGGAGAGAAGAAGAAGAAGAAGATGAAGAAGAAGAGAAGAAGCAAGAAGAGAAGTAAAGAAGAGAAGAAGATAAGAAGAAGAAGAAGAGCGAGAAGACTATCGACTGATAGATGTCACTAGGTGGTGACTCAATATGTCGTATCCTCTGACAAATAGTCCATGTCTTATCGCAATCACCGTTCTCCATCTCTCACTCGGTACACGAAAGTAAAGTCCAGGTTTCCTCAAAGTCATATATTACGCACCACGACTGTATCGGACGTGGAGTAACGCAACTGCCAATCAGTTGCTCTTTCCACCTGGACTCATCTGCATGTCGCAAGAGATAGGCTCGCCATTGACCTCGGGAATGATTGTGTGATGATTTACGGACACGGTTATTATAATATGTGAAATTATACATGCAGCGGTCCAACCTACACCGGTCAGTTGGACTAAAATATTTGACGTCACGTCTGGATGGAACGTAAATTACAAGTATCTCAATGACGGAGTGGCTTCGACTGATGGCTACGCACATGGTAATAAGGAAAGTAATCACACACACACTACAGTCGTACACGAGAAGTGTAGGGACGTACGCTGAGTTCAAACGCGAGCGAGCACACACACCACACACACACACCACACACACACACACACACACACACACACACAACCATCAGGCCGACACTGAGGAAGTGTATGGACTACGCTGGGGTCAAAGCGAGCGAGCACACGAATCACACACACACCACACACACACACACGCAAACATCAGTCCGTTACACTGAGTAAGTGTATGGACTACGCTTGAGTTCAAAGCGAGCGAGCACACACACACACACACACACACACACACACACAAACACACACACACATCACACACACACGTATTTATACAGCTCGCTTGGGGACATATTAAAGTGTCACATTCATAGTGGGAAATATGCAAGCTCTTAGAAATCTCAACTTCCTTGTTCTGTTTGCTCCAATCCTCCAATATTTTAATTTGATGGCAGATTATCTGTTACATTTTGCTTGTCAAGCGATTATGAAGTCTAGTAACATGCTGTGTGCGTTGGGGTTATCGGTGGTCTCGAAGTATGGTGCCCGCATCGAGTGCTGGAGGTCCCGGGTTCAAGCCCCGGTGAGGACAGGGGTTTTTTAACGTGGACTTCTAGTAACAACATTTACCGTGGTGTATGGGTAGTGAGATCGGACGCCCATGTGTATTGTTGCGTACGTAAAAAATCCCTTGCCAGTTGGAAATCGAAAAAGTGTAGCCTAACGGCACTGCCCGGGCAATATTTCGAGTTAAAAATCTACCCAAAATATTTCAGGATCCTCGCCGGTGCTACGGAGTTCGTGCACTGAGCTGAGATTCTCCGGACTCAGGCTTGAGTTAGGGGTAGAACGGAGCACTTATGAGTTACATCCGTGTGGGGTGATGTTGATCCGTCGACTAAACTAATCTAGTTGGTCTCGTCAAGCGTGTACGTCGCACCGTGCTTTAACTGTATGCCCTCTATCGGTTCGTGTATCTAATTTCAACTTGCAGTTGTTGGTGTCTGTTTCCCTAGGCTTTGTAACTGAAATTTAGAACTAAGGGAAACAGGTGACACCATCACTGCGACCAAGCTAATAAAAGCACAAGTATTGATTGCATGCCGGCTTCGTGGCTTAGAGGTTATGACTTTTCTCCGTAATCTCGTATCTCTCGTCGGTAACGTGATGACGGTTTGAATCAGCGATGGTTCGAATCACATCGGTTTAAGGCGGGTAACTGAGCGGGTCAGAAAGCAATGACAAACCACTGAGCGTAATCTTGCCAAGAAATCAACAGACAGCTGAAAGATGCTGCTGTTGATAGCGACGTCCTGTAAAGGATATGCGAAAAAAACGTGTTGAATTTGGCAAAGGGCTTAGGGACGTGCTTCAAAATGTCGTATACCCCGCCTTCGAAACATATTTGCGTGCGATTTGGCAGCAGACCGCGTTGCGTTGGTTTTGCGTTGGTATCGGTGCCGGTAAACGAAAACAATGAAAACTACTGTAAACTTTCCAAGAGATCACAGCGGCAGAAATGCTGGTGTTGACTGCGATGTCCTGTAACAAGGATATGCAAAAAAGTGTGAAGTGCTACATAGAACCTGTACTATTGTATGGATGTGACGCGTAGGATATGAGCAAACAAGCTGAAAAGCATCTGATGGCTGTGAAAATGTGGTTTCTGAGGAGAATGCAAAAATACCATTTACAGACAGAAAACCAATTACTAAGTATTACAAAACAACAAAAATGAAAATCGTAAACTGATTAGAGAAATTAGGCGCAGGCTGACACATTTTCGGTCACGTTATGGGAAGAAATAAATTGCAGAACTTGGTGACAACTGGCAAGATCGAGAGGAAGAGAACAGGGGTATGCAGAGCAGTAAATATATAAATGGCTTGACCATATGGCATGGTCGGGACAAGAACACATAACTGATCCACGACTCTGGTGATCGGGTGAGATGACAAAACATGACCTCCCACATTTATCAGCATGGAACATGATGATGATATGGTGGGAAGCAGACAGATTGACTGGGTCTTCACCTCTTGGAAGGATAGTTGTGCATGATAAGGTAGATGTGGTCGGGATCCTTTGGAAACGGGTGTATAATGCAGAAGAACCGGTATATCATCACGGCTTGGAGAGAATATTGCTGCAGCAGTGACCTGGGCATCTTGTCGACACTCACAACTCCGAGGAAAGGCCAGACGGACACATAATCAGAGGTTTTGTGTGATATTCACTGGCACAGGAACGGAACATAATGGGGATGACCCGTTGCTGTGAAGTTGGAACTGCGACTAACTAACTAACTAATTATAATCAGACGGCTACTTGCAGCTTTAGTATTGGGACTCTTCGCTGGCTGTTGCAGATGAGAACCGAGCTCGTATGTGAAAGCCCCGAGTGCTGTGATGTCGGTTCTTGACTCAACTCTTTTAGTAATCTTTTATACTGTATTCGAAAAGTTTTATCTCCAGTATCTTCTATATAATTTCTTGTTCCATATTCTTTTTTCTGTACCTTAGTGTCTTCTTGATAGCATAACAAAAATGTCTGTCATCTACGTCTAAAGTACCTGCAGTGTAGGTTCTTGCCGGGCTTGAGCCTAAGCAATTAAGGCCGTCTGGCTAGTGCAGGTTAGGGTTTTTCTTTTGTCCCCGACAGAAAAAAATCACGCCGTACCGAAAAAAGAACCCCGGGCTTCCGGAGAAGAACCGGAGTTCTTAGCCATCGGCCACACAGAATCAATGTAACAAATCTACAAGTATTTCTGAGTGCTTCTGTTTACTCGTTCTGTGATTGTGTGTTTGAATTCCATGAGGTGGAGGATTAATTCACCGTGGCTTCCACGGGAAGAAAGAAAATCATTACCAGGAAATATCCCAGAAACAAAGGTGATATTGACACATAACGCATTGTCAACGTTTAAAGGGGGAATTACGGGGGAAATCGACATATAAGCCATAAAAAGGCACTCTCCCGCTTTTTAATTCCCCTTAGTTTAGTTTAGTTTAGTTTAGTCGAGGATAAACATCACGGCACAGGGGTACAATCCATAAGTGCTCCGGTCTCCTCCTAACTCACACCGGGTCTGGAGAAACTCCGCTCAGTGCACAAACTCCGTAGCACCGGCGAGGATCCTAAAATAGTTTGTGTAGATTTTTAACTCAAAATTTTTCCCGGGAAGCGCCTTTAGCACTATTTTTCGATTTATAACTGCCAGGGATTTTTTACGGCGCAAACAATACCCCGGGGGCGTATCAAAAAGAAAGGAAAACTACAGAATATAAGATTTGTCCAGGAGTCACGGGAAGCCAAATATGCTGTGGTTGGCTGCTGCATCCAGTGAAGGACATGCAACTAAAAAAATATGCAGACTAAATAACTCATGGTTTGGTTATTTACTTTTTGGTATTTTTTAAAAGTTGAAAGCCAACATAAATTTGTAGGGTTTATTACATCATTTACATTTTTTATTATTACATGACAGTCATGGTGCATGCACTATTTTTGCTTTTGGGGAAATGCACCATATTATTAATATGGCTTTAGGAGGAAGGAGGGGGAGGCAGAATGAGAAGGAGAAGGCAGAGTAGGGGGCTGGAGTGGAGGAAGAAGTAACAGGAAGAGGGAGTTTAAGGTTTTCATTGGAATTTTGCTTTCTCACGGTGGCCCTCAAAATAACAACACTAGCGAAGAAAAATCAAGAGCAGTTATCTGCCCATTGCATATGTGTTTTGGTCACAACTTTTCAAAATGGGAAAAAAAAAGTATTTTTTGCTGTGTTCATATTAAGTGATAAACTGACACACAAATATTAATATCTCGGCTTAGAATTGACCTGCATACTTGAATAAGGATTGCCTGTTTCAAGAGGTAACCAACTATGTAGGTTGCATAATTAAACAGCAATTAAGAAAATCTCACTAAAGTGGCTAGGTATGACATCACACTGATGTTAGACAACAGGATGTCTTCATCCGACATACAGGACTTCACGCTGGAGTACACAGCCAGGGAACGCAAGCAATGAAACAGCAAGCTAGCATACACAAACCAGCGGAAGTCAAGAGAAAACTATTGCTGCATTTTCCCCAAGATAATCTTACTTCATGTTTATTTTTGCTTTATGTTAATTTAGTTTTATTATTATTGTCATACAACTTGCTAATATATTGGCAGCGATGAAATTCGAAGAGGCTGATGTCTTAAACCAGCGCTTTAAACCGCTCAATCACGCTACATGTTGTATGTCATCGCAATAGGAAACATATGGTTGTGGCGGGAACATTATCATGTCACATTATGAGCATGAGTTGTCTCTTTTAACTGCGTATGTGTATCCCGGCTGCCCTCCTGCCAGTAAGCGTTTTGTGGGGAACCCTCGTGTGTCTGCCGTGTAACAGGTGTGCCCCTTGGCTGGCGAGATGGCATTTAATTAGCGTGTCACTATTAGCGTGTGAATCACGAAGTAACCCAGCTCAGGTTTTAGATGTTAACAGAACTAGCATAAGTACTTACCTCCGTACTCATATTCTTTCGCTATTATGATCTTTTCATCTCCTCCAATTCTCTTTCTATAAATTCTGAAGAAAGTTTAAGAACTAATGTTCTGAAATTAATGTAGTCACCACTGCGTTCAATACAGGTCCTCTAAAAATGTTTGCATATCCTTTAGAGGACATCGCTGTCAACGTCAGCATCTTTCAGCTGATTGTTGATTTCTTGGCAAGATGAGTTTGTCATTGCTTTCTGAGCGACCGGCTCACATACCCCGTAAGTTACCGACGCGGTTAGAACCGCTACCGATTCTCGCCGTCGTCACGTTACTCCCGAGAGTATACGGGATTACGGAGAAAGTGCAAGTCCTCTAGCGCCGATAAAGTGCTTGGATTCCTGTAGAAACAAATTCTCTGGGGTCACTACTCGGTGTACCTGACCAGGTGGTGAACAGTCTTTCACAGAAGTCATGTCGTTTGGAAACTTCCTACTCCACTCATACACTTGGTTAGCCTGACAGGCATGCATCGCCATACTGGACCTTCATTTGATGATGAATTTCCATAAGTTTCACCCCTTCAATAATAAAAAAAAAACGGATAACAGAACGCTGCTCCTCGTTGGTGCATATCCGTGTGACGTAACCGTGTTCGTCTGCACCATTGTGTCACGTGCTTAACCCTCTTGACATCCTAAACAATAATATAGACAGGTTACAAGACAATGACATGGTTATTGTAATTTCTATCACACTTTTAAGGTGTTCATTTGAAGCAACTTCGTGTGCGTGTGTGCGCGCGCGTGCGTGCATTCGTGCGTGCCCGAGTGACTGAGAATGAGCAAGAATGGAAAAAAGAAAGTCGTTTAAAAGTCGACAGGGTCGACTTCATTGCACCGGGTTTTTATCCCATATGGCTCGGTCTCTTTCCGCAGCGAGGAAAGCGTCGCACAAAGCACGAACTCTGTAGCTCTAGCGACGACCCACAGGAGTCTTCGAAAATGTTCACTTGTGAACCGAAGGACCTTGCCCGGAATCGAACTCACAACCTTCGGAACCCGAGTCTAACGGCTTGACCACTTTGTCATATATATATATATATATATATATATATATATATATATATATATATATATATATATATATATATATATATATATATATATATATATATATATATATAATTCCTTACATTCTCTCTATCTCACCTCTCTCTCTCTCTCTCTCTCTCTCTCTCTCTCTCTCTCTCTCTCTCTCTCTCTCTCTCTCTCTCTCTCTCTCTCTCTCTCTCTCTCTCTCTCTCTCTTTGTCTCTCGAAGTCTTTAGGTCTTTCTCTAATTATGTTTCCCTGTTTATTCCAGACACAGGTTTTTCTAGTTGTAATATTCGAAGTTTTCCTCAGTCTATAACCTACCCAGCGCTAGTGTCTTTTCTTCACATTCTGGTTCACTGGTATTTGTCTAGTCCTCTCCCTGAGCCCCACATTTGTGATTCTGTCATACATTTTTGCGCACACACACCAATTAGTGAATGTTTATAGTTGAATGTTTGTCATATCTGTTTTCCACAGACTCCAATTAGAAAATGCTTCTAGCTTATTTGTAATCGTTTTCGCTGTTCCAAATGTGTCTGATCCATACAGCAGTCCTAATTTAACGTTAGAATTGAGTATTCTAAATTTAATGCTAAGTATAGAGTGTATTTTTAATGACTGCAATGTTTAAAAATATTGCCGGTCCAAGTTTTGTATTTACCTATTATGTTGCATCAACTTTACAGAGGGTGAATACAGAACTTGGACCGGCAATATTTTCAACCACTGCACAGTCATTAAATACACACCCTATGTAATTTCTCTTGACTTCCACACAATGTCTAGTGTTAAGAAACCCCTGTAGTCTTCTGTATTCTTATTCTCATATCTTTATCTAATCCACCCTCTTTTTCTACATTACTACTTGCACGAGGTCAGCAAAGATTAATGGATATGACCGCTCGTACTTAAACATCCTGTGTGCTGATGTCGAAGTAGCAGGTTCAACCCATACATTGTTCAGTTGGACTAAAATGTTGACTTCTTGTCCTTGACTTGGGTACGTAAATTACAAGTACCTCTGAAGTCGGATTGGGTTCGCCTGATGGCGAGGGACACTGGTAATAGGGAAAGCTAATCAATCAACATCCCGGCAACCACGCACTGGCCTATAAAGGGTTTGATATGCTTGGCATTGGGCCGATCCTCCATCAAGAGTGGCAAGGGCAGCGGAGGGCAATTCCAGATGAAGTATCATGTGCCATCTCGACAGGGCCGGTCTTCCTGGCCTAGGTGTTAGCGACTTGCTCCGTAATCTCGTTTATCCACTTAGCAAACGCAGCTGCGCGAGAATCGGTAGCGATTCTCGCCGCGCCCGTTAACTTACGGGATATGTGAGCTCAGAACGCAATGGCAAACTACTGAACGTAATCTTGCCAAGAAATCAACAACAGCGGTAAAATTCTGGCGTTGACAGCGATGTCCTGTAATAGGATTTCCGGAAAAAAAAATCTCGACAGGCGTGGGCGGTCACGGTTCACCATCGTGAAATGATCATCAGATTCTTGGATTAAGTCTGTGCTTTTGTTCCTTATAAGTCATGTCGTGAATTCGAATGTCGATTAGAGGCCCTGGAGAAGTGGATATACAGATGAATATGTCCTATTTCGTGGAAACAAAAACAATCAAATACTGAGGTTCTAGAAACACTGGGAATGAAAGAGAGTTGATGAAAGAAATAAAAAATGAGGCAAGTGAACTATTTCGGCCATGTTAAAATATATAACACTCTTGTATAAACCTTACTGGAGGGTAAGGCGAGCAAGAGGTAGACAACGATACAAGTGGGAAGATAACATCAAGAGATGGACGACCAAAATCTGACAGAATTTACAGTCAGGGCGAGATACAGACAGTGTTGGAGATCCATTGCAGCCAACCTTGATTGTGGAGATGGCATATGGTTGATTGATTGATGGCATGTGGTCAAGCCATTCAGCTATTTATCTCTTTGTCTGTAGCTAGCTCTTTCCCCTGCAAGTTTGCTAGATGTCACTGCGTGTTCGTGTGTATTATTCCTCCTCCTCATCATCATCATCATTATGTGCCATGTCGATAAGCGTGTGTTTTAGTCTCGATTATGCCGTGTGGCCTGGCCATCTATATATTTACATCTATACCTTCATCTCATCTCATCATGGTTCCTCTTGTACCTTGCGGTGTCGAGGTGAAGTATAAACTTCATCTATACCTATCTATACCTTCATCTTGTTCTTTTCCTCGCAATCTTGCCATTTGTCACCAAGTTCTCCAGTTTATTCCTTCTCATAATGTGCCCAAAGAAAAAACTGTCTACGTCTCAATTCTCTAATCAGTTTAAGTTTTTCATTTGTTTCCTTTAGGATTTGATCATTGGTGTTTCTGTTTGTTCATGGTATTCTTTGCATTTTTCTCAGAAATTCCACATAACGTGACCCAAAATATTTAGATTGTCTACGTCTAATTTTACGGTGTTCATTGATATTTATTTTTCCACAAAGATGTGTTTCATTCTTTTTTCTGCTTTACTATGACATTCCTTTTAAGCATTAAAATGTGACTCACTTCAATACCTGTATTCCTACAAGAAAATTCTAGTAATTCGTGTGTTGACACGTGGCGGAATGTGCAACTATTTCTTCCTTGTCGAGCATCTAAGGGCAGCATTGAAGGTTCTAATTTCAAACAAAGGATAGGAGATCATTTTAGCAAAGTACACGTCTTTTGACAACCCACCAGTAATAAATAAGCGAGCAGGGTGAGTGCACGATTGTGTTACTCATTCAACAGTTAGCACGAGGTGAGGTTACTAGGTCATCCAGAAGGCAAGCTAAATGTGCAGCGCAGATTACGGTGGCAGCAGTGAACGAGATTTGGGGTCTGGTCTGTCTGTGAGCTGAGAACAGTCATATAGTGTCTAGTGGTTAGCACGCGTGGTGTGTGTGTACTTATTTATTAGTGCCGTAAGCTGCCTGGCGAAAGAGGTAAGGCTGAAACTATACTTTGTTACCATTTTTGTTGTTGCTGTTCGCATATCCTTTATAGAATATCGATGTCAACATCAGCATCTTTCAGCTGATTGTTGATTTCTTGGCAAGACTATGCTCTGTAGTTTGCCATTGCTTTCTGAGCGGCCGGCTTACATATCCTGTAAGTTACCGACGCGGATAAAACCGCTACCAATTATCGCGCACGTCAAGTTACTCACGAGATTATACGGGATTGCGGAGAAAGTCGTGTAACTCCTATACCAGGGAGCCGGCGTGTTAACATTACACCAGAAGAAATGCTAACTTTTCTAATATTCTTCTTCTTCTTTGGTGTTTCTCGGGTGTAGTTAACGTAGTTTCACAATTCGACATACTGGGTTCGAAGTTAACCGTAGACGAGTTTTGCTTTGATTTTCACAATGGTATGTGCGGCAGCCGTTCAGAAATCAATGACAAACTGTAGTTAACGTTACGTCCATACGTCCATGTCTTTAATATGACGTTGCAACCAACTCCATAATATTTATTTTTCTGTTTGTGATTCACTTAGTAATTTTAGTTTAGTAATTTATGATTGCTTTCTGAACGACCAACACTTTATACCATGTAAATCATGCAAAGCAACCTGCTTCCAAATCTTGCACAGTTGATTCGCACCTGGACTCTGTAAGTCGGGGAATTGTAGAACGCAGATTATTTATCCTCTAAGCGAACGTAGTCGCATTCAACCCCAGCATTTTTTGCTGTTGTGATCTCTTGGAAAGTTTACATTCAGTAGTTTGCATTGCTTTCTGAGCGACAGATGTGTTTCGAATGCGGGTATGCGGGATTACAAACCGCGCCCGTAACACCTTCGCCACGAAGCCTAAGCGCCGGTTAATGGCAATTAACCGAATGTAAAATTGCATGGAACAATCACAGAAAGCCAATACATGCTGAGGCTGATTACGACGATATGTTAAGGACATGGAACTAACTGTAACGCATCCTTTTACTCCCCAAACTCATCACTGGCTCGATGAGGTTCTAGGGTGGAATCTTCCACAGTGAGGAATTTGTTTGGGTTCAGTACCAAGTGTGACACTGCGGCTTGTTGGTTAGTTCGTAATGACACCTATATCAGCCCTTACGTTTTAACTCTTCCATAAACTGGCTCTCTTGGTTGGTTAGTTGGTTGTGACGCCTCTATCAGCTGGTACGTTTTAACTCTTCCATACACTGGCTCTCTTGGTTGGTTAGTTGGTTGTGACGCCTCTATCAGCCTGTACGTTTTAACTCTTCCATACACTGGCTCTCTTGGTTGGTTAGTTGGTTGTGACGCCTCTAGATGACTTTAAGTTTTAAGTCTTATCTACGATACACTGGCCTTCTTGGTTGGTTAGTTGTTGTGACGCCTCTAGATGACTTTAAGTTTTAACTCTTAACTTCTATACACTGACTGGGGTCAATGAAGTCTTTCTGGTGACTGCCGATTCCATCGATGATGAACTGTATTTTTCGTGGAGGACTTGAGTGTTCGCATGGTGATGGCGGCATTATGTACAGTGTACTAGTGCGGGCTGTTGGCTTGCCGAGACTCCACTTTTGACATTGGATAGTGCGGAGCATTTTGTGTGATATTCACTGGCACGGGAATGGAGCAAAATGGGGACGACCAGTTGCCGTGAAGTTGGAACCTCGACTAACTAACTGACTGACTGACTGACTGACTGACTGACTGACTGACTGACTGACTGACTGACTGGCTGCTTGGCTGGCTGGCTGGCTGCCTGGCTGGCTGGCTGGCTGGCTGGCTGGCTGGCTGGCTGGTTGACTGACTAACTGACTAACTGACTAACTGACTAACTGACTAAATAACTAACTAACTAACTAACTGGTTATTTGGTTGCAACTCCTTTGAGTAATTGTTAGTTTTAACTCTTAACTAATGGCATTAAAGGTGGGTAGTTCGTTAAGTCTTCTAATCTTACGTGGTCATATAATTAAAACTGTTTGTTGTTATTGATTCTTGCGTGCAAGCAATTACAGAGCAACGGGTTTGAGCAGTTTCCTGCCATATAAAGAGATTCACTTTCTAATCTCTATTCACAAAGTAATCCGCGTCAGCCAACACCCCACCCTCAATGAAATCCCTTTCAACTGATGTCACAGGCATAAAATCTGCTACACTGAAAAAAAATTCACGGACACAGTGCGTTCGCTAACTTGGAACTTTGAACTCAAGTGTAGTCCATTCACTACTACTATTTCTAGTGTTAAAAGTTAGTTGCATGTCCTTTACAGTAAGTTGCACTATGGGCTGTGATCTCTTGGAAGTTTACGTTCAGTAGCTTGCCATTGCTTTCTGAACGACCGGCACTCATATCATTTGGTAAAAACAACGCAACGTAGTCTGCTGCCAAATCGCACGCAATTGTGTTTCGAACGCAAGTATGCGGGATCACGAACTCCGTCCGTAACTCCTTTAACATGGAGCTGGCACTTCTAGTGTACTGAACTAATTTGTACGTGCGGATTAGCTTTCCCTATTACCAGTGTCCTTCGCCATCAGGCAAACCCACTCCGACTTCAGAGGTACTTGTAATTTAGGTCCCAAAGTCAAGGACAAGAAATCGACAATTTACACTGTTTTCAGAGGCGAAGGGATTTAAGGACGCAATTCATAATCCCACATACCCACGTTCGTGTTGGGTTATTATGAAATGGTATGGGTTCCGGTCGTTCAGAAAGCAATTGCAAACTACTGAACGTAAACTTGCCCAGGAATCACGAACAGACAAAATATGCTGGGGTTGACTGCTACGTCCTGTAAAGGATATGCAACAATAACTACATATGTTGGACCATAATACACAAAATGTTTAACTGTCATTTTATCAACCCCACGGTTATATTCGTTTGTAGTTTATTAAATATGTGATATATAAGGCTGTTGTTTCCTGTGCGAACATTTTATATGAAGAAAGTAAAAGAGCACATCAGTTAATTGATAAACAGACAGATAATTTATCTTTAGGAATCCCTGTGAAGCCGAAAGGCTTATAAAACGCGTGACTATCCGATGTCTCAACCCCTCAAAAACTATGACCGTAACGTTAGCAAAGAAAATACGTTTCTTTTACTGTTATCGACGAACAATAGACAATTGCTCAAACATAGTGAGGCGTTAGCAGATAGACGATTGCAGCCGGCGTTATGCAATCAGAAAGAGTTCGTGTTAAATTACCGTGTGGATAATAACAAATTCTCAACGTTCGAATAATATCCATGACAATGTGTTTTCAGTATTTCAGCCAAAGTATTATTCATTTATTCACTTCACATGATATATAGGGTGTATTTTAAATGACTAGGAGGTTTTTTGAAAATATTGCCGTTCCAAGTTTTGTATTTACCTTTTATGCTGTATGAACGCCACAGAGGATGAATACAAAACTTGGAACGGCAATATTTTCAACACCCCCCACAGACATTAGAAATACACCTTATATAACTCTGCAGTATGCAGCTGACAGGGTGCAGCCATATACGGCAGGCAGAAAATCGTGCAACATATTGTTTGTGACTGTCAGAGTCTTGCGTAGAGCAAGATAAGTAGCTCGTTTCCTGGAAAGTGTGAAGCAATATCAAACTATCAAATCACACGAAGTGAATATCCGAAACTGTGATTCACAAGCTTTATTTACGCGCTGCATTCATTATCGCACAAACATCGCGCAATGACAATCCATAGCAATCATTACGGCATGAACAATATCAATACAATACATAAAGATCCATGCACTCAATAAACATATCACTTACAAGCCAAACTATTCAAGCGTTCGAACCAGTCTCCCACTGTCGCACAGGCTAGCTCTCAATGCAGATTCAAACACCACTCGCAGACTCATGCGACCTGTCCATTCAAACACCTAACCCCGTCTGCCAGCCCTGGCGTTCTACACGCTACACGGCGCTCGAGTCAGCTGGTGTGACCCCTGCAAGGTTCACGGGGTGTACTGCTGACCAGCGGTCGTTTAAGCGTCGCTCAATTGCTGTGCTTGGCTGCTTATACGGGCGACGTCGAAGACGCCGCATTCCCTCTGCAGTGTTTAACATCACTCAGGGTTGCGTGTTGTTATGTTGCCTGGCGTTGGTACAGACAACGCGTCGCAACCTCGGATGTGAGACCTTGACACTCTCCACACCCCTTTTTCATGAAAGGATTTCCTTTCATGTACAATATATATAGGTGTTATTAAACTTGTCAAAGTCGAACATTGTATACCTTAATAGTTATTATAAATATATACAGGTGAATAGTAAACAATATGTATACAACAATTATGTTGCACCATGAAGTACAACAGTCAAGTACAATCTATTTAATGGGCATTACCTCGCTGTGACACAGCTAGTCCGGTAGGTATCGGCTAAACTGGCCCCTACCTCAACAACCACAAACAAAAATACTAAAATCATCAGGTCAAGCTGTGAGCATCTCCCTCTGAGATAGCTCCATCATCAGACCTCTGTTTAGAGTTTCTAATGAAGGTCAACAGTTTTGGCAATATATTGTCCATATATAAATGACGTCACATTGACATGTTATCTATCAAGCGCACATGTTAATGGTTACAATACATATTTACATATCACCAAGAATTTAGAGTAATGTCCCCTGGTTATTATACAAAAAATTTAGGAACAATAATTTATCGTCGTTTACAAGACATAAATTACCACTGCAAATTTATTTCTTAGTGTCATAATTTGATACTTATTGACAAATGTGCACAAAAAGTCACGTTTGTAAAGAAGCAATCAAGTTACGATGCTGAGATTACATATTATAAAAATCGACATATACAATTCCGTATATGGAAATATTTTAAATCACATTTTAATACAATCGTCATAAATTTATAGACTTTTTAGCGTAGTCTGCTAACTTTTAAATTAATATGCAAAAAAATACCGGAAGTATACAGCTGTACTATTTTACACATGTGTTGTGGTGTCATTCACACGACGTTGTTCCGTTCTGGATGGATATTATATAAACGGAGTAGTAGTTGTTACTATCAGCTGTTGGATCATTTCTTCCGCCTTCTGCTCGGATTGTACTGTCGCAGTCATCTTTCGTACCTTGTTAAAACGTCTTGGACACATCGGTCTGGATACATTCAGGATTACTTCACGTTGTAGTGGCTTGGTAAGTTCCTGGATCCTGTAGTGTTGTCCAGTGACACTTCTCTGTAGTGTCTGGTTGTTACAATATTTATGTATTTACAATAATAATCACATTCTTTCTCATATCTCACAGTTATACAACACATTAGTTTACATAATAATGATTCCATTCTTTCACATATCTCACAATTATACACGCATTCATTCGCATGATAATAATAAGAATTCAAATATGTACATAAGTTATATACATTGGGAGATACAATCTACCCTATCACATTGGTGTACACAGCGTTACTGACACATTGTCACAATTGGCTGTGGTACTGAGCACTATCTACGTTGCAGTTTTATACACCCTCTGCACTGTGCTCTGGTGTTGACTGGGTATTAGGTTCGTCGTATGGACATCTCGACAAAAGATCTGCAAGACAGTTTTGGGAACCCTTTATATGGTTAATCTCATAGCTATAGTCCTGCAGAAGAAGGGACCATCTTGCCACCTTGCTGTTACTTGGCGTTCCTCTGGTAACAATTGTCAGCGGGCTATTATCTGTTTCAATAATGAAATGTTTGCCTAAAAGAAATCTAGAAAGTTTACGTACCGAAAATACCATGGCAAGAGCCTCGAGTTCCGGTGTACTGTAATTTCGTTCGCTGGTGTTCAGTTTTCGAGAGACGTAGTATACTGGGTACAAGATTTGGTCGTGTTCTTGGAGAAGCACACCTCCAATGGCTACGGAGCTCGCGTCACATCTTAATCTAAAAGTAATATTCAAATTTGGCAATTTTAGAATAGGTGCTCTAGAAAAATATGAAAGAATCTTCGTAAATGCTGGCCTTAAACATTCACTGTTTACAATCACATTGGGATGTTTATTTGTTAGTAAATCAGTGAAACATTTGGTCAATTCAGCAAAATGAGGAATAAATTGTCTATAATAGTTTAAAAGACCTAACACACTTCGCAACTGTTTCTTAGTTGTCGGAAGCGACAATTTCAAAATTCTGGACATGATGTTATCGTCAGTTGATATAAAGCCATTTGAGATCTTATAGCCCAAAAATGAAATTTCCTGAAAGGCTATATCAACTTTGGAAGGTTTTACAGTCAGTCCATGATGTCTAATCCTGTCAAATGTCTGCTGTAGTGCTGTTATGTGCTCTGTCATGTCCTTTGTGTGTATGCAAATGTCGTCCATGTACCAAATGATGTTAGCAATGTCTGTCAAAAGAATTCTTGTCATTCTGACGAAGGTAGCCGGTGCATTGACTAATCCGAAAGGTAGTTTACACCATTCGTATAAACCCCACGGTGTGGCAAATGCAGTCAGATGTATACTGTCAGGATGTACAGCTATCTGCCAGTAGCCTTTTGTCATGTCAAGTTTAGTAAAATAACGTGAGTCAGATAGTTCAGTCAGGATGTCTTCACAGTTGCTCATCGGTTCTAAATCCAACTGTGTAATGCTGTTGAGCTTACGATAGTCCACACAGAGTCTGATAGTTTTGTCCTTTTTCCGTACTAAAACTATTGGTGAACAAAAATGAGATTGTGAACGTCGAATGATATGATTTGCTTCTAAATCAATGATTTCTTGATGTAGTTTTTCTTTATAGTGTATAGGGATGGAATACGGTCTACACTTAATAGGAATGTCGGATGTCAAGATGATTTGGTGTTGCACTAAATCTGTCTGTCCTGGGCTGTCAGAAAAGATCGTCCTGTACTCTTGTATCAGTTGTCTGCAACTGTCAGTCTGTGTCTGCGTCAGTTTAGGATTTACCTTAATGTCCTGTAAGTTGGTCGTCGTGTCAAGAACTGGTGTCGGTATCTCGTCAGTGTCGTTGTCGTCCGTCTGGTCCACTATGGTGGTGCTTGCTGCAGTCTCTACTTGGTCGTATTGCCTGTTGTAATATGGTTTGAGCATGTTAATATGGAAAATTTTATGTTTGTCCCTAACTGCAATTTCGTAATCTACCGTCGAAATTTGTCGTAGTACTTTGAACGGTCCTTGCCATGAGTCAGTTAGGAGATGTCTATCACTTGGCAAAAGAAGAAGAACGTCCTGTCCTGGCGTCAGTGTAATAGTTCTATTTCCTCTGTTAGCATATTGTCGGTAGATAGCTCCTGATTTCTGGAGAGCATCTTTAGCTAACACACATGATTTCATAATTCTATTACGCAATGATGTTACATGTTCATATGGTGAAATGGGTATAGGCAAAGTTGTACTTTCAGTCAACATAGATTCATACAGAGATAATGGGCCGCGTGGTTGTGCACCATATAACATTTCGAATGGTGAGAACCCAGTGCTGGAATGGGGCACTTCCCTATATGCAAACAAAATTGCAGGCAGATAAGTATCCCAATCTTCAGGGTGTTCTTGGGTTACCTTAGAGAGCATATGTTTCATATCGCCGTTAATCTTTTCCACGATACCGTCGAATGTGGGTGGTAGGGACTGTTGAAACATTGTTTAACACCCAACATTTTGGTAAAGGCTTGTGTAGCTGAGGCAATAAACTGGCTACCCCGATCTGAAAGGATGGTATCAGGGAATCCTACCCTCGCAAAAATATGAAAGAACACTTCCATGATGTCTTTGGAAGTTATGTTCTTCATTGGAATCGCTTCTGGCCACCGAGTACATAGATCAATGAGTGTTACAATGTACCTATTACTTCTTGATGTTACATGGTTAAGAGGACCAACTATATCGACCGAGATCTTTTCAAACGGTCTACTAGCCAAATCAGTAACTTGCAATTCAGCTTGTGGGTGTTTACCCTTTTTGACAAGCTTTTGGCAGATGTCACACGATCTGCAATACTGTTTGGTATCGTTGCAAAACTTTGGCCAATAAAATTGAGTAAGTAACCTTGCTCTAGTTTTAGCATACGCCATGTGTCCTGCAAAGGGTATGTCATGAGCTAGATTCAATGCTTGCTTGCGGTTTTCTAACGGTAGCACTGTTTGTTCTATAGTGCTGGAACCTTTGGTGTAGTACCGTGTTAGAATTCCGTTCTTCAGAGCAAAGTACCATTGAGCATTCTTTGCTACTCTTGGCTTTTGGCCTATAAGTTTAAAATACTTTTGCAGAGATCGATCGGCTTTTTGAGATGTTATAAACGTCTCCCTAGTTGTCTCAGGAGATGTTACAACTGGACTTACTCGTTGTAAAGCCTCTGTCTGATCGATTCGATCTTGCATCTGTGCAGTAGATCTAGTTACTGCATTTATTACATCACAACGATCATTCTCATCACATGTTGATGTCACATTCACACAATTACATGTATGTTCTGGCGTAGCCAGATTGGCATTTGTACATTCAGTTACAGGTGGTAATACATCATGAATGGTGATTTGTGATGAAGGTGAAATGGTAGTATCAATATTACAAATGACAGATGATGTAATACTGTCATGTGGCATGTCATTCACTTCAGGAAGGTTTCCAATGATAACATCGCAGCAAGGATTGGTTAATGCTGCGCATTTAACCTTTCCTGTAAGGAATGGTGTAGTTATATATGCCCATGCAAGTGGATATTTCTCTATGTTCCCTGAGAATGTCCTGCATGTGACATATTTACCACTATATTGTGATGGTAAAATGTAATCTCTCTTCACACCAATGAGAGTACTCCCGCTATCACGTAAAACTGTGGCAGCTCTACCATTAACATACCCCTGGTGGATGTTTAGTTTACCTTTGGAGTTTACTACAAAATTGGCCTCCTCACTGGTAACAGGTATAGAATGGCCGCATGTTAACACGCCATCCTCATGAAATTGATCACAAATGGTACATTTTTCATGATGGAACACATCAATGGAATGTGCTGAGTTTACTGGGTGATCTTGTACACTTTCATCTTCTGAAGAAGAACTGTCAAACATGGCTGCATTAGCCTTTCTGGTCATTGATTTGCCTTTACAATCCTTACGCCAGTGACCAAAAGCCTTACAAAGATAACATTTGGTAAGTTTTCTGTAGTTCTTCCTTTCTTTATCTTGCTTAGAAATGTAATTATGCAAGTAAGCAGTGTACCCAGGATGTTTGTCACACATATCATTCTCATTGTGTGAATAGTGGCAATATCTGCACTGATACAATTTCTCTGCAGCTTGTTTATAAGGTCTTTGTTTGGTATTTGACCCTGACTGATATTTGTCATATGTAGCTGCTGCTACAAAGTCTGTGCTGGTCAGACTACTAGAGAAACATTGCTTATTGGCTGCAAAATAACCAGAGCCACGACTTTCAATCTGTTGGACACTTTCACACTGACATTCCAACAAAAATTTAGAAAAGGGGGTGGGAGAGATGTGATAATCTTATCTCTCAACATAAGATCAACTAATTTGTCATAACTTCCATTTACTTTGGCTGCTGACAGCCATTTAGAAAAAATATTCTGAATTTCTGAGATGTAATCAGAGAATGTGTGTGTAGGCTTAGGAGACAACTTCCTAAACTGTTCTCTATAACCTGATTCATCCAGTAGAAAATGTGACATAATTTTCGCTTTAATGTACAGATAATCTTCTTTCAGGTCATTTGGGATCGACTCTATAACTTTCAGAGGTTCCCCAGAAAGACTTCTTACATATACTATACCCCATTCAGGTTTTGGAATTTTGTAATGATCCATGACAAATTCAAAATTTTGGGTAAATGCTGCTATGCAATCACCTGTGTTGTAACTTTTAATTAGACCTTGGTACTTCTTATGAGGTTGATCTTTGTCTGTTTCTCTATTAGCTTTATCTTTAGAAGATTCAGATTTTAGCTGTTCAATTTTCAGTTGTGTTTCTTGCTCTTCTCTCTTACTTTGGGCTAAGATCTCAGCTTGCCTCACTGCCGCTTCTGACTGTTTTAAAGCAGCTTCTGATTGTGCTTGTTGAAGCTTAGAGCAGCTTCTGATTGTGCCTGCTGAAGCTTTAACGCAGCTTCTGATTCCTTTAGAGCAGCTTCTGATTGTGCTTTTGACGCCCTTTCGGCCGCTCTCTCGTTTCGCTCATTAATTTGCTCCTGTTTCAAGAGATGTTCTGCATATTTACTTTCACTCCATGCTCTCAATCCCTCACCAGACATATTCATTTTTAACCCCATTTCAATGAAATCGTTTAAAGAAGACATGATGAACTATACGTATGATGGAATGAATATAAACAAAATTACGTATGATGTTAGTAAGTTACAAATATTTCTAGCACAGTTAATGTCTAAAGCCAGACTAACTAAAGTATAAAGAGGAATGAAAAAAATTTTATACTCAAGTAATCCTTGGGCAATGTGCTGTTCAGTGGTTCTCGAAATCACACTGGAACGTCTTTCGGGTTGACGCACAAAAATTTTTTGAAGTTCACGAAGCTCAGGTAAAGTTAACACAAAAAAACCTGTACTTTTGAAACTAAACGAAATTAGAACGTTTGTAAATGTATGGTGTATGTAATGTCACTGAAGTCTGTAAAGGTTTGTATGCTGTCAAGTATTATTGTTAGTCGTTACCACAATCAACAACTTTCACGCTCACACTAACCCTACTCAATGACATTCAAGGGCACGGCCGCCATTTTGGATTTTAGGTACAAAATTGGTTGAATTTGGCGATAAGTCTGAAGACGCCTCGGTTGGCTTCAAATAATGTCTTCACACTTATAATTTAATGAAATCAACACTATTTAATCGTTACTTTACCTTAATCTATGACTTGCGCACTTCTATCGACATCTTCACATTCGTTTCAAACTCGGACCAAAAAAAATCTACAAGTTCGCATTCAGTTCAAAACCCGGACGAAAGCCACCACGTTCGCACTTGTCAGAGTCTTGCGTAGAGCAAGATAAGTAGCTCGTTTCCTGGCAAGTGTGAAGCAATATCAAACTATCAAATCACACGAAATGAATATCCGAAACTGTGATTCACAAGCTTTATTTACGCGCTGCATTCATTATCGCACAAACATCGCGCAATGACAATCCATAGCAATCATTACGGCATGAACAATATCAATACAATACATAAAGATACATGCACTCAATAAACATATCACTTACAAGCCAAACTATTCAAGCGTTCGAACCAGTCTCCCACTGTCGCACAGGCTAGCTCTCAATGCAGATTCAAACACCACTCGCAGACTCATGCGACCTGTCCATTCAAACACCTACCCCGTCTGCCAGCCCTGGCGTTCTACACGCTACACGGCGCTCGAGTCAGCTGGTGTGACCCCTGCAAGGTTCACGGGGTGTACTGCTGACCAGCGGTCGTTTAAGCGTCGCTCAATTGCTGTGCTTGGCTGCTTATACGGGCGTCGTCGAAGACGCCGCATTCCCTCTGCAGTGTTTAACATCACTCAGGGTTGCGTGTTGTTATGTTGCCTGGCGTTGGTACAGACAACGCGTCGCAACCTCGGATGTGAGACCTTGACAGTGACTTCTGTTTTTACATTGTATATGACCCAAAGTTTGAATTAGTTGGGGTGTATTTTCTCTGTTGTGCTATGTATTGTATCGTCCTTACTGACACCAAGGAAGAGCTTCGTTAGCTAAGTGGCTAGCACGCTTGCCTGCCGACGATGTGCCCATGTGTTCGATTCCTCATGGAGGCGCATTCTTTTTTTCTTTTTTTTTTTTGATCTGGGCACCCAATACGACCCTGGGTAGGATGAATGCCTTGAAATGCCCTGCCAAGTAAAGGCAGCTAGTGTAATATTTATAGAGTGCCGACTGGTCTATGAAATGTGTGTTTAGCATCATCATATCATCATCATCACCATCATTAAGTGCCGTGCCAGCTGGCGTAGGCGTTCATGGCTCTCCACAGATCTCGGTCTTTGGTTTTCTGGATCAACTCTGCTGCTGATATTCCTCCATGCCACCGTCTCAATCCATCCAGCACCATTTCTCTTGGTGGAGCGGTGTTTATAGACTTTAGGAAAGCATTCGATATGATAGATCATACTATTCTAATTAAAAACTAGAAACAATGAAAGTAAGTTTTAATATAGTGACATTAATAAAATCATTCTTATTAGACAGAAAGCAAGTAGTATCACACAATAAAGTTTTATCTCAAGCCATTACCATTAATATTGGAGTACCTCAGGGGTCTATTCTTGGCCCTCTATTATTTGCCATTTATATAAATGATCTTCCATTAAATCTGTCGTCGTCCTGCGATCTATTTGCTGATGACTGCACAGTATATACAAACGCTGTTGATCGTAATGTGCTAGAATTATCCTTGCAACAGGAAATAAATTGTGTAGTTAACTGGAGTCATGCAAACCGCATGCAAATTAACATTACTAAAACAAAGTCTATGTTAATAGGAACCAGGCAAAGACTTCACACTCTAAACTCGCAGAGAACTCTTCAGTTGCACATTGGCAGCACGCCTGTAGAAAGTGTCACCGAGCACAAGACACTGGGTGTTATCATAGATCAAAATCTAACTTTTAACTCACATGTTCATGCTCTAGTTAAACAAATAGCCAAAAAAGTATACCAACTTGCCAAAATTAAAAATTTCCTTGACGAAAACACAAGAAAGATATTCTATACTTCTCATATACAAACACATATTGATTACTGCTCCACAGTCTGGGATGGATGCTCCAAATCAATAACAAAACGCCTATATTCACTCCAGAAAAGGGCAGTGCGTTTAATTAATGGTGAAAAGCTTACCGACAATGCTAACCTGTATAAACGTCTCCGGTTACTGCCACTCCACAAGCGCCTGCTTTTTAATAAGACCAAACTAATTCACAAAATCCTATTTCAAAATGCTCCAAGCTACCTTTGGCCATTGTTTAAATATAACGCTAGACATAGCGAACGACTAAATATACTTCATGTCCCTAAACCTAGGATAGACTTATATAAAACAAGCTTAGCATACTCTGCCGCTCAGTTGTGGAACAATCTTCCACAAGAAATCAAAGACACCACCAATCATGATACATACATTCGCAACCTGTTTGAACACTACCTTAGTACAGACTACATGCCCCCATAACAAATAACACAAAAAAGACAATAATGGTAACTTATTTCAAACGACAACTAGCCAAAAAACATTCCCTTATGTATGGCACGTTACACCCTCCTTAGGTATTTATTATGCCCATGTTAAACACTGCCTCAGTGAGTCATTTGTTATTGATTATTTTTCATGCGTTTTAATGTTCTTTTGTTGTCAAAAGTTGCTTCATAAGTGATGTTGAATGAAAGAATGTATGAGAGGAAATAGAGAAGAAGGGCAGAATGTCAGACGGGCCTGCGTGCCCAATTCTTAACCCTTTGAAAATAAAGACTTATTATTATTATTATTATTATTATTATTGGTCTGCCTCTGCCTCTCTTCCCCTTGATCTTTCCAGTTGTTACGATGTTCTCCAATGCCTCTCTTCTCATCACGTGACCGAAGAAAGATGTTTGTCTCTGTCTTATTGTTGTATATAATGTTCTAGTTTCATTAGCCTGTTTCAGGCAGTCGTCGTTAGTTACTCTGGCAGTCCAAGGAGTTTGCAACATTCGTCTCAGGAACCACATCTCTGTTGCTTCTAATTTCTTCTTAATTTGTTCATTTACGTTCCAAGATTCACTGCCATACAGCAAAACTGGTTCTACATAGCATTTCAGCACTCTCTTTCTTACATTCAGTGATAGTGACTTATTGCATAATCAATCAATCAATCAATCATGTGCCATGCCAGAAAGCGTGGGCTGGTCATGACTCGCAATTTCACTCGATCACCAATGTCGTGGATCAGCTCAGTGTTCCTGTCTCGTCCATGCCATGTGGCATAAGATACTCTTCATTTTCTGAAATGCGGCTTTTGCTTGCCCTATTCTGCTCCCAATCTCTGTTGTACATCTTCCATCTGATGTTATAAATGCCCCTAGGTATCTAAAATTATCCACTTGATTAAGGATTTTTCCTTCTATTTCTATGTCACATTTTGGTGTCACCATTTTCTAGCACCATGTACTCAAAAAGAATCAGTTCGTGTAAAGGGTTCTTTTCTTGGTTATTCCTTATCTCATCTCATCTCATCTCAACTCATTTCATCTCATCTTGTACTTCTTGTACCTTGCGGTGTCGAAGTGAAGCATAAACAGCGGGGAAGTGCCCGTTTATGGGCTTCAATAATCAAAATTTCCATGGACTCTGTTATTCCCTCTGTCTTTCGTTCTTTAGTTATTATTCCTCACAAATTCAGAATATCACGCTAGACCTTGTCAGGTAAAGACTGTTGTTCCCGTCACTGCTCCGTTATTGCTTGCACTTAATCAGTTTATTTGGTTTCATTTTTATTGCAAAACATGAACAGTTTCTTTGCCTCTTTTGTTACAAATTCAAAGAAAAGTACAAGGAAAGAGCAAATTAAAGTTAAAACCCACCGGACATGTTAAAATAATGAAACAAAATATCTCTATAGGCGACGAATAGTTATTAACGCATCTAATAGACGCCACTTGTTCCCAGTACACGTTACTAATAAGTCTGATGTACTTTCCGCCTACTCCTATATCCATTGTCTACGAATATATAAATCTTGGCTTCTCAAATTTTCTACTAACGGAGATATGAAGACTGACTTTTTAAGACGTAAATAGACTCGTAAATTCCGTTTTATACAGACTTTGGGCATTTATTTAGTATGAATAATTAAATTGAGCATCAATTTTTACGCGTATTGTGTTATTTTCGAATGAATTACCAACCTACGATAAGTAGATTCTGAGCTTTACTAGAACACGATTACAAGAAACAAAATGGACGTTGCGGCCAAAGCCTTCGTCAGCACAGACACCAAACTAAAAAAATAATCACTACATAAAAAATACAGAGGTTACTTAGCTGAATCCTGTCTTGGTTGACGTTTGGTGCAGGAGAGCCTAGCATATGATACCACAACATCTAGCTTAAGAATGGAAGTGGAAGCGGTCAGTGCAGCTTTTCGCTGGATGGAGAATACGGTACACACACACATCGTGATTGTAACTGACTCAGAAAGCATGCTGAGTAGGGTGAAGACAGGCAAGATTCGCGCAGAGTGGCTTACTTCGCTTCGGAAGTCACGGGTGACAAGCATCGTCTGGATCTTTTCTCCGGGGTATGCTGGTGTGCTGGGGAATGAACAGGCGGACAGATTGGCTGGCTCGGCAAAACTTGGTGGAGTATTGATGCATGACAAAGCAGATGTGGTTGCGACCTTGTGGAAGCATGTGTACACCTCGGAGGAGCAAATGGATCACCATGGTCTGGCAAGAATTCGACAGCGAGGGGTGACGAGGGGATCTGGCCAACGATCAACGCTCAGAGGAAAGGCGAGACGGACATATAATCAGATTGCTACTGGTACTATTAGTGTTGGAACTCTTTGCTGGCTGCTGAGGATGGGGACGGATCGCTTATGGGAATGCCCTGAATGCTGTGATGTCGGTTCCTAAATCAATCAATCAATCCTGTCTTGGTTGAATGTGTCTAAAGCGCTAGCTGTTTGATGAGTGTGGAGACGGCCGGATGTGAGGATTGAAACGGGTCGATGGGTAACAGGGATTGGCTAAAATGCCAGATGGGCGGGGGTGTGTTGGTGGGGGGGGGGGAGAATACCCATGTGGGCGAACGGTGAAGGGTGAATTAGCAGTGAACAAGCCGGCTCTGTGGCGAATGTTTTAGTTCACCATTCCCCATACCCAATTAGTGGGCTCTTGGAATGCAGTACGCCTTGTGTTGGTTAGCATAGGATAGCACGAGTAACGGTCGCTCAGACAGTAATAACAACAACCGAACGCAAACTTGCCAAAAAATCACTAACGGCAAAAGTAATGCTAGGGATGATGGCAAAAGATACGCTATCACGTTATTCTAGTGGGCTATACAGCCGCAGAAAAAAAGGAGAGAGAGACACAGAGAGAGAGAGAGACACAGAGAGAGAGAGAGAGGGAGGGAGAGAGAGAGAGAGAACGAGAGAGAGAGAGAGAAAGAGAGAGAGAAGGAGAGAGAGAGAAGGAGGGTGGGGGAGTTGGAAGTTAAATGAAACTATGTTGGACATTAAGGCCGTGAGGGGAGAGTGTCCCCAACTGGAAGATGAGGCGGTTTTCGAACGTCTTGCGATCACGTTCGTGAGATGCGCACGATTTGAGCGCCGTGACCTGTGTAATTTTCGACTATTTAAGTCGGCGGTAACATCATAAACTGAAATGACGAAGATCGCAAGCTACAATGCTGTAATGGGATACTTCAATTGCGGGAATATAGAAGTTTTCCGTGTCATAATCCAGCGATGATCACTTAATATTCTTATGGAATATTCATAGCGATGCAATGATAATAAATGCATGTTTGCATTCAACACCCATTGTAGTATTTATGTGTATATTGTCATCACTCTACACGGTCGGTAACATTTACATTTGGTTAACTTTTCGTCATGACTTAAGTCATATAAGCTCGCACCGGTAGACCGTAGACAGGGCATGGAGACTGACGCCATCACAACATGACGTGGTATGTGTATATATCTGTGGGTATATAGATATTGGTGTGTTTATGTATGATACTCTTCGACTTTGGAAGAATCAGCGATCCTACTACCCTGCCAGGACCCCGAAGGGACCTGTTGCACAGGACGCACGACTGGTGGCCATGTGTTCATAACCCCGTCGTAATCTTTAACACAGTGACTTGATCTGGATCCAGTCTAACATGTGGAACCAAAAATGTTTTGGGAAGAAAAGACGACGGCTCGACACTGACCACATCACCCACAAAGTGTCGATTCGCCTATATAATAGGGATTTAGTACTATGTACCCAAGTAAACTTGCGATTAATACCTCTTCTGGTTAGGATTAAAACATTAGTCCCCATAAACTCGAGCTTTTCTAGTGAGAATTAAAAGATAAAGTTCCTATATACTCGAGCTCTTCTGGTTAGGATTAATAGACACAGTTCCTAGATACTCAAGCCCTTCTAGTGATAATGAATAGACAATCCCCCGCGTTTGTTGTGGGTAGCGAGCAGGCGGTCAGATTGGCAAGGTCTGCATCGTTTGTTCTACGCTTGGTGCATGATAAGGCAGATGTGGTCGGGGCTCTTTATAATCGTCTGTATAGTCCAGAACAATAGATATATCATCACGGCTTGGAGAGAATAGTGCTGCAGGGCGTGACCAGAGGATCTGTCGGACATTCAAACCTCCAAGTAAAGGCCAGGCGGACATATAATCAGACTGCTACTGATACCATTAGTATTTGGGACTCTTTGCTGGCTGTTGCAGATGAGGACGGAGCACGTATAGAAATGTACCGAGTGTTATGATGTCGGTTCTTAACTCAACTCAACTTAACTCTTCTTCGCCACATATAAATATGCAAATACATCTATACACCGTGGGTCGGAAAGCTTTTTTAAGGTTGTGCCGAAGTAAGTGTGCATATTTTCTTAAGTCTAAGGATATTCGCTTGGCGAATAGTCTTGAAAAGAGCGTATATTAACTGTCTGCCTTGCTTGAGTTATTTTAACGATATCGTTTCACTAACTAACAACGCCAGCTTCTGTGCTCCGGTCAACGGGCTGTACCAGCATGACGACAGCTGAAAGAACTATAGAGTGGATGTGGTGTGGTATGAAGAGAGAGAACAAGATAGAACTAATAGAGCTTCTGTCAAGGTAAATAAATGTTGCTCCTGTTTGCATCAGAACTCACATTCTTACCTTCAATATCTAACAACCGGGATGTAAAACCAGGAACATATTTGTAATTTTATATTTTGTTAACTTACAATCCCTGTTTTCTTGTCTTGTTCAATTGTTTATGAGATGTGATACTATATTTCATTTCGCTCAGCGTGCCATTGAAAAAAGGTTTCACGTCCTCGCTTGGTACGCGTGCCGTAGGTTTTCGACGCCGGAACGAGACAAAATGTTAATTCTTAGCTCTTAGCTATAACTGTCTGTCAGGTCTTAGTCAGATATGACTGAGCTACCGAATGACAGTAGACGGTACTACCTGCTTTCTGTCAGCGCCGAATGTTGGGCGGCGCTTACCAAACCCGACACCCCACATTGTGCCAACGGCTTCGGGCGGAAGAGCGCAATTGGGAGGGTACTAGCCTTATCCTGGTGCGAGGAAATGCAACCCAAAGACAAAATAAGTCATGGCAGGGCAGACCAGGCCCTAAGCCTTGGTTGGCAGCTGGTCTAGGATCGAAGCTCCGACAGGCGGACAGTTAGAGCATTGCTTTGCTGATCCGGCAGCTTCTGCAGCTTGTCTTGTTCCAGATTATAGGTGTCAACTTTCCTCTGGAGTGAACTAGGCAGGCCGAGAGAGGGATCTTGCTGCATGGGCAACACATGGTTTCTTTATTTTAGCCCAGGCTTTGTGCTATGGAGAGGCAATAACTCCATCCCTGGTCTTAACCGGTCTCGGAATCAAAGCGAGAGGCAACTGTTACGGGTTATAAGTCCTTGTCAGTTGGCGTAGACATGGGGCGCCACGCGTTGCCTCTGACGGTGGGAGACACCTACAGGTGTCACTGATCAGCTACCGCCCGCCTCAAGCTGGGCAGCCCCCAGCCAATTGGGTGCTGATCCGCCACAGCCTGCCTGCTTCAATGGGTGCTTGGGGCTAGGACAAAATCTGAATCGCAGGCTGTAAAACCAATGCACCAGGTACTAATAAAAAGAATAGAAACCTCAAGCTACGGCTTGCAACCTGGAACGTGAGAACCATGTGTCCAGGATTTTCCACTGACTTGACAAATATTGACGATGTGAGAAAAACGGCTGTGATTGATGCTGAACTCAATCGTCTTAACATTGATATTGCTGGCCTGCAGGAGACTCGCCTCGCTGAGGAAGGGTCACTCAGGGAAAACAATTACACCTTTTTTGGAAGGGAAGAGGGCAGGCAGAAAAAAGGCAACATGGTGTGGGCTTTGCAGTGAAGAATTCACTACTGGGAATGATTGATATCCCAGCTGGAGGTAATGAAAGATTATTATCACTGCGCTTGGCAACCTCTTGTGGATTTGCCACCATTCTCACTGCATATGCACCGACACTCGCTTCCTCTGATGATGTGAAGGATACGTTCTATGAGCAGCTAGACTCTGTGATCAAGGCAGTTCCAAAATCCGACTACATTTATATGCTCGGTGATTTCAATGCTCGTGTGGGCAAGGACTCGAGTTCATGGCCAGTGTGCCTTGGAAAATACAACATCGGTCGCATGAATGATAATGGGCAAAGGCTGCTGGAGCATTGCACTAGAACTATGTATTACAAACTCCTTTTTTAAAACAAAAGAGATGCATAAGGTCACATGGAAACATCCAAGATCCAACCATTGGCATCAGCTGGACTTCATTATCACACGGAGACAACATCTGAACCATACATCATTAACTCGAAGTTACCACAGTGCTGACTGTGATACAGATCATTCTTTGGTTGTTGCAAGGGTTAGACTGAGACCAAAGAGAATCTACACAGCTAAACACAAGTCTAGCCCCAGGATTAATATTACTAACACTCAGGATCCTGGAAAGTGCTTTGAATTTCAACAGCAACTTGAAGACGCTTTCAATGATACATCAGAAAATTGTATAGTAAATGATAAATGGAGTAAACTTAAGGAAACTATTTATAAAACAGCGGTAGGGGTTTACGGCACTGTGGATCATAAGAGGCAGGACTGGTTTGCGGCAAACAGCCAGATACTGCAGCCCTTGATTGATAAAAAGAAGATAGCTCTCTTAAGAAACAAGGAAAGACCAACGCGTAACACTCTGAGTGAGCTGAAGCAAGCGAGGAAGGATGTACAAAAGGCTGCCAGGCAGTGTGCGAATGACTATTGGATCAAGTTATGTGAGTCCATTCAAATCGCAAGTGATAAGGGAAACATCAGAAGCATGTATGAAGGGATAAAGAAAGCCTGTGGTCCAATGATCAAAAGAAGTGCACCGCTGAAAACCTTGACTGGAGAAATCATCACTGATAAGAAACAGCAGATGGATAGATGGGTCGAGCACTATTTAGAGCTTTACTCAAGTGAGACCAAGCTAGCGGATGATGCCCTCAACGCCATAGAGGCCCTACCAACTCTTGACCACCTGGACACACTTCCCACTATAACAGAAGTTAAGTGTGCTATAAATGAGCTTGCATCTGGCAAGGCTCCAGGTAAGGATGGGATTCCAATAGAGGTAATCAGGAGTGGGCAAGACACACTCGCTCTACAGATCCACCAGCTAATAGAGCTATGCTGGCGAGAAGGACAAGTCCCACAGGATTTCAAAGATTCAAACATCATAACGCTGTACAAGAACAAGGGAGATCGGAGCGACTGTAACAACTATAGGGGTATCTCACTTCTGTGTATTGTTGGGAAAGTATTTGCCAGAATTGTCCTGCACAGACTTCAAGTCCTGGGAGATCAAGTCTACCCCGAATCACAGTGCGGCTTCCGTCAGAACCGGTCTACCATTGATATGATATTCTCATTGCGACAGATGCAAGAAAAATGCCGGGAACAAAATCAGCCACTGTTTATTGCCTTCATCGACCTCACAAAGGCATTCGATTTGGTCAGTCGTGAGGGTCTGTTCAAAGCACTAAAGAAGATTGGCTGCCCACCAACTCTTCTGTCCATTGTGGAATCGTTCCACACAGGCATGAAAGGTATAATCAAGTTTGATGGCTCAACTTCAGAAGAGTTTGAAATCAAGAGTGGAGTTAAGCAAGGTTGTGTACTAGCCCCCACCCTCTTTGGGATATACTTTTCACTTCTACTGAAATATGCCTTTCGTGATCAGGATGACGGTATATACATTCACTCACGCTCAGATGGTGGCCTCTATAATGCTCAGAGATTGAAGGCCAAGACCAAAATTAGCAGGGTACTAATCAGAGAGTTGCTTTTTGCGGATGATGCTGCGATTACGACCCACTCTGAGGAAGAATTACAACATCTACTATCTGCATTCTCCAATGCTTGTTCTGAATTTGGTTTAACAATTAACAAAAAGAAGACACAGATTATGTCACAAGGTGCACATGGTGTACCATCAATCTTTATTGACGACGCCGAACTGGAGATAGTAGACCATTTTACATATCTAGGATCAGTGGTAAATAGCAAATTATCCCTCGATCAGGAAATCAACATCAGGATTGGCAAGGCAGCAACAACAATGAACATGTTAGCAAAAAGAGTCTGGGAAAACAGGAAGCTTACTGCCAAAACAAAAGTCCTCGTCTACCAAGCCTGTGTCCTTAGTACTCTTCTTTATGGCAGTGAAACCTGGACAACTTACTCACGCCAAGAGAAACGTTTAAACAGCTTTCATATGCGGTGTCTGCGAAGAATACTTGGTATTAAGTGGCAAGACAAAATCACAAATACTGAAGTATTGGAAAGATCAGGTTGTGTGACGGTGTATTCCATGCTCAGTCTTCGTAGACTTAGATGGATAGGACACGTTAGGAGGATGGATGATGGTAGAATACCAAAGGACATCTTTTTTGGTGAATTACAGACGGGTAGGAGATCTCAGGGTCGGCCTCTACTACGATACAAAGATGTGTGTAAGCGGGACATGATTGATACAGGCATTGATAATGCACATTGGGAGCACGTCGCCGCTGAACGTGTTGCATGGAGGGCAACTATCAGAAATGGAATAAAGACAAAGGTGAAAATGATTGCAGATAAAGCACACACAGAGCGTGAGAGACGTAAGATGGTGCAAAATGGTGGAAGTGACCATGTTTTCACATGCACCTACTGTGGGCAAACATTTCTAGCAAGAATTGGCCTTACCAGCCACACTCGCCACCGCCATGGATCGTAGTTATTAAGCCTTTTTGAAGTACAATGTACCAAACTATCGTCTGTCAAGACGGAAAGGTGCCAATGAATGAGCTATAACTACACAGCCCTACTTATTCTTCTAAATTATGGAAAACATGTTTTTAAAATCAACTGGACGTTAGAATGATTAAATGATTATCGATGATTTTGTTAAATCAAGCGATAGCACTTTTCCTTTGACAATATTTGGGATGTGAGTATCATTAGTCCTTACATATCCTTGTTTCACATTTGAGTTACGATCAGTCCTTACATATCATGTTTCACATTTGAGTTACGATCAGTCCTTACATATCATGTTTCACATTTGAGTTACGATCAGTCCTTACATATCATGTTTCACATTTGAGTTACGATCAGTCCTTACATATCATGTTTCACATTTGAGTTACGATCAGTCCTTACATATCATGTTTCACATTTGAGTTACGATCAGTCCTTACATATCATGTTTCACATTTGAGTTACGATCAGTCCTTACATATCATGTTTCACATTTGAGTTACGATCAGTCCTTACATATCATGTTTCACATTTGAGTTACGATCAGTCCTTACATATCATGTTTCACATTTGAGTTACGATCAGTCCTTACATATCATGTTTCACATTTGAGTTACGATCAGTCCTTACATATCATGTTTCACATTTGAGTTACGATCAGTCCTTACATATCATGTTTCACATTTGAGTTACGATCAGTCCTTACATATCATGTTTCACATTTGAGTTACGATCAGTCCTTACATATCATGTTTCACATTTGAGTTACGATCAGTCCTTACATATCATGTTTCACATTTGAGTTACGATCAGTCCTTACATATCATGTTTCACATTTGAGTTACGATCAGTCCTTACATATCATGTTTCACATTTGAGTTACGATCAGTCCTTACATATCATGTTTCACATTGAGTTACGATCAGTCCTTACATATCATGTTTCACATTTGAGTTACGATCAGTCCTTACATATCATGTTTCACATTTGAGTTACGATCAGTCCTTACATATCATGTTTCACATTTGAGTTACGATCAGTCCTTACATATCATGTTTCACATTTGAGTTACGATCAGTCCTTACATATCATGTTTCACATTTGAGTTACGATCAGTCCTTACATATCATGTTTCACTTTTGAGTTACGATCAGTCCTTACATATCATGTTTCACATTTGAGTTACGATCAGTCCTTACATATCATGTTTCACATTTGAGTTACGATCAGTCCTTACATATCATGTTTCACATTGAGTTACGATCAGTCCTTACATATCATGTTTCACATTTGAGTTACGATCAGTCCTTACATATCATGTTTCACATTTGAGTTACGTTTCAGTCCTTACATATCATGTTTCACATTTGAGTTACGATCAGTCCTTACATATCATGTTTCACATTTGAGTTACGATCAGTCCTTACATATCATGTTTCACATTTGAGTTACGATCAGTCCTTACATATCATGTTTCACATTTGAGTTACGATCAGGCAAACAAAAAGTTCACTAAGTTTGTGTTTAAAATGTTTGTCTGTTGTTGTTGTTGTTGTTGTTGTTGTTGTTGTTGTTGTTGTTGTCTTCGTCATTGTCGTTGTTGTTGTCGTTGTCGTTGTCGTGGTTGCTGCTGCTGTTGTTGCTGCTGCTGCTGTGCTGCTGCTGTGCTGCTGCTGCTGCTGTTGTTGTTGTTGTTGTTGTTGTTGTTGTTGTTGTTGTTGTTGTTGTTGTTGATGTTGTTGTTGTTGTTGTTCACTTCCCGAAGCAGTCTCCTGCTGTGGATGTATGATGCGATATCTCCATCACACCTTGCCAGCCTGAATTCACAGAGGAATAAATGGCCAATCTTCTCCTCCCATAAACAGGCGACGAGCCATGGCGTTTAATCAGCGTCAGACTGTCCTCGTGACATTATCAGTACAGGTAGCTATCAACTTCCCTAATGCGACTAAATTATAAAACGTGTCTTTATTCTGTCAGTTTGATGGTGTCACAGCTTTAATGTCTTTATACCTGGACTAATAGTTTCTTGCCCTGGAAACTGCCTGTTTGAGTTCTGTCAGTTTGATGGTGTCACAGCTTTAATGTCTTTATACCTGGACTAATAGTTTCTTCCCCTGGAAACTGCCTGTTTGAGTTCCCCGCTTTGAACTCAAGTGTAGTCCATACATGTGCCACTGTTTCTAGTATACTGGACTGATTTGTCGGTGTCGATTAATTTTCCCTATTACCAGTGTCCCTCGCCATCTGGCGAACCCACTCCTACTTCTGAGGAGCTTGTAATTTACGTTCCCAAGTCAAGAACGATAAATCAACATTTTAGTCCAACTGACCGGTGTAAGGGTTGAACCCGCTACTTCAGCATCACCTCACCGAAGTTTAAGAGAAAGCGCTGTTATCCATTCAGCCATGTTGGCCTCCGTTGCCTGGTCTGTCCTTTGCTCCTTTAAGAAACATCATCATGTGGCAGATCCCTTGCAGAGCGTCGCAATCATCGCATCCCGTCTAAAAGCATCTTGACCCTGCGCCAGTTCTGCTTCCTGATGCAACTCCATGCCCAAGGTTGTGCGGTATCCTGTGTCCATTTTCTTTCTGTGTGACCGCTGCCACTACTTCCACCCACCAGTTCCCTCTACCATTGTTCTTTAGAAGCCACCCTGGCGTTCAATATGACCTAAGAATCTCAGTTTTCTAAATATGAGCAAAACTAAGAAACAACAAAAATCGTGTGCAGTCCCTGTTTTCTTGTGTCGTGTCTTGTCTGCTCACCGCAGCCTGAGGAATGACCAAACCAATGCTTCTAGCAACTGCGTCCCCCTATCACTGTATTTTCTAAGTCACTCGGCGTTCAACATGACCTACGAATTTCAGTTTCCAAGATATGAGGAAAACCACGACATAGAAAAATATGTGCAGTTCAGTTTTTCCTGACTTGTCTTCTTGTCTATTCATGCCTGGGGAATGACCAAGCCAATACTTCCAGCAACAATGTCCCTACATGACTTTTCTTTCGAAGCCACTCGAGAGTTCAATATGACCTACGAATTCCAGTTTTCGACATATGAAAAGAACAAAGAAACAGTAAAACATGTGCAATCTATTTTTTTTTTGTCTTGTCTTGTCTTGTCTGTTCACCTCCGAGCAGGTAAAATAAAACCTGTTTTATTCCCTACGCTGGTTCACACCTTGGTGCGAGACGTCGTTACGGAGAGCTATTATTCATGTCCTTATGGCAGGCGCTGCACTTGCTAATGTATATAGCAAGTATAGCATATATTCATGTGTTTTAACATGTCTAAATACAAGAGTCGACTTCATTCCTCAGCGTTTTAACCTCACGTGACCGGGTCTAACACAGTTCTAACTGCTTAGCTCGAGCAATGACCCGTCTCCGAAAACATTACACTCGTGAACCGAATGAAGCGGTCCAAAGAACGAACCCAGGACCTCCAAGTGCTAGACAGTCGGCTTAACCACTTAACCACTGAAACACTCCTCCCCTTTCTCCATCGCACCCAACGTTGTTGCAAGGTGTAAGTAGTTATTGATTTTAACGTTAGCTATCTTTGACCTCAAGCGTAGTTAATACAAGTGCTACTACTAATTCTAGTGCACTGGGCTGATGTTTGTGTGTGGATTAGCTCTCGCTATTATCAGTGTCCCTCGTCATCAGGTACTTGTAATTTACGTCTCCCAGTCAAGGACGAAAAGTCAACATTTTAGTCCAGCTGACCGATGTTAGGGTTGAACCCGTCAAGCACGCCGGAAATGTAAAAGCGAACGCTCTTATCACTCGGCCATGCTGACCTCTAAATTATTGATGATATCGATCCTTCTGCAATTTGATCTTATTTGTGCTATGCAATCTGTCCTTCTATAATTGCATGCACACAGGGGTAGTTTGACAGGCTGCATTCTCATTAGATGACCGAACCTTCGTTTTCTCTGTCACTCTGTGTAAACAATGCACTGGCTTGCTCCTACCATTTATCCTGTCATAATTTCTAACTATGTCTCTTCCTGCCATATCATTGACTATTCTTGTGCATCTCATCTTGTGACCTACCTCTTTTGCGCTTTGGTTAGTGACCAGATGTAACATTGGTAAACAAAGAGTTGATATGCATATGCCATCTTTTCTTTCTTCTTCTTCTTCTTCTTCTTCTTCTTCTTCTTCTTCTTCTTCTTCTCTTCTTCTTCTTCTTCTTCTACTACTACTACTACTACTACTACTACTACTACTACTACTACTACTACTACTACTACTACTACTACTACTACTACTACTACTACTACTACTACTACTACTACCACTACTGAAATACTACTACTACTACTACTACTACTACTACTACTACTACTACTACTACTACTACTACTACCACTACAACAACCACTACCTGACTTCTTCAGCTTATTTCGATTTCCCTGTCGATCTACTTATCTTGGACAATAAATACTTCCCGGGTATTTTAATTTCAAAGGTCTCTTGTTTGATTTTTGAGCTGTTAATGTTAAATTGACTACACGTCTAGCAAAGTTTATGTCGTTGATATGTTGATTTTCATTATGTATTTCTCACTTCCCACATCTTGTCAACGCATAAAACTACAAGTACGGGCATGTATAGGCATAGTATGATTGACTTACGGGTGGTTCTCATTCCGTTTCTTGTCAATTTCTCTACCTCTATTTTGTCATTTCCGACTTCGCACAAACTTTGTATATTCTTTCCCTCTCACATTCCCTGCCTCACGTCCTGAAGGTTGTGGGTTCGATTCGGCCTACGTTGTTCCGTTCACGAGTGCAGTTTTCTCGGAGAGTCCTAGCGGATCGTCGCTGGAGCTACCTAATTCGTGTACTGTGCGACGCTTTCCGCAGACCGCCCGGGGAGGAACGAACGAACGAACGAACAAACTTTATTTTCAAAGGGTTAACAGAGATCCAGCCATGCGGGATAATACCCGATGCAATGAAGTAAATACTCTGGTCTTTAAAGTTCCTTCCCTTCCGACATCTCTTGTTATTTTGTTGTTGTCTTTCCAGGATGGACAAACTGTCCGACATATTCTTTCTTTCGTCGTGACGACAGGATACTAGGATACAACTGCTTTTTGTAAGTAAAAAAGACCATTTTAAACGTATTAAGCCGCATTGGGCAAATAGTGCGGGCTGCATTTTTTTTTAAAAATGTATCCGAGGCGTCACTCGGGTAATGTGATCAATACGACGTTTTACTTCGAATATTTCATGGTATCAATTTTAGATGTCGTCGACCTGGAAGTCCGCATCAGCATTGACACTGTGGACTCGAACCTATGGTTACCGGGACGGGCAGTCGAGCGTCTAAAACGACTTTTAGATATAAGCAAGTAGCAGGCGCGCTAGCATAGTTGAAGCACGCATTTTTTTAAATATATATATATATATTTAGTTTAGTTTAGTTTAGTTTAGTTTAGTTTAGTTTAGTTTAGTCGATGGGTCAACATCACAGCACACAGGTGTAACCCATAAGTGCTACGTTTGATTCCTAACTAAAGCTTAATTCCGGAGATTCTCAGCTCGGTACACGAACTACGTAGCATCGGCGAGGATCCTGAAATACTTTGGGTAGATTTTTAACTCGAAATGTTGCCCTAGCAGCGCCGTTAGGCTACTAATTTTCGATTTCCAACCGCCAAGGGAATTATTACGTGCGCAACAATACACACGTGCGTCCAATCTCACTACCCAGAGACCAGGGGAAATTTTGTTACTAGAAGTCCTCGTGAAATCATCCCGGCCCTCACAGAGGCTTGAACCCGGGGCCTTCAGCACTCGAGGCGGACACCATACCTCGAGACCACTCAGCTCCCCTATGGCTACTGGACCAGCAGGCGAGCGCCTAAACCTACTTTTAGATATAAGCAAATAGTATATATATTCATCGGCGAATGAAGGTTCAGTTTGGCAATGCATGCCTGTCAGTCTAGCAAGTGTATGAGTGGAGTAGGAAATTTCAAAACAGCGTGACTTCTGTGACAGACTGTTGACGATTGGGTCAGGCACACCGAGTAGTGAATCTTGAGTGGGTACACACGCGACACACACAATTATTTTCTACAGGAATCCAAGCACTGTATCAGCCCTGAAAGACTTGCATTGAACGCAGTGGTGACTACATCGAAAAATGATACATTTGTTCTTTACGTTTTCAGAATATATTCACCAAACAAAACAAAAAAACATGTAAGGTTTTCATTTGAAGCCCGCTCATAATTAAAAGATTGGCCCACCTATTATTCCTCCGGACATTCAGGCCACCAAAATGTGGTGACTCTTTTCATCACAGACGCATGGTAATATAATGCTTGGGGACAAATGTTAGTGTCATTCTGTAAGCAATTACAGTGGCTAATTTTGTGTATACTCATTGGCTATTTTTTCAAACTTTAAATGTTTTAGTAGTACCAATAGGATACTGTCCTGTCCTTCGGATACTACCCTGGGTGGTTAGTCTCTTTAAGGTAATGGCATGCCCATGTTGTCAAATCTTAATCAAATCGGTGATTGGTAAAGATGTAAACACAACAAACATTGCATGTGTGTATGAAGTAAAGGAAGATACGTTGACATTTAATTGTGACTAGAAAACAATAGAAACATAACTCTAGCATATACAACAGTACTTCTGTGAGATGGGCTGGGTGTCAACAAAGAAATGCCATAATTACGATATAGAATTCGGGGATAAAACGAGAAATCATAGCTCCCAGAACAGAGAAATAAGCACCGACAAAAAGGAATGCCTCTCTCCTGAAAATAGCAGCAATATCATCAAACATTTAAGATCATATAATACTTTTGTAATCAGACGAATGAGTTGTTTCTTTATTCTGTGTGTGCGTGTGTGTTCTTGTTGTTGTTTATTTTTGTAGTGTCGATATCAGCAGACTTGTATAAAGCGAAGATGGCGAAGATTCAATCTCTTTATCTCCCCATCTCTCTCTATCTCTCTCTCTCTCTCTCTCACACACACACACACACACACACACACACACACACACACACACACACACACACACACACACTCATTCTTTCTCTCTTTCTAAGTTTCTCTTTTTCTGTTTTTCTCTAGTTTTTTTTTTTTAATTTTGTATATTTATCTCACTCTCTCTTTCTCTCTCTCGTGCGTTGTCGCTCTCATTCTATATGTCAAGCGCCTCTCTCTCTCTCTCTCTCTCTCTCTCTCTCTCTCTCTCTCTCTCTCTCTCTCTCTCTCTCTCTCTCGTTTTCACTCTCTCGTTTTCACTCTCTCGTTTTCACTCTCTCGTTTTCACTCTCTCGTTTTCACTCTCTCGTTTTCACTCTCTCGTTTTCCATTCTCTCTCTTTCTCTCTCCATTTCTCTCTTTCTTTCTTCGCGTGTGTGTGTGTGTTCTTTCGTTTTTCTCTCTCTCTCTGTCTCTCTCTCTCTCGCTCTCTCTCGTTTTCTCTCTTTCCTTTTCTTTCTAGCTATCTATCACTCACTGTATTTCTCTCTCTCTCTTCCATTCTCTCTCTCTTTCTCTCTCCAGTTCTCTCTTTCTTTCTTCGTGTGTGTGTGTGTGTGTTCTTTCGCTCTCTCTCTCTCTCTCTCTCTCTCTCTCTCTCTCTCTCTCTCTCTCTCTCTCTCTCTCTCTCTTTCTCGTTTTCTCTCTTTTCTTTTCGTTCTTTCTAGCTATCTATCACTCACTATATTTCTTTCTCTCTCTCTCTCTTCCATTCTCTCTCTTTCTCTCTCCATTTCTCTCTTTCTTTTTCGTGTGTGTGTGTGTGTGTGTGTGTGTGTGTGTGTGGAGAGAGAGAGAGAGAGAGAGAGAGAGAGAGAGAGAGAGAGAGAGAGAGAGAGAGAGAGAGAGAGAGAGAGAGGAGAATTGAACGGAGAATCCCATACAACATGCTATTTCTTACTTTGTGTGTATCCTCATCTTTCCTATTATCATTTTACTGACACTTGACATTAACATGTACAACATGAACACTTTTGCATTGCTTACTTCATCATGTTTATATCAGTTTCAGGTAATGTTATTTTTTTGACGTGCATTAATATTATTTACGTTACATAATGTATACGCATAATAGCTTTTTTTTTCATTTGCGTGTTTACATTCTCGTGAGAGTTGTCAATGTATATGTATGAAATTGTTGGAGTTTATGTATATTAATTTGAGTGACTGGGTGAAGTAATGTGTGAATGCGTGTGTGGTTTCATGTATGATTATATATATATATATATATATATATATATATATATATATATATATATATATCATAGACCTATAAAAACATGTATTGGAAACAGCAAGTTGCCATAAAAATTGATAATAAAGTAGGTCAATATCAGCCTATTAAGAGAAATGTTCGACAGAGATGGGTAATGTTTCCAAATCTTTTTTTTTTTTTCTATACGGTTAAAATATTTTCAGAAATTTATAAGATATGAGAGGAATCACCATTGGGGGAAAGAAACATCTTTAACATTCGATATGCGGATAATACTGTATTGATTGCAGACAATGAGCAGGATCTGCAACAATTAGTAGATTGTCTATACTGTGTTGCACACAGTGAAAAAAAACATAGGGTTAGAATTAAATTGCAAGAAGATACAGATTATTGTCGTCACAAGGAAGAAGGAAATACCGCAATGTAATATACAAGTAAATAGGAATATTCTTAAACAAGTGAATCGGTACAATTATCTCGGAACAGTCGTAACACCTGAAGGCAGGTTTCCTTGAAGAGATTAGAACAAGAATCGCCATGGCGGATGTAGCCGTTTGCAAGATGAAAAACATACTGACCTATCAGAAGATGTCAATTGCTACGAGAAAAAGAGTGTTGAGGTGCTGTATAGAATCTGTAATTTTGAATGGATGTAAAGCGTGGACACTGCGCGGACAAGATGAAAAACATCTAATCGCTGTGGAAATGTGGTTTTTGATGAAAATGCAAAGAATACCACGGACATATAGAAAAGCCAATGGCCAAGTCCTATAAGAAACAGATTAAAATCATAAACTGATTAGACAAATTATATGTAGACAGTCATTTTTTTTTCTTGGGAGGGGGGATGTTATGAGGAGAAATAAATTGGGGAACTTGGTGGCAACTGGCAAGATTGAGGGGGAAAGAACAAGGGTTAGGCATATAAATAAAAGCCTGGATGGCTTGGCCATGTGGTGTGGTCTTGTCAAGAACAGGGCTGATCCACAACTCTGGTAATCGTGTTAGATATTGACACATTACCGCCAACGCTTATCGGCAGGGTACATGATGATGATGACGATGTTGATGATGATGATGATGATGATGATGATGATGATGATGATGATGATGATGTGCTCATTGATGCATATATGCATGCGTTTAACGCCACTTAGAGCTGAACACGTTGAGAGCTGTGCGCAGAGTGCTGGTCTAGGTAAAGCCGAGATGTCTGAGTCGTCACTGCCTTTGTTGATAAATTGTTGAATGTGTTTTATTTTTTATAACTTCACCAGAGTTGATGATCAGACAGACAGACAGACAGACAGACAGACAGACAGACAGACAGACAGACAGACAGACAGACAGACAGACAGACAGACAGACAGACAGGCAGGCAGGCAGGCAGGCAGGCAGGCAGGCAGGCAGGCAGGCAGGCAGGCAGGCAGGCAGGCAGGCAGGCAGGCAGGCAGGCAGGCAGGCAGGCAGGCAGGCAGGCAGGCAGGCAGGCAGGCAGGCAGGCAGACAGACAGACAGACAGACAGACAGACAGACAGACAGACAGACAGACAGACACGGGAGGGTGGGTGGGTGGGTAGGTAGGTAGGTAGGTAGGTAGGTAGGTAGGTAGGTAGAAATTGCCAGACAAGACATACAATTATGTAGGTAGGTATGAACGAACGAACGAACGAACGAACGAACGAACAAATTTTATTTTCAAAGGGTTTAGAATTGGGCACACAGGCCCGTCTAACATTCTGTCCTTCTATCACCCTCTTTCATACATTATTTCATCCACACATCATTCAAGGCTAACTGAGAACAACAACGATATAAAAGATAAGCATTATAAAGGCATGGGAGAAATGCAAAACTCTATACTACAAGACTCACTAAAATTAATGAATGATGTGTCAGTTGTTATTAGCTATCGGGAACATACTGTTTACCAAAAGAAGACTGACTGTTATATTATGGTTTTATTATTTAGGTAGGCTGGCAGTCAGGCAGGCAGGTAGGTAGGTAGGTAGGTAGGTAGGATATATACATCAGCAGTAGACTTATACATATACAGACAGACAGACCGACCAACGGACCGATCGACCGACGGACCGACCGACCGACCGACCGACCGACCGACCGACCGACCGACAGACAAACAGACAGACGGACGAACAGATTGATGGATGGACGGATGCATGGATGGATGGATGGATGGATGGATGGATGGATGGATGGATGGATGTATGGATGGATGGATGGATGGATGGATGGATGGATGGATGGATGGATGAATAGACGGAGGGACGGACGGACGGATGGACTGACGGGCGGACGAACGAACAGATAGATGGTTAGGCAATAGACAAACAAACAGATCCTTCATCTTCTTTGTCTTCTTTTCCTTATCCTCTTTTCCCCCTATCTTTTTCTTTATCCTTCCCCTTATTTCACCATCTCCACTTTTCTCTTCTGTTATTAAGCCGGTCAGAAAATAATCCTCAATGGAAAGTAAGTTTTATGTGTTGGTATGTTGCCAGATCCCAGTCTCTTGCGACCGCCTAACTCCTCTCTTTATGTGTGCGTGTGTTTATCTGTACGTCTGAGTGAATGGGGTAAAATCCATTAAAAACACACGAGATATGGATACACACAAACACACACACACACACACAGAGAGAGAGAGAGAGAGAGAGAGAGAGAGAGAGAGAGAGAGAGAGAGAGAGAGAGAGAGAGAGAGAGATATTCCTCACAAACGAGGCAGAGTCAGATAATCCTCACAAAAGAGGCACAGAGAGAACGAAAGAACAAACGAACTAACGAACGAACGGACTTTATTTTCAAAGGGTAACAAATTGGGCACTCAGGCCCGTCTTACATTCGGCTCTTCGAGAGAGAGAGAGAGAGAGAGAGAGAGAGAGAGAGAGAGAGAGAGAGAGAGAGAGAGAGAGAGAGAGAGAGAGAGAGAGAGAGAGAGATTCCTCATAAAATAGACACAGAGAGAGAAAGAGAGAGAGAGAGAGAGAGATTTCTTGCAAAAGAGGTAGACAGAGTCATAGAGAGGGAAAGAGTGAGAGTGAGAGAGTGAATGAGAGAGATAAAGAGAGAGATGGAACGAGAGAGAGGGAACGAGTAAGAGAGTGAGAGGGGGGAAGAGAGATTCTTCGCAAAAGAGGCACATACAGAGATATCCCTCTCAAAAGAAGCAGAGAGAGAATGAGAGAGAGAGGAAAAGAGTGAGAGTGAGAGGGACAGAGTGAATGAGAGGGATAAAGAGACATAGGGAGAGAGAGATTCCTCGCAAACAAAAAGCAGAGAAAAGGAGAGAGAGAGGTTCTTTGCAAAAGAGGCAGAGAGAGACATAGAGAGAGAGTGAGAGAGTGCGGGAAAGAGTGGAGAGTGGAAGAGAGTGAATGAGGGGTATAAAGAAAGAGAGCGTGAAAAAGAAAGGGATTCATCTCAAAAGGGGCAAACAGAACAGAGACATAGAGGGAGTGAGAGAGAGGGAGAGAGAGTGGATAAGAGGGATAAAGAGAGAGATTATGAAAGAGAGAGAGAGAGTGTGTGTGTGTGATGTATGTGTGCGTGAAAGAGAGAAAGAGAGAGAGAGAGAGAGAGAGAGAGAGAGAGAGAGAGAGAGAGAGAGAGAGAGAGAGAGAGAGAGAGAGAGAGAGATTGTGAAGAGAGTGAGATATTCCTGTTTCAATGACTAGTTAGTTAGATAGTCGACAGATCTATCGTTATTGCACAATTAATCATTCAGTTCAAAAGTGCTCAGATCCCCTCCTCAGTAAATCCCGCAGTTCTGTGTTGGCTTATTAATCTTCTTTGGCTTCCTGCATAGTATTCTTGTCTGGCCACACCTGTTTTAGCTTGCTATTCTCTCAGTCTGACCATGGATGTAGATTCACAGTCACCACTTGGTTCTTGCAAATTTACTTCTCCTAAACTAACATGGGATAATCTAGTAAGATACGTGATTATAAATTCCTATATAAACTCTTGCATTATTTAGTTATCATGTCTTCTTATGCAGACCAACAGCTTGTATGAAAGTTTCTAACACACTACTCCATTACAGATTTATAACCTGATCATTAATGTGTTCTTGGGAGCATAATATGGTGGTTTCCCCTTGCTTACCACTTATAGATAAGTCATTAACAGTCCTCCGTCTTTGACAGAACAATCCGTCAGGACGGCTGAATGTCCTGTGCTCACGCGTAGTGGTCGGCTGAATCAGGTAGATACCTGGAACTGTTGGTCCGAGGCTTGTGTCTGGCCTGACCTGCACCGCTAAATGGTTGTAGAATTGGACGCCTCCCTTTATCCACCTTGTTGTTTTTCTCAGTTATATTCAAGCGATGTAGGGATGAAATAATGTATGAAAGAGAGTTATAGAAGGGCAGAATGTTAGACGGGCCTGCGTGCCCAATTCTTACTCTTTAAAAAATAAAGTTTGTTCGTTCGTTTGTTCATCTCACATCAAAGAGACATTTCACATACTCTCAAGTACTTCAGGGTAGCCGCGGTGGCGTAGTGGTCACACTCTCCCGCTATCTCATGGCTCACGGGTTCAATCCTAAATCGGACCCTCCGTGGCGATGTTGTTACGCGCCTCGCGCTCCAAAGATTGTGGGTTCTGTTCCTAAATAGTTATTTGGCTCACGAGTGCAGTTTTATAGGAAACTTAAGGGAGTCGTCTCTGGAGCTACGGAGTTCGTGCTCTATGTGACACCTTTGGCAGGCCGTCCTGTGGAATTAGACCGAGTCATATGTGAGAAAACCCGGAGCAATGAAGTCACCGAGTCATATGTGATAAAACCCGGAGCAATGAAGTCGATATTCTAGCCTCGTAAACCTTTTTAAAACCTTCTTTTCGATTCTCGGTGGTTTACATTCGAATTTTAAATAATGACCAGGGCGTCTAATGTTGATCCATCCTAATATTGGTACCCGGAAATGTCTTCGGAAGTAAAATCGGCCTGTGTGATACTAACCACATCACTCACGATATTGATCTATAAAAATTACGTTGCTAACCACAGATGCCCAATGCGCCTTGAGACGTATACAGGTCCTTTAATTACAAGAACTTCAGAAGGCTCATAAATTGTATTTTATTACATTGCAGTGTCAACAGCAAACACAGCATTACAGTACATATATCAAAGGCCTACTATTTGTTATGTTACATATGTTAAGATAATGTTAATCTTAAGTAGATGCGGCTACTTGTAAATCAGGTTAATCCCAGTGATGGCGTGACGTCTGTTTTCTTCACCTGCCCTATATAATTCCAGACACTTGTAATAATGTTCTTGTAAAAACACAAAAATTCCGTTACAGGCTACATCAGAAAGGTAGTTTATTTTTATTTTCGCTTTGTTACATAATAATAAACTATGATTATAATATGTTATCTTTCTGTCTGTCTGTCTGTCTGTCTGTCTGTCTGTCTGTCTGCCTGCCTGCCTGCCTGCCTGCCTGCCTACATACTTATCTGTCTGTCTCATTGTTTCATCAACATCGTATCATGAAAATAACTTCCAAATTAAAGTTACCAATCTTACACTACATGCCCGCTTCACATACTGCGCCGCCACGACTGGCGACAGATAAAATAACCCTGCGACGGAACGAGACAAACTTCAGGACCATTCGGGCAATATATGCGGTCAAAACGAACAAAGTAACACTTGCTGCTTTATTAATGTTAATGTCATGCCGTACGTTCATCCATTATCTGCTAGCGTGTTGGGATATATTCTTCCTGCCATCTCTGTCTTGTATTCTGTGGGGACAGGTAAACACTGTGATCTGGCTGAAGTGTCGACTGTTCGTGTCCTTGTTGATTGCGTGTATTATGAGTTGGGATGAATAATTTACCAGCTCCTGGTTTCATTGTTCTTAGGTAAGGTCAAGCATTAACGTTAACGTATTTTGGTACACCGTGGTTGAATGTTTCATTACAGGAAGATAAATGACAAGAAGATAACTGAAATCTTTACTTACAAACTGTTTAACTACAGAAAATTAAGTGACAAGAAGGTAACTTAAATCTCTACTTACAAAACTGCAGAAAGTTAAGTGACAAGAAGATAACTTAAATCTATACTTACAAGATGGTTAACTACAGGAAGTTAAGTGACAAGAAAATAACTTAAATCTTTACTTACAAGATGTTTAACTAGAGGAAGTTTAGTGACAGGGTGTTAACTGAAATCTTTACTTACAAGATGTTTAACTACAGGAAGTTAGTGACAAGAAGATAACTGAAATCTTTACTTACATGGTGATTACTGACAGGACGTTTACTAACATGATGTTTACTGGTCGAGTCGTTACTGACACAGTGTTTACTGACAGCGTCGTTACTGACAAGATGTTTGCTGGTAGAGTGGTTACTTGCAAAATGTTTACTAACAGAGTGGTTACTGTCAAGATGTTTGCTGACAAGTCGTTAACTGATCATAAAAACAAGTTGTTGCATATCCCTTACAGTTCGTAGCAGTCAATCCCAGCATTTTTTGGCTGTTCCTGATTCCTGGGCATGCTTGCGTGCAGTAGTTTACCATTGCTTTCTAAACGACCCTCATCCATTCCATTTCATAAATACCAACACAGCTGTGTTTTGAACGCAGGTATGCGGGATTGTGATAGTGTATTTAGTGACAAGATGTTTACTGGCAGGATGTATAGTGACAAGACAATAACTGGTAGTGTAATTAGTGACAAGACGATAACTGATAGTGTATTTAGTGACAAGACGATAACTGATAGTGTATTTAGTGACAATATGTTCACTGACAATATGTATATTGACAAGATGTTTACCTAACAGTATGTTTATTGACAAGAGATGACAAGCTATATTTGGCAACACTTGGATCAGACCAAGAAACGAGTGATAAACACCCCCATTATAGTACAGAGCAGGTCCAAGAGACTGGTAGAAAATCCTCATGACGACTGAAACGACCAACGGTAGAAGAGGCTGAGGAGGTCCAATACAAATGATGCTAAATGGACTTTGACAGTGGCTCGAGGTATATCCTCAGTTTAATCCATCCAGATCAGCGGGGATCGAGGTTTACGGAGGCGCAATCACACAGTCTAGCAGGCAGATAAGGGTAATGGTGAATTACTAACGAATATTATTAATCAGCATCATCTGCCATGCCGATAAGCGTGGGCGTTCATGTTTTCGTTGTGTCACACGATCACCTGAATCATGGATCAGTTCTGTGTTATTGTCTCGACCATGCAACCTGGCCAAACCATCCAGATATTTAAATTTCTGCCTTCCCCATGTCCTTTTCCCTCAATCCTGCCAATTGCCACCATGTTATATAGTTTCTTTCTTCTTATAATGTGCTCAAAAGTATTTTGACTGTCTACGTCTAGTTTATCTAATACGTTTACGGTTTTCATTTGCTACACAATTAATACAACAACCGATTACACAGATATTATACCCCTTTTAATCACCAGAACCTCCAGCATTCACTAAATGAGGACACTCGAGGCCGAACAGACATGTGCTCAGATATGTCTCTGTGACAAGAAACCCCATCACAAGAACTCGACAGTGCAGAAGGTGAGTACTACTTTGTTTCTTCTTTGGTAATTTATTCTTACCGTTTCTGAAGTGGCAAGTCTTTATGAGTACAGCTTGGGTGTAACTTTGCTAGTGTTGTGCTAGAGTTGTGCTTAGGTTTAATAAGATAGCGGCTCGTGGGTGCTTGTGCCTCTTTATTGTTGTTATTGTTGTTGTTGTTGTTGTTGTTGTTGTTGTTCTTCTTCTTCTTCTTCTTCTTCTTCTTCTTCTTCTTCTTCTTCTTCTTCTTCTTCTTCTTCTTCTTCTTCTTCTTCTTCTTCTTCTTCTTCTTCTTCTTTCTTTCTTTCTTTCTTTCTTTCTTTCTTTCTTTCTTCTTGATCCCTCTTATAACACCTCAACTAGCTTATCCTAGGCTGTGACCTCTATTTCAGCGCCCTAACCTATGGTTGCCCTTGTGGTTCAAACCACAAAATACCATGACAAACAATACACGCCTCTTATGGCTGTCTATTCTGCTCCTCTCTACTGTTTTAATTAATTGGTGTGAGTCGTCATCGGAGGCGGGTCGGTTCTTGTGGTATGAACATTTCGTCCTAGGACAATACATACAACAATATCGGAAACCAGGTCAAGATAAAAGATTTACGACACAAGCTTCCACTCGTTCAGCGAACTAACAAAATAGTGGGTTAACAATTATAAAAATACAATTTTATTAAGAATAACTACACGAGTGTAGGAAGAACTGTTAAGATAAAAATGAAATGCTCCTTCAAAAGTGTATGTCTGAGTTTGTATGTCTGAGTATGTCCCTATTAATCCACTGGAGCCCTACGCGTGTCAGTCTTTCCAAGCAAGGACACAGAATCAGATGAGTACATTTAATTAGTTTAATAGTTTAATATTGTCATAGTGTGTTTCATGTAGGTTTGTGTTGGTTTGTATTTGTTTGTCCTGTGCTGACGAAGGCTTTGGCCGCAACGTCCAATTTGTCTCTTGTAGTCGTGTTTTAGTAAAGCTCACAATCTACTTCTCGTTTTTTTGGGTGATTCATTCAATGTCTGAGTTTAGAATTGAGGTTGTCTGGATGTTAGTTGCATCCTCAATTGGTGCATTGAGTAAATGCGTTTGTGGAGTTATATGGGTGTCAGAATTATGAAGTAAATGTAAAGCAGAGCCACCGTGTAGGTATCCACTCTCTTGAAACAATAAGATGCATGTATACAAACGACGATTAATTCCGCTTCCAAACAACACAGACACTGACACGCTGGCTCGGTAAACCGATGTTCCATGGATAGTGCAATTCTTGAATTGCGTTACAATAGTCAGTTTTCCCACCAAAACGAGAACCCGGTGAACATATTCAATCATACTCAGACGTTCATCCACACTCCTCATCATCCACCATCACAAAACTCAAGACCTTATTTAGGAAAGAACAGATCGACTACCGATCGGCCACAATCAGGCACCCCCACCCCTTCCCTCCTTCTGACAAGAGGTAGTTTTCTCCTGAATGTTCCAAGACAAAGAACCTTTGGTCTTTGATATAAATTCTACAAAGAATCAGTCCTTATAGTATGTTATACCCAAAACAAGGACAGCACATACCAAAGTAACCTAAGGAAACCGAGTAGATAGAAAATGCCTGGTTACGCCACGCACAGGATGATGAAAAGGTGGATTTCACTTAACTCCCCGAGAAAAGAGTCAATCGATTTCTATTCACCCGTAGAGTTAGATTTCGAGTGAGTTCTCACGATAAGCTACCTCTTACAATCTTCAGGGTGAGAAATCGCACAAGAATACTAATAGAACAGAATATTGAAAGACTTTGAGCCATTTTTCACCCGACCTAACTAACAGTCTATCTATTACGGCAGAAATGAAATGAAAGCCCTTTTATTCATTCGCTCACCCACACGAACAAGGACTTCAGATCTAGATAACTACATAGGATGATATACTATAGGCTTACCTTGCTAACAGAACAATACTCTTATATGGAACTGGTCAGTCTTCCTTGAAATTTATTTACTAGAATTTTATAGCACACATATTATATATGTTCCCCTCCTTGACAAAAGGCAACTGACAGCCGTTATCAATTTATGCATTATAGTCTGACGTCACACTTCTCGCGTTGAAGCAGATCTATATAAAGGAGATAAAAACGGAGATTCCCTATGACTAGCCGACAGAAAGACATACAAGAATAAGACTGGTATATCAATGTGATAATTGTCATCTACATAATAAATACAAACATCTTTTATAAAAAGCAACAGTAACAGAGGAAATCATTGCATGAATGTGATTCAGCGGACTCGAGAGTAGCTGATTCTGTGATAATGCCATGTTGCCAAGCCATCCGGGTGTTTACTTCTCTGATTTAATCTTCTTCTTTTTCCCTCAATATTGTCAGTTTTCACAATGTTCTCTAGTTTATTTCTTCTGTCTAAATCTAATTTCTCTAATCAGTTTACGGTTTTCATTTGTTTTATGTAGGATTTTTTCATTGGTTTTTCTGCCCGTCCATGGTATTCCGTGCAGTTTCCCCTAAAGCCTCATTTTCACTGCCACTGTTTGTTTTTCAGTTTGTCTGCTCTTTGTCCACGTTTCACACCCATACAAGATTACAGATTGTATATAGCAGTTCACCTCTACCAAAGAATTGTTTGCGGCATTTAGTACAACTACCCCAAGGTTCCTGTGTATAAAGTACCGAATTAAGGACGACGAACAAACAATAGAAGTCCAAATACATATATTCCCTGTACTAAGAGAACGAAAAGAGAGCTTGTGGGAGAATTCCGCAACACGAAACACGTCAATTATGTTGGTCATATTCACAAACATGACACTAATACATGCCAAACTTTGGGCCAGGCAATAAAATGGTAAACATCGATACAAGGGAGTAGATAAAATCAAGAGTTATACGAACGCCAGTGTTTCAGCGTGTACAAGCAGATTTAAGACAGATGATTTTGGCAGATTATCATCATCGTCATCATTAAGTGCCCTGCCAGATGAATTAGGCGTTCATGTCTGTCCACAAACATTGGTCTTTGTTGGTCTGGATCAACTCTGTTGATGATATTCTTCCATACCACTGCATCAGTCGATCCAGCATCATTTCTTTTGGTCGGCCTCTGCCTCTCTTCCCCTTGATCTATCGAGTTGTCATTATGATCTCCAATGACTCTGTTCTCATCACATGACCAAAGAAAGTTGCATGTCTTTTTATTTAATTGTTGTATGTGTTGTTCTAAGTTTCATTAGACACTTTCAATTCAGGCAATCGTTGTTAGTTACTCTAGCAGTCCGAGGAATTCGCAACATTCGTCTCAGGAATAACATCTCTGTTGCTTCCAAGTACTTCCTAATTTGTTCATCTACATTCTAGGTAATAGAAAAATAGCATAACAGAACAACAAATTTGGGGCTCCCTGTGGAGAACTAAGAAAAACAAAACGAGTCAATCATGAAATGACGAAACGACCATGGCGCTGGACACAGTGAAAAAAAACCTAAGAATAGTATAACCAGAAGGTCATTTGTCTTGAACTAAATAGAGGAAACCCCAAACACAAAAAAAGAAGAGAATTAGATGGAAATCCGTAACGTGGCAGGCACGTGGACGGAGCTGCGTGGGATAGCAAATGATAAGACTGCTTGAAGTAAGTTAGGTGTTAGCATATGTCCCAAAGAGGGATAAATGATGAAAATAGAATGTGGATGATTTATTATATTCTTTGTTGATCAACGATTATGCGACGTTGAACCACACATGTTTTAAGTCCATAATGAGGAAACAGATGGGTAACATTTTATGTATATTTTTCCATGTAGAGTTTATCTTGTAGTTTTATCCTTGCGTTTTTGTGAATTGTGTGCTGACGAAGGCTTTGGCCACGATGTCTTATTTTGTCACTTGTGATCGTGCTCTAGGAAAGCCTAACTATTATACTTCTCGTTTTTGTTGTATTGATCCTTGTAGTTTGTGGATCGGCGCTTAATTGATTACTTTTCCACTGATTGATATGTTATGCGGAACTGCTTTGCCCTTGTGATGCATACTTATGTATTGTTCTGTCCTTCCCAGCTGTCTCCCCCGAAGCCTCACTACAGAAGCCTGGTGTACAGATGCTACTGTTTATTCTTCTTGGGGACAATCATAGCCATTCCTGTTCTCATAATAATCACGCAGTGCTCAGATAGGATACAAGCAGTGCGCCCAGGCTACTGGATGGTTGATCTTCCACCAATCACAGCAAACGACAGCTTTCTGGGCTTACGACGTCTGTCTTCCTTCAAGTCTATTGTACATTCTGGGCAGCTATCATCACTTCCTGAGGTGCCTACAGACAGGAAAGGTGAGTTAACTGTTTTGTTGTCTTTCCCTTCATTCTTCTACTGCTGCTTCTTCCTCTTCCTTGACTTCCATTTAACAATGTTATTTTTCATGTGTGAATGTGACATGAACAAAAGAAAATTTATGAACGCAAGATTAGTGATTGGAAGAGCCGAATATAAGATTTTCGGGTATTACTTTGTTTTTTTCATTATGATATGAGCGTAGCCCGTTTAAAAAGCAATAGTGTAATAAATGGCAATAGGGTCGACTTAATTGCACTGGGTTCTACCCCATATGGATCGGTCTATTTCCGCAGGGCAGCCTGTCGAAAGCATATCACAAAGCACGAATTCCGTAGCTTCTGCGAACGACACCCAGGCGTCTCCTAGAAAACTGCATTCATTAACCGAACGACGTAGCCCGGAATCGAACTCACAACCTTCGGATCGCGAGGCAGGAGGAATAACCACTTCGCCACTGAGACTCAAAAATAATAAAGGAATGGTCAAGTACTGAACGTAAGCTAGCCTACATTATCACAGACAGCCAATACATGTGGGGATCGATTGCGACATCCTATACATTAATGCGACAGACCTTTTTTTTTTACCCTTCTCACTGCTGACCAGAGAACACGGTTTGTCTGGTTCCTATAGTTCTAAACAATCGTCTCAGTCAGATAAAACTGAGCTACCGTATGACAGTAGACGATACAACCGACTTTCTGTTAGCGCCGAATGTTGATCGGCGCTTAGCAAACCCGACATCCCACATTGATGTCAACGGCTTCGGGCGGAGGAGAGCAGGTGGGAAAGGTGCAAGCCTTATCCTGGTACGAAGGAATGCAACCTAAAAACTAAATATCGTAACACGTCAAACCAGGCTCTAAGCCTTGGTCAACAACTGGTCTAGGATCGAAACTCCGACATGTGGACAGCTAGAGCATTGCTTTGCTTCTCCGGCAGCTTCTGCAGCTTGTCTTGTTCCAGGCGTACTTGCGTTACCTTTCTTGTGAAGTAGACTGGGCAGGCCGAGAGAGGGATTATGCTGCATGGGCAACACACGGTCTCTATAATTCAACCCAAGCTTTGTGCTATGGTAAGGTGTAATAGTTATTATGCCTTTTTTGAAGCAAAATGTAACAAACTATCGTCGTCAAGACGACAAGATGCCAATCATATAATCGCCTACTTCCATTAGCCCTCTCAACTCACTAGTTGTTAGCTATGGTTGATAAGAACTATCTGATATCAACAGTGGTGCCCAGAAACCGGTGCCCATGCACTTCAACAGTTCTGACCACTGTGGCGTGGCGGACATACAGGTCACGGCGCTCAAATCGTGCGCATCTCACGAACGTGATCGCAAGACCTTGGAAAACCGCCTCATCTTCCAGTTGGAGACACTCTCCCCTCACGGCCTTAATGTCCAACATAGTTTCATCTAACTTCCAACTCCCCCCTCCCTTTCTCTCTCTCTCTCTCTCTCTCTCTCTCTCTCTCTCTCTCTCTCTCTCTCTCTCTCTCTCTCTCTCTCTCTCTCTCTCTCTCTCTCTCTCTCTCTTTTTTCCCGCGGCTGTATAGCCCACTAGAATAACGTGATAGCGTATCTTTTACAGAGCGTTGCCATCATCCCTAGCATTACTTCTGCCGTTAGTGATTTTTTGGCAAGTTTGCGTTCGGTTGTTGTCATTGCTTTCTGAGCGACCGTTAATCATGCTATCCTATGCTAACCAACACAGGGCGTACTGCATTCCAAACGCCCGCCAACTGGGTATGCGGAATGGCGAACTAAAACATTCGCCACAGAGCCGGCTTTAGTTCACTGCTAATTCGCCCTTCACCGTTCGCCCACATGGGTGTTCTCCCCCCCCCCCCACCCACCCATCGGGCATCTTAGCCAATCCCTATTACCCATCGACCCGTTTCAATCCTCACATCCGGACGTCTCCACACTCATCAAACGGCCAGCGCTTTAGACACATACCAAGACAAGATTCAGCTAAGTAACCTGTAACCTCTGTATTTTCTATGTAGTGATTATTTTATTAGTTTGGTGTCTGTGTTGTTTTGTTCTGTGCTGACGAAGGCTTTGGCCGCAACGTTCATTTTGTTTCTTGTTATCGTGTTCTTGTAAAGCTCTCAATCTACTTATCGTAGTTTGGCAATTCATTAGTTGTTACCTAATATGGCAGTCCAATCTACATGCAACATTCGTCACAGAAACTACATCTGTGGAGCTTCCAAACTTCCCCTAATTTTTTGTTTTTCCATTCACGTCAGTTGAACATCCGGCCTCAGATTGGACGTGATTACCATATAATTATGGCTGAAATACCTTCTAAAGGCGTAACCATTGTATGAAAACCAGAGCAAAGCAGTCTGCTTCCGATTCATTCTCAGCTGTGTTGCGAATATGGTGGTACTAGCAAATATAGATGGGTTAAGTTAGTCAGGAACTCGGTATGGAATTTACTTGATCCTAGAAAAATACTGCTCTTGAATCATACAAGAAACTGGGGAAAGGCACTAATCACATGCGCTTGAACCATCCCTCCCCACGACGCCTAACGATATAAGCGGAAAACACGACGCTTAACGACACAAGTGAAGACACGAGACCTAACGGCATAAGTGAAGATACTACAATTAATGACATAAGTGGAAGACACGACGACACCTGGCGGCATAAATGGAAGACACGGTGTCTAACGGTATATGGAAGACACGACACCTAACGGCATAAATGGAAGACACGGTGTCTAACGGTATATGGAAGACACGACACCTAACGGCATAAATGGAAGACACGGTGTCTAACGGTATTTGGAAGACACGACACCTAACGGCATAAATGGAAGACACGGTGTCTAACGGTATATGGAAGACACGACACCTAACGGCATATATGGAAGTCACGGCGTCTAGCGGCATAAGGAAGACACGACGCCTAACAGCATAAATGAAGACACGACGTCTAATCCCTCGTCTTATTCCCCTCCCCTCCTACTGGTTCTTCATCTTCTTCCTTGTATGCTCCATGGGAGCACAGTTCCCCCCCCCCCCCCTGTCAACTCACTGCAAGAGATCCTATTGTTTGCCACTCATGCACCTCCATCCATGCCTTCCACGCACAGTATTAGTCATCTTTCTTTCTAATTCTTCTCTTTGTGTATTTTTTCCTCTGTCATTTGCCGCGTTTCTCATCGCATGTCATATCCAGCACCAAAGTCCTCACCTCTAGATTAATTTTTTTCCCTAGTTCTTTCCGTGAGCACCACAATGATGATTCTTGAACACCAATTTAGTCATTCCATTCGTTACAGGCACTAACTTATGAATGTCTTCAGTTTGTTAGTAACTGAGCTTTCTTCAATGTTTCTTATCCTTACAGAGTTATTGATTTACATTTAGTTATAAATATTCTAAGAGAATGGCCAGTACATTACTTTTACAACTTTCTTCTACTCTCAACAATTCAGCATTATTCTTGTAGATATTCTCCTACTCTCCGTCTGATTTATCTCATGTTGAACTAGTTTCAGTATTTGAAATCGCATATATAGTTTATTTCACTTAATGTAATCAAAACTGTCAATAATCTTGAACAGCTGCGATTTCAAATATCAAACTAAATTACGAAATCAAACCAAATTGTCGATAATCTCGCAAAGGTACAGCCCAAAATCGAATATACAAATAACTATTTGTATTTATCATATTGGTGATATTTGCAAACAGATGTTTATCCAGGCATAATATATGAATAACATCTCTAATAAATCAGACTGGCCAATATTGCACATCCGATAAAGATATCAGTCAATCAGGTGCGTCTTTGCAGTAACGGTTGGCTGCACTGGGTATCACGCGCATTCTGTCTCTCGCTCAAGTTGTACATTCTGACATGGGGTATATGTTCATCTCTTTATGTTGTCTTCTCACTCGCATCGCTGTCTACAGCTTGCTTGCCTGTCCTTGATTGACCCCGTCAAGTGCAGTTTTTTTGTTAAAGGAGTGTAATGTCTTCTAAATTTGCTAAATTGTTTGGACACATTATGAGAATAAATAATTTATATACCTTTGTGACAACTGGAAAAAGTGAAGAAAAAAGATCCACGGGAAGGCAGAGGGCTAAACGAATTGCTTTGTCCAGTGGGGAATACAAGGATTATAAGAAGTACAAAAACGAAGAGCAGAAGAAGAAGAAGAAGAAGAAGAAGAAGAAGAAGAAGAAGAAGAAGAAGAAGAAGAAGAAGAAGAAGAAGAAGAAGAAGAAGAAGAAGAAGAAGAAGAACGACTATGATGACGAGAAGGGGGAGGAGGATTACTGTTGTAATCATGAGAAGAACTAATACGTTACTATTGTAATCCTGTTCGGGTCCCTAACATGGAGGATAGACACGTGAACGGTTAAGGTCTCTGGAGTGTTTATGCTTGTGACTACGGTTTTCATTCGCATTTACCTCATGATGGACTGGTAGTGCATGATTCCGTCGCCCTGCTACTGAGTTAAGTGCGTGGCACGACACTGTGAGTCTTGAATTTCGTGTGGAATGCTTTTACATCTATCCGCGGTTGTTTGTAGCGTGAACTGCATGTTCGGAATGATGACGGAAAGCCTGTCGCTGAACTGACTGGACTACCTTATGCAGTAATGTGTGTTTGCTGGTTTTCTTGTGACTTCAGCTTCCATCGACGATGAACTATGTTTCGTGAAGGACTTTTATGTTGGCATTCCGGTGGAGGCATTATGCATAGTGTACCTGTGCGGGCTGTTGGTTTGTCGAGAATCATGCTTGTTCCACTTGTCATATTGGGCATTGAGGAGCATTTTGTGTAATATTCACTGGCACAGGAACGGAACTTTATGGGAACGAGCCGTTGCCGTGAAGTTGGAACCGCGACTTATGACTAATAATAATGTAAATTCTGACACAGTATTTTCGTCAGCACTTTCCTCCTCTTGTCTATCAGGACGTGAATGTTTAATTTATTGGGTTCTGGTTCCTGATACCTGCTCTCGCATCTATAATGTCTGTTTCTTGTGGATTATTAGTGGTTTGAGTCCGGGGAGGTTGGTAGCTATTCGAAGCATCTTGACTGCTTTCCCCTGTCTTCCGTTTGAGACGATTTGTTGCTGATCGTTTATTTGCTCAGCATTATTTGGAGCTTTTTTTTTTTTTTTGGTCATGTTGTTGCTTGGCTGCTGGATCATGTTTGTGCCGTCTGCGATGTTGCTGCCCCCCCCCCCCCCCCCGGCCACCCCGTTATTGAGAATCACGAGTTATTTTCGCTCATCTGGTATCCCGTGTGATATCATGTCCGTTGAACTTAAATAAAACTACCAAAGATTCTGAATGAGAATTATCAGTAGGAAGTAACGCAAGTCAGAGAAGATTTACAGTAGCTTAGTAGGCGGAAATTTCCTACCCGCTTCACAGCGCTACGTTATCTTGATGGGCCTCTGCTTGGTTGTTCAGAAATGTTGCTTTGTATCTTTATCACATGAAGTTTTGCTAGTGGTGTCTGATAACCTTCGCTTGAAGTTATCTTATGTTAGAACTTAAAAGGGTGTTAAAATGTTATTTTTTTTTCTGCTCTATATCACAAGCCACGGTGGCTAGTTCTCCTTCCTGTCGAGAATATCGTTTAGATTAAAACTCAGAAGAAACAAATAATATGTTGCAATATTTATTGTCGGACATATTTCGCTGAATCTCGTTAGGTGTATACTGCAGAATTGTATATCATATGAAGTGAATAAATGAATAATACTTCAGCTGAAACAATTACATCGTGTGATCATGGAAATTGTTCGAATATGGAATAGCAGTTATCCCTACTGTAAATTTCAGACATAACACAAACACAAACATGAAATTATATAACTCTGCAGTATGCATCCGACGAATACAATGTTTTGAATATCAGCCAATCAATCAGGTGCCGTCTCCACAATGAAGGTTGGCTGCAATGGATCTCCAACTTCTGGTCTTCTCCTCTTCCTCTTCCTCTGCTTCTTCTTCTTGCTCTCTTTCTCCTCCTCATGTGTATGGGTTGATAAGTGATGTGTGGATGGGTGAAGGGATGTATAGTCGGTGGGGGATGTATGTGTGTGTGAGGGATGTGTGTGTGTGTGGGGTGATATTTAGGAGGATGGTTGGAAGTATGTGGGTGTTAGTGGGTTGGGGGTGGGGGGTAGGGAATGTGTATTTGGGTGGGTGAATGGGTATGTAGGAGATTGTGTGGGTTGGAGAATGAGTGTGTAATGGATGTGGGGGATGAGTGTGGGGGGGGGGTGTCTGTGAATGGGATATGTCTGTGTGGGTGGGAGTGTGTGAATGTGGATGGGGTAAATGTGAGTGGGTGGAGGATGTATGTGTGGGTGGTGAGGATATTTGTAGGTGGGAGATGTGTGTGTGGGTGAGAAATGTGTGGGTGGGGATGTGTATGGGGAATGCATGTGGGATGTGTGTGGGGGGGGAATGTGTTTATGGGTGGAGTTTTGTGTGGGAGGGGAGATGTGTTAGCGGTGGGGGAAGTGTGGGATGTGCAGGTGGATGAAGGATGTATGTGAGGATGGGGGATATGTGTTTGGCTGGGTGGTTGGGGTGTGCGTGGGTGGGAGGGTAGATGGGAGATGCATGTGTTGATGGGTGGGTGGGTGATGTGTGGGTGTGAGTGGTTGATGGATGAGTACGTGAGTGGGTGGATCTGTGTGAGAGATGAGTGTATGGGTGGGAGATGTGTGTGTTTGTGGTAAGATGTGTGTGAGCGGCGGATGTGTGTGGTGGAGTATATGTGTGTGGTGGGGTGGGTGTGGGTGGGAGGTGTGTGCTTTTGGGTGTTTATCGGTGGGGGATATGTGTGGGCAGGTGGTTAGATGTGTTTGTGGGTGGGGATGTGTGTATAGGTGGGGGATGTGTAGTTGAGAGGTGACGGATATTGGGTGGGTGAGTGGGTGTAGGTTGGCTGATGTGTGTGTGGGTGGGTTGGGAAAATTGTGAGGGTGAGGGATGTGTGGGTTGGCGGTGGTATGTGTGTGTGGTTTTGTGATGTGTGTTTTGCTGGGTGGTTGCGGGTGTGTGGGTGGGTCGTGGAGAATATGCGGGTGGGTGTGTGCGTGTCGGTTATGGGATGGGTGGAAGATGTGTATGCTGGTGGGAAAATGTGTGGGTGGGGAATCAGTGGGTGGGTGGCGCCATGTAGTTTTGCCTGGGTCTGTGCGAATGCGTGGAGGTATGTGTGAGTGGGTAGGGGAGGTGTGGCGGGTATGTGGCTGCGGATGTGTGGGTGGCTGCGGGATGTGTCTCACAACATTGCAATATGCACTGTTTATGTTTACAACTTTAACTTTCATTTGACAATGTTTTTTCCCCCATGTGAATGTATCATGCGTAATATGCAATGTTTATGCTTACAAAATCATTTGACAATGTGTTTTTTTTTTCCTATGTAAATGTAACATGCACATTTGATGAATGAAAGATGAGTGATTGAAAGGGCCGAATGTAAGACGGGCCTGCGTGCCTAATTTGTTACCCTTTTAAAATAAAGTTTGTTCGTTCTTTCGTTCGTTCGTTCGTTCGTTCGTTCTCCTCTTCCTCGGTCTCGTCCCCATTGGTCTCGTCCTCCTTCTGTACTTATTCTTCTTCCATCTTCATCCATTGCTTTATTTTCAGGATTGCAGATCCCCTATCCCATTCATACGGTACCTGTGTGTGTTTATAGAAATATGTGTGCAATAACATACAATCTCAACATACGCGCTCCATGTCAGCTGACAGGCGATTCAGAAGCAGGGCGCTTAGTGTTGCTTTTCACAACGATATGAGCGTCGGTCATTCAGAAAGCAGTGGTAAACCACTGATCATAAAATTGCCCTAAAGATTACAAATTGATAATACATGTAGGTGTTGATTGACACGTCCTGTAAAATGAATCTAATGGAAGTAGAACAATATGCACAACTATAAGAAGACTCAAACAGCGTTATTTGGTCGTCAAATGAGAAGAGTGGCATAGGAAGACATGGCAATGCATGATGGTCTAAGATGGTGGTCAGGAGGAATACCATAAATTGAAATGAACACCAACGAATGAGATCTAAGGAGAGACATAATGTCATAAACCACATTACAAGGTATATGATGGTGATGATGATGGTGATGATGATGATGATGAAGATGACGATGATGATGATGATGCTGATGATGATGATGATGATGATGATGATGATGATGATGATGATGATGATGATGATGATGATGATGATGATGATGCTGATGCTGATGATGATGATGATGATGATGATGATGATGATGATGATGATGATGATGATGATGATGATGATGATGAGTTATGATGATGGATGATGATGATGACCACGATGATAATGATGATGGTCATGATCATGATGATGATGATGACAAGATGTTAAAATGGCACAATTGGTAATATTTTTTCTAACCAATATTTCAGTATTTCGGCCACCCCAGGCTCAAATGGATAAGTATTCGGGTAACTTAACTGTTATGATAATTTTGAAAATGCAACATAGACCACTAATAAATTCACGTAATATTTTTTCTTTTCTTCTTCTTTTTAGTTTATTATCTCATCATTTTCTTCTTCTTCTTCTTCTTCTTCTTCTTCTTCTTCTTCTTCTTCTTCTTCTTCTTCTTCTTCTTCTTCTTCTTCTTCTTCTTCTTCTTCTTCTTCTTCTTCTTCTTCTTCGTCGTCGTCGTCGTCGTCTGCCCATCCTCCTCCTTTTGTTCTTTTTCTTTCTTCTTTTTCATCCTTTATTTCATCTTCTGTGCAATGCATGCTCTTATCCCTATCGCACATATCCCCCTATTGTTTTGCTGTTTTGAAGATTACTTCATGGGCTTCCCATATTACCAATGTAAGACTCATTATTTCTTCCCGTTTTGTTTTGGTTTCCCGAAGGAAGGTTTCCTTTTATTCTCACTGGCTGTTTTAATTTTCACGTTTTTTTTTTTTTACGTTTTGGCTCAGTAGTTAGTGGTCTTGGTTACGGAAAAAAGGTTCTTTTCAATTTACAACAGCAGCAATATTCTTGTTACCCGCTATAAAGGTTATGTGTGGGCACAGCCTGATAATACGGGCTGTTGTTGTTGCTGCTGCTGCTGCTGCTGCTGCTGCCTTCGCCGCCGCCCATGCCGCCGCCGCCGCCCATGCCGCCTCCGGCGCCGCCACAGCCATCGTCGTCGTCGTTGTTTTTGGTGTTGACGTTGTTGTTGTTGTTGTTGTTGTTGTTGTTAGTGTTGTTGTTGTTAGTGTTGTTATTGTTTTGGTGTGTGTATGTGTTTTGTTGACTGCATCGTTGCTATTATTGTTCTTGTTTGTTGTTGTTTATTTTTTTACATTATTGTTGATTTTATTGTTCTTGTACGACACCCTTACCAATGCTAATCTGGGTGGAAAGGGGTCATGGTGGTGGTTTAAGATGAGTAATGTAAACCCTTGGCCCGGATAGTCGCCATATTCTGGACATTCTAGAATGTCTTCTTGTGATTAACCCCGAGCCTTATTGAGAATCGTACACTGGTCCAATATCTGTGTGGCGGCATTCTAATCTCATTTGCACAGTCACGTCCAGTAAGAATTAAGGCAAGCTCGCGTATAGTTAAAGCTAAGTTACGTTAAACGTCAGTTACGTTAAAGTTAAGTTAAAATCAAGTTAAAGTTAGGTTAAGTTTTTGTTATGTTAAGTTAAGGTAAAGTTAAGTCAATTTAAAGTTAAGGTAAAGTTAAGAAGCTTAACTTTAAGCTAAAGACCCCATTCCACGCTGTGTGGCAAACTGAATGTATGCTGTTAGGACCAGGTTTTGATGCAATAGGCTACACTCGCGGGGAAAGCGAAGAAGAGGAACGCAGAGAAAATGCTGGACTGATAACATTCAAGAAAGGACATGTTATAAAACTCCGCCGTGGGGCAAGCACGACAGGAGGTTTCTAATCGTCAGATGTAGGTCCCCTTTCGGCTATTCACATTCCTGACACTCTCTGGAGGCGGTAGTATGTGTATACTGAGGACAGAGTGCGGTGGAGGACTCTGATCGCTGATGCTTCCAACATGACACTCTTACGACTTACATTCGGCTAGAGCAGTGTTTCTCAACCGGTGGGGGATTCCCCCCCCCCACCCCCCAGGGGGGAATTTTAGGGTTTCCAGGGGGAGGAGGGGGGTAATGATATTGTTTTTCCCTTCATACTTTACAGTTATGTACGTCTCATCTTTCTAAAATTCATTTTATAAAGTAAGTAGACCCACAAATCATGTTTTATGTGGATGTCTAGACTTGTTTTAGTAAATGCAATTAAATTTACCTTCCATGTTTACGTATACTGTGTAGGGGTGGGGGATTTTTAGATAGGAAATATGAAAGGGGGGGGGGGGAATGACGTTCTAAAAATACGATGAAGGGGGGCACGGGCCAAAAAAGGTTGAGAACCACTGGGCTAGAGCAATCGCCTACTAGTCTCGGGCTTAAAGAAGAGATGAGACAAGGTCGCTAGGGGAATGTAGTTAGTATTAAGTAGACCTGAAGAACATTTTCCGATACCCATTTCTATTTAGGCTGGGTTTACTCACGAGCCATGTGACAAGCAAATAAATCCGTGCTCGTGGATGGATTTGAACCCAGACGAAAGAGAGCGGTGGGAAAGTGCTTTTGCCATTTCAACATTCTAATTCTTATTTATAAATTGTTGGGAAAGCTTGAGGTCATTAAAAAAGAATGAGAAATAATATGAGAAATAAAACTACACTTATTAATTCGCACTCATATAAATATAGGAAAGAAGTTGAAATTAGAGGACATCATAAACTTATATTTAAAGATAAAGATATTTTCATTCATTAACTCTACTTATATATGTGCCAATCATTATCTTTGGATTTATTTCTCATATTATTTCGCATGCTAATTATGTTTTTTCGCTTTATAATTTGATGAAAGGTTTTCAATTATTTGTTATTTGCATTGTTTGCTTGGGGTTTTAAGCAAGTCCATTAGATTCACGATGAAATGTATTACTACAAACATTCAGTTTGGTTCTTTAGTTAGATAAAGATTGCAAATTAAAGTTACAAGATGCAGACTAAACACTGTTATTCAATTTTGCAGGTAACCTATCCTATAGGAAACCAGTCTGAAAAATATAAATGTAATTAAATATTTGGATACTTTAATAATCACCAATGAAAGATGTATTCACAGCGATAAAAATGAATTGCCAACGTAAAAGCAACAACTTACAAGATGAAGAATATTCTCTGCATTGCACTTTTGTCAATAAGGTCAGGGAAAGAGTTCTTAAATGCTATATCGAGTCAATCCTAATGTTGGGAAGCCAATCATGGACAATTAGCAAACATGTAAAGAATAATGTGGAAGCCGCGGAGATGTAGTTTTAAAGAAGAATTATACGTTCACCAGATAGAAGACGGAATGAAGATATCTTGAAAGCACGATAACTCACAAAGAGAATTAGTTGTTCGCTTCAGAAGACGACAGTCTATATTCTTTGGGCAGGTCATGAAAAAGAGGATATCTAGAATATGTCGTCACAACGGGAAGGTTGGATGAGGAGAAGCAGGGGAAGACGGAGAGAGCAGTTGCTGAACAGTTTGATATCCTGACATGGAGGAACAAAGACATCAGACATGATTGGCAGCACAATAGACTCAAGATTGTGGAAAGCAGTGATCACAAACGTCACATGGCATAGACTATCAGAAGAAGGAGATATGGTGCCAAGCACTGTGTGTTGATCAGAACCCAATCCATGATACAACTAATTTATGCTGCCTTTATTATAAAATTACCTAGAAAATTAACCTGGGATGAAGTTGATTGCAACGTCCTGGAAAGGACAAGCAACATGATCTTTGCACGTAATTTAGTGGTTTTATATGTCGCTTGCTGTCAAACAACCAAGCCTTGAGTTGAGTAGACTCAAGAACCAATATCGCAGCACTCGAGACATTCCCGTACGTGCTCCGTCCCTATCTTCGGCAACCAGCGAAGAGTCCCATACTAATAGCACCAGTTACAGTCTGATTATATATCAGTCTGATCTTTCCTTGGCGTACAGAGTGTCGGCCAGATCGCTCTGTGGCGAAGGTGTATCGGATGCAGTTAGTAATCCTGCATATCACATTCGAAACGCACCTGCCGGCGATTTGGCAGCAGATCGCCTTGCGTTGGTTATTTTATAAAATGGTATGAGTGCCGGTCGTTCAGAAAGTAATGGCAAACTACTCAATGTAACCTTGTCAAGAAATCACAAACAGCCAAAAATGCTGGAGTTGACTACATCGTCCTGTAGCGAATATGCAACTAAGTTTTAACCCTAACCCACTCAACGGAGCAGACCCTGTCAACCGTACACTTGCCCGCATCCCAACACACCACCATGACCTACGGAAATAATCCGAGGGATGCATAAACTACATCAAACTCTTCATAAACGACAGTCTGAGTTTTCCAATGGCTGTACCATAAACAATATACAATCATAGTAATACAGAAAGCAGGGATTAGACATCTAAACAGCAAATGCTATGTGATGTTCTGTCATGCTAATCAACCCGATGACTAATATACATGCTTAATGCGAACTGGTTACAGTTTCGGCTAAATATTTATGGTATGAATGTCCAACATCTGTTAACAGAGAACACCGTTCTGGCCTAAATCTGATCCATTTAAGGACACACTTAATGGATATGTCAACACGCTTAAGTTGACTGCTGCTTTCTCCGCGTTTATTCATAGTCTGAAGATGTACAACGAATAATAATAAGATTGTTTTTTATCATATTCAATGTCAAACAAAATGTAGGTTGGGATCAAACAGAAATGGAAAGTGGAAAATGTGTAGTTGGGATGTGTCACAGTTATGACTTAAAGGCTGTTAAAATGATAGCAGGCATGTTGTATTATAACGCAATGACAACATTTCGGTGATATATAAGTCTATGGCAGATGCTAGGACGATTAATCATCCTTTGGCACTTAGTCAGTTAACATACCATTGTACAGTAAATATGGCATTATGACCTCGCTTTATCTGTTTCTTGTGAAATTAATGTTATGGACCTTCCATTGCCTTCCACGTGAAAAATAGTGCAGTTATTATGCACTTGTGTTAATTTGTTCTCTTGTTTCAGGGTTGTTTCGCTATGAACTCTCAGAGCGGGACATTGACATGATGTCGGAGACTTTGCAAGTTTTCCACAAGATTATTGTCAACGCTTCCATCGAATATTTCCTGTATAAGGTAACTTAATCATCCGTTGTACACATTTGACTTCATCATCCTGCGTAGGAGTTCATGTCTGTGCAGAGGTCTCGGTCTTTTGTGTTCTGGATCAACTCTGCTTATGATATTCCTCCACGCCACAGTCTCAGTCCATCCGACATCATTGCTTTTGGTCTGCAACTGCCTCTCTTCCCCTTGATCTTTCCAGTTGTCACTATGTTCTCCAATGCTTCTCTTCTCATCACATGGACCCAAGAATGCGGTTTATCTCATTCTTATTGTCGTATATAATATTCTTGTTTCATTAGCCTCTTTCGTGTATCGTTGTTAACTACGACTGTCAGGTCTTAGTCAGATATGACTGAGCTACCGTATAACAGTAGACGGTACTACCTGGTCTCTGTTAGCGCCGAACGTTGGGCGGCGCTTACCAAACCCGACACCCCACATTGTGCCAACGGCTTCGGGCGGAAGAGCGCAATTGGGAGGGTACAAGCCTTACCCTGGTGCAAGGAAATGCAAGCTAAAGACAAAATTGTCATGGCAGGGCAGACCAGGCCCTAAGCCTTGGTTGGCGACTGGTCTAGGATCGAAGCTCCGACAGGCGGACAGTTAGAGCATTGCTTTGCTGATCCGGCAGCTTCTGCAGCTTGTCTTGTTCCAGATGTAGGGGTGTTACCTTTCCTCTGGAGTGAACTAGGCGGGCCGAGAGAGGGATCATGCTGCATGGGCAACACATGATCTCTATATTTTAGCCCAGGCTTTGTGCTATGGAGAGGCAATAACTCCATCCCTGGTCTTAACTGGTCTCGGAATTATCATTCTTTGGTTGTTGCAAGGGTTAGACTGAGACCAAAGAGAATCTACACAGCTAAACACAAATCTAGCCACAGGATTAATATTATTAACACTCATGATCCTGAAAAGTGCTTTCAGTTTCAACAGCAACTTGAAGATGCTTTCACTGATACACCAGAAAATTGTACAGTAAATGAAAAGTGGGGTCAAATTAAGGAAACACTTTATAAAACTGCCGTAGGGGTTTACGGCACTGTGGATCATAAGAGGCAGGACTGGTTTGCGGCCAACAGCGAGACTCTGCAGCCCCTGATTGATAAGAAGAAGAAAGCTCTCTTAAAAAACAAGGAAAGACCAACGCGTAACACTCTGAGTGAGCTAAGGCAAGCTAGGAAGGATGTGCAAAAGGCTGCCAGGCAGTGTGCAAATGATTATTGGATCAAGTTATGTGAGTCCATTCAAATCGCAAGTGATAAGGGAGACATAAGAAGCATGTATGAAGGAATAAAGAAAGCTTGTGGTCCAGTGATCAAAAGAAGTGCACCATTGAAAACCTTGACTGGAGAAGTCATCACTGATAAGAAACAGCAGATGGACAGATGGGTAGAGCACTATTTGGAGCTTTACTCAAGTGAGACCAAACTAGCGGATGATGCCCTCAACGCCATAGAGGCTCTACCAACTCTTGACCACCTGGACACACTTCCCACCATAACAGAAGTTAAGTGTGCTATAAATGAACTTGCATCTGGCAAGGCTCCAGGTAAGGATGGGATTCCAATAGAGGTTATCAGGAGTGGGCAAGACACACTCACTATACAGATCCACCAGCTAATAGAGCTATGCTGGCGTGAAGGACAAGTCCCACAGGATTTCAAAGATTCAAGCATCATAACACTGTACAAGAACAAGGGCGATCGGAGCGACTGCAACAACTATAGGGGTATCTCACTTCTGTGTATTGTTGGAAAAGTATTTGCCAGAATTGTTCTGCGCAGACTTCAAGTCCTAGGAGATCAAGTCTACCCCGAATCACAGTGTGGCTTTCGACAGAACCGGTCTACCACTGATATGATATTCTCATTGCGACAAATGCAAGAAAAATGCCGTGAACAGAATCAACCACTGTTTATTGCCTTCATCGACCTCACAAAGGCATTTGATTTGGTTAGTCGTGAGGGTCTGTTCAAGGCACTAAAGAAGATTGGCTGCCCACCAACTCTTCTGTCCATTGTGGAATCGTTCCACACAGGCATGAAGGGTATAATCAAGTTTGATGGTGCAACTTCTGAAGAATTTGAAATCAAGAGTGGAGTTAAGCAAGGTTGTGTACTAGCTCCCACCCTCTTTGGAATATACTTTTCACTTCTACTGAAATATGCATTTCGTGATCAGGATGGTGGTATATACATTCACTCACGCTCAGATGGCGGCCTCTACAATGCTCAGAGATTGAAGGCTAAGACCAAAATTAGGAGGGTACTGATCAGAGAGTTGCTTTTGCAGATGATGCTGCAGTTACGACCCACTCTGAGGAAGAATTGCAATGTCTACTATCTGCATTCTCCAATGCTTGTTCTGAATTTGGTTTAACAATTAGCAAAAAGAAGACACAGATTATGTCACAAGGTGCACATGAGGTACCATCAATCTTTATTGACGACGCCGAACTAGAGATAGTAGACCATTTTACATATCTAGGATCAGTGGTAAATAGCAAATTATCCCTAGATCAGGAAATCAACATCCGGATTGGTAAGGCAGCAACAACAATGAACAGGTTAAGAAAAAGAGTCTGGGAGAACAGGAAGCTTACTGCCAAAACAAAAGTCCTTGTCTATCAAGCCTGTGTCCTTAGTACTCTTCTCTATGGCAGTGAAACCTGGACAACTTACTCACACCAAGAGAACAATTTAAACAGCTTTCATATGCGGTGCCTGCGAAGAATTCTTGGTATTAAGTGGCAAGACAAAATCACAAATACTGAAGTATTGGAAAGATCAGGTTGTGTGACAGTTTATTCCATGCTCAGTCTTCGTAGACTTAGATGGATAGGACATCTTAGGAGGATGGATGATGGTAGAATACCAAAGGATATCTTTTTTGGTGAATTACAGATGGGTAAGAGATCTCAGGGTCGGCCTCTACTACGATACAAAGATGTGTGTAAGCGGGACATGATTGATACAGGCATTGATAATGCACATTGGGAGCAAGTCGCCGCTGAACGTGTTGCATGGAGGGCAAATATCAGAAATGGAATAAAGTCAAAGGAGAAAATTATTGCAGAAAAGTCACACACCAAGCGTTTGAGACGTAAGATGGTGCATGATGGTGGAAATGACCACGTGTTCACATGCACCCACTGTGAACGGACATTTACAGCGCAAATTGGCCTTATCAGTCACACTCGCTACCGCCATAGTTAAAAGTTATTATGCCTTTTTAAAGCACAAACTATCGTCTGTCAAGACGGCAAGGTGCCAATGGAATGTTAACTACCCAGGCAGTCCAAGGAATTCACAACATTCGTCTCAGAAACCTCATCTCTGTTGCTTTTAAATTTTTCCTAATTTGTTTATTTACGTTCGAATATTCACTGCCTTACAGCAACACATATATATATATAGCATTTCGGCACTCTCTTTCGTACATTCAATGATAGTGAATTATTGCATAAGATAACATTTCATTTTCTAAAATGCAGCTTTTGCTTGTCCTATTCTGTTCTTTAACAACTTTGAGGGAGACTAACACGCAAAGACAACTAATCACAGACTGGAACATCTTGTGACAGCCGGAAAGATTTCTGGAAAGAGAGATAGAGGAAGTCAGCTTGAGAAAATCCTTGACAGTCTTGTGTCATGACACGGAAGGAAGTCACCACAAGAATTGATCCATGATGTCGGATATCACAATGTGTGGAGGGGCTTGATCGCCCACGCCAGCCGGCAAGGCACTGGATGATGATTCTGTTCTTAATGTCATTTAACATTTAGTAATAATAAGACACAGACTGAAAAAGATGAAGCCCTAAGAAAGACAGTTCATCTAAATGAAACCACGTCAATGGTCAGGCTGAAAACGGTGGGACTTAAGGTCAATGTAGCCAGAACAGAGAAGCACAAAGCCTGTCAATCACCTTAGAACTGCTGCATGTGTCGCTGTAAGCCATGACATTTACGATTTATTACAGAAGAGGCTGGAGCACCTATAGACGTGTCCGAAGTGCAACAATAATAATCTGAACTTAAAAAGATCATAATTGTTATGTGTCGTGTCGATGGGCGTGAGAGGTTATGGTTCGCTATTTTACACGATCAGCAGAGACTTCGAACAGGAACGTGTTCTGGCCCCGATGATGAAACTAAGGTTGAACAGGCAAATGGATCGACTTCATTGCCCCGGGTTTGTATCCCATATAGCTTTGTCCATTTCGGCAGGACGGCCTGCCTAAGCGTCGCACAAAGTACTAACTCCGTAGCTCCAGCGACGACACCAGGAGTCTCCGAGAACATTGCACTGGTGAACAGAATATCATAGTCTTGGAATCGAACCCGCAACCTTCGGAACAAGAGGCAGGCGGTGTAACAATTCGCCACGGAGACTCCTTGCTCCGATGATACCATGTGGCCATGTCAGCCGGCTATTTATCTGTATGCACTTCCCTTTCTTCTTTTTCATCAATTTTGCAATTTGTCACTAAGTTTTCCAGTTTAAATGCCATCAAACATGCCCAAAAACCTTGACTGTCTACGTCTAATTTCTCTAATCAATTTACGGTTTTCGTCTGTTTCTTAAAGAATCATCTGATACGGTTTCTGTTGCTACATGATATTCTTTGCATTTTCCTGAGGAACTACATTTTCTCTGCCATTAGATATTTCTCAGCTTGTCAGTTTGTTGCCCGTGTGTCACATGCACAATGGAAGTATTATTTGAATATAGCATGTCAATACACTGTTTCTTTGTTGTTGTTTTACTACAGTTGACAGCTACTTTATTGGTGAGTATGTTTTCCATCATGCAGACGGCTATCTTTGCCATGGCTATTCTTTTTCTAATCTCTACAAGGCATCTTTGAAGCATATACATGCTTCCAAATAAGACAGTACTCCGAATTGACTAGGCAATTTTTAATGTATTGTTAAAACACTACAAGCTGGAAATATGAGAACAGATACATCATCATCATCATCATCATCATCATAATCATCATCATCATCATCATCATCATCATCATCATCATCATCATGTGCCATGCCGACAAACGTGATCGGTCATGTTTCGTAATCTCACACGATCACCAGAGGTGTGGATCAGCCTCGTCTCATTTGAACGAAACATGACTGTCCTGGCATTTGTAAAGAAGGTAGTTTGCCATTGCTTTCTTTCCCAGCAGTGACCATACCGTAGCCATTGTCTTCAAAAAGATATCCTCTGCCTATTGTCATGAAACTGGAGACCATAATCTACAAACATCTGTCGATAGCTCTTCAAGATCATCCACCACCTATATCCACGGCTTTACGGGACCCTGATCGGTGGTGGTGGGGGGGGGAGGAGGTAAATGGATACTCCAGATTGACCCATGGTGTCTCGTAGGCTAGCGGAGGGAAGGAGGCACCCTATTTTCGAGAAAACAATTACACGCACACACAAAATCATATACACAGAGTGCCTTTTTAAAACCCTTACTATTAAATTGGCAGCAGATAAAAGAAAAACGGTACCCCTGTCAGTAGTGAAGACTTGCCAGGTAGGCCTATTTCAATGATTAGATTGCTTGAGGAGAACAGGCCAGCGGCTGAGACTTGTTCAAGGGGTAGCTACATCAAATCCCAGAAGGATAACATCAATTCTGTCTCTAGAAGATTTCGCTACTGGTGACCACACTAAAAATGTTTTGCATATCCTTTACAGGACATCGCTGTCAACATCAGCATCTTTCAGCTGTATGTTGATTTCTTGGCAAGATTACGCTCAGTAGTTTGCCATTGCTTTCTGAGCGGCCGGCTCATTATCCCGCAAGTCACGAACGAGGGTCGAACCGCTTCCAATTCTCGCCTCGCTGCCAATTCTCGCCTCGCTGCGAGACCCTGCGTGGATAATCGGGATTACGGAGAAAGTGGTGTAACCCCTCAGCCAGAGAGATCGTCGGTGACTACACTAGAAACACCAAATTAGCAACATGTGTCACTCGGTGATTGAAAACTTTGCTGATCCGGCAGCTAGTCCTGTTACAGATGTATTGGTGCTGCATGGGCAACTAATGGTCTCTACAATTCGGACCGGGCTGTGTTATTGTGGAGATAGATAACTCCATCCCTGGTTCCCGCCATGGTTTATAGTTATTATAACGTTTTTGAAGCACAATGTAACAAACTGGCGTCTGACAAGACGGTAAGGGCCAGTATTCACTGGGTTATGTCTTCTTTCCTAGGGTGCCTTGCTAGGGTCTTATCGTCACCACAGCATTATACCGTGGGATGATGACATCGATGTTATAGTTCATGAGAATCAGAAGGCCAACATCACTAGGGCGTTCAAAGACCTGAACTCACAGTACAGACTGGACACCAGGACAAGCAGGTAAGTGCAGAGAGACGTTAACCTGGTAATAGATGGCTGTCTGTCTGTAAGGTGATCTGTCTGTCTGTGAGCATGGTAATATCTCTATCTGTATGTATGTGTGTATGTATATCTGCCTGCATGGTAATCTCTGTGTCTGTATGTATGTGTGTATGTATATCTGTCTGCATGGTAATCTCTCTGTCTGCATGGTAATATGTTTGTCTGTCTGCATGATAATCTCTTTCTGTCTGTCTACAGGTAATCGGTCTGCCTGTCTGTTTGTCTGTATGCATGGTAATATGTCTGTATCTATGTATAATAATGTGTCTGTCTCTGTGTCTGCGTGGTAATGTCTATGTATGTCTGTTTGCATGCATGATAATCTATCTGACTATCTGTCTGTAAGTTAGCATGGAAATATGTCTGTTTCTGCATGATAATGTCTGTCTGACTAGATTGTAATCTGTCTGTCTATCTCTTTATCTACCTATTTGTCTGTCTGTCTGTCTGTCTGTCTGTCTGTCTGTCTGTCTGTTAATCTGCCTATCTACTTATCTGCTCGTCTGTATGGTAATCTGTATGTCAGCATAGTAATCTATCTGTCTGCTTATCTGTTTATCTATTTACCTAGCTGTCTGTCTATTTATCCACATGTCTGTCTGTCTGTCTGTTGGCTTCTCTGTTTGTCTACATGGTATTATGTTCTGACTGTGTGTGTGTCTGCCATCCATTTATCCACAACGTGTGATAGATATCACAATAGCCATTGTCTTGAAACCTGTCAATTGTGTTGTTAAGGATGTCAAGAGTGTTAAGCGTGTGGCATCACGGCGCAGACCAACATGGTGACGTCATAGAACAGTTTAAAGATGGCCGCCCCACTTTTGATACGCACCAAAGAGGAGCAGCGTTCTGGTATTCGGATTTTGATCAATAAAGGGTGAAATCTACAGGAACTAATCGGCGAATGAAGGAATGGTGATGCATGCCTGTCAGTCCAGCAAGTGTATGATTGCAATAGGAAGTTTCGAGACGCAATCAAATCCAAACGACGTGGACTTCTGAGTAAATATGTCCTTTTGCTACATGACATTGCTTGACCCCCATACTGTCCGTGCAACGGTTGAAACCATTGAAGGCCTCCACTTTCAGTGTGTTCCACATTACCCCGTACTCGCAGATCTAGCCCCAATAGATTTCCATTTGTTTTGGACAACTCAAAGAGTTTTTAAAAAATAAGCATTTATGATTTTCATTTGAATCTCCCTCGTATACTATTTCAGTGCTCTTTTTCTGACATTCAGTGATGGTGACTTATTGCATAAGATACTTTTCTTTCTGAAATGCAGTTTTTTTCTTGACCTATAATGCTCTGAAAATATCTATCTCGCTACTTTTATTTGATGTTACTTGTAAGGTAATGCCATAAACAAACTACAATCATACATGTATATTGTACTCACAGATGGTGTATTCTTCCAACAGATTCAAAGTCTACGACGTTTCAGGCCACGACATACCAGCATTTGGTTGGAAATCGCCCTTTGTCGATGTCAGTTTTTACAAAGACAACGCCACCCATTTATGGGACATTACCTTGCCAAACCAGGCGCCGTACAGGAAAGCAGACATCTTCCCACTGACTGAACGACCTCTGATGGGTCACATGTACCCTTCTCCACGCGACCCTCTAAGAATCTTGCAAATGAATTACGATTTAGACCAGTGTAGCACCGGGTGGTATAACCATACAGCAGAGACTAAAAAGTCGGACAACAAGGTCGCGACTGCTCCGTGTTCATCCTTACTGGACGTTATACCGTTTGTGCAGCATGTGAGGGGGCCCGGCGGGGCTTGGTGCGAGGAGGTGTTGACATACAGAGGTCAAGTTGTTGGTACCTTTGCCAGGAATTCGACAAACATTCCTGTGTGTTGATGTGTGTTTGTGTGATATGATTGCTATGTTTGCATTTGTCGTTGGTTGATTTTGAAATGTTCGTAATGGAAGTTTTGTTTGTCGACGACTGCTATTTTCAAGTTTTCCTTGCAGAGAAATTCGTCAGATTCTGAGCGGCGAGTGCAGCTATAATATTCTTTGATTCATTTTATGCCCGACAGTTACCCTTTTGCTGAGTAAGAATCTACCCTGTGTTATCGGGACCCTAAGAGGAAGCAAAGAATAGTAACACTGTAACCTAATATGCATGACGTAAAAGGGGGGGGGGGGGACGGGGGGACTAAGGCGGTTTCTGCACATGTATTACCTGGACCTTTAAAGTAAACCGGTTTTGTAGCGAAGGAATTACAAATGCACTTTGTAATCACGCATACCGCGTTCGAAACACAGCTGCTGGCGATATGGAAGCAGACCGTCTTGTGTTGGTTTGAAAACTGTTTGAATACCCCAGCAGCTGTGTTTCAAACGTAGGATATGGGATTACCTATCCGATTGGCCACAGAGACGGTTAAGTACTGTAAGTACTCAAGTGCCCTTATACAGCTCACACTTAGAATCTCAGCACAGCTCAAAAACTGCCCAGAACAAATGCCGATCCAAATGTGTATATTCAATAATCACGCCTGTTATATTCTAGTTGTATGTAGGGTTTCTCGTGTGAAAGTGTGCCTCGGCAGAAGCATATCTGGTCTGCAGTTTTTCACTTCCATCTGCCGATGGATTATTAACTGATTTAATGCCGAAGGATAATATATCGCCACATTTGACCTCCCATTTGGACAGAACGACGATATATCGTCATATTGGAGTCGTCTTATTATGTGTTTTCTTTCGTAGTATCTTCCGCTATTGCAATGCTCGGTGAACGGACATTTGCAGTTATAATACTTGTTCATTTGATTGTGTACATGTCTAGGTCCAAAGTTACTTTTTGTTTGGCAATGAATCAGTTAACAAGCAAACAAGTCCTAACAGCTTTGAGCCCTTATCCGAGAAGGTTTGCCAGTTGGTTTTCCATCCTCTTGGTGAAGATAAAGGAAAGTAGCAGGAAGCTGCTATATGTACGTGAAATATTAGGAGCGTCATATTATGTAAACCTAAGTGAACGAAGAAATAGGTTCCCTCCCCCCCCCCCCCCCCCCCCCCCCCCCAGCTTACGCCACCCTCGAGAGGGCATGGAACTGTTGTTCAATTGCGCACTTGTCATTGCCAGGGTAGAGTTGTGAATGCTTTAGAAGACGAGTTTTAATTCTTAACTTCGTGTGCACTGGCATTCAGGTCATATGAGATCTGAAAATGGTTTGCCAGAGCGAGGTTGGTGTAGAAACTTTTCTGTGTATTCGGGGAAAAAAAACGTATCATCCCCAAAGGAGCTGTGTCACAGAACGGCACCACTCACTCATCTCCAATCTCAGAAGCCTGCGGTGTGTGTCAAGTCCAGGATTCAACTCACATCTGATGAGAGGCAGTTTGGGAAGTATCCTTGTTATGGTTGAGTAAAGCACATGCTGAAAACTGGCAGCTTGCCGTCTTGACAGACGATAGTTTGTTACATTGTGCTTCAACAAAGGCGTAATAACTACAACCATTAGCGGGGACCAGGGGAGGAGTTATACCTCTCCATAGCACAAAGCCTGATGAATTGTAGAGACCATGTGTGGCCCAAACAGTGTGATCACTTTCTCGGTCTGTCTAGTTTACTTGAGGAAAGAGGAAAGGTAACACCAATATACCTGGAGCAAGACAAGTTGCAGAAGCTGCCGGATTAGCAAAGCAATACTCAGTGTATAGCACATAGTATAGGCCCTAGGATGGTAATGTTACCCCCCCCCCCCCCCTAACTGTGAGCGGGGATGGATAGGTCACACATTGATAAAACGTGGTATCTAGTCATGTCTTTACAATGTCTTTACATTGACAATCAGATAAAAGAAACAGAGGGAAATCTAAAACCATACTGAGAAGAGAATTCGAGAGAGAGAGAGAGAGAGAGAGAGAGAGAGAGAGAGAGAGAGAGAGAGAGAGAGAGAGAGAGAGAGAGAGAGAGAGAGAGAAATCAAAATCAAATCAAATCAACTTTATTAGGGTCACAAATTGGGCGCGCAGGCCCGTCTTACATTCGGCCCTTCCAATCACTCGTCTTTCGTTCATCAAGAGCATTATACATTTGCATAGGAAGAAAAATAAACATTGTGAAATGAATGTTGTAAACATAAACAAGGCTAATTACCATGGTATGAAGCCCATCTCCCACCTATCCATACATCACCCCACCCACACAACACCCCCCACCTACCCACACACATGCGCACCAAGGGACACATACACACCCCCACCTACCGAAACACACGCACACCAAGGGACACATACATACCCCACCAATCGACCCATCCCCCTCCCGCACATCCCCACCCACACACACTGCCCTTACCTGATCCCCCAACCAAAACACACTCGCCACCCACAAACATTCCCCACCAACCCACACATCCCACGCCCATCCACATTCTACCCCACTCATCCTCTCCCCACCCACACCTCAAACCACCCTTCCCCCAGCCACATCTCCATCGACAACATATTCCCCACCCACACACACAATCCCCCACCAACCCACACATCGCACATCCACTCACACATCCCCAAACCATACACACACATCCCCACCAACTGACATGTCCCTACCCCCCCCCCCCCCCACACACACATCTCCCTAACCACCCATACATCCCCAATCCATTCACACACACACCACCACCCACACATACAACTTCCACCCACCCACACATGCCTTAACCTAATCCCCCACCACACAATCCCCCACCCGCACATCACATACACCTCCTACCACGCACTATTCCCAACCCACGCACCACACACACACATATCCCTCACCAACACATCCCCACTTACACACCACACACATATCCCCCACCCAGATACCACAAAATAATCCCACCCACACCCACACAGATACCCTTACCCATCCACCCCACATACCCCCACTCACACACCACAAGTGTGAGAGAGAGAGAGAGAGAGAGAGAGAGAGAGAGAGAGAGAGAGAGAGAGAGAGAGAGAGAGAGAGAGAGAGAGAGAGGGATTACTGTTGCTTGCTTGTTTGCTTGCGTTCGCTGGCTGTGAGCTCCAGCGCGAAGTCCTGTATGTCGGATGAAGACATCCTGTTGTCCAACATCAGTGTGTGTCATACCGGACTGAGGTTTGCGTGAGTATCCGTAGTCCCATGTCTGGCTTATTGGTGTGCAGACTGGTGGTTCCTCGCCGTGCAGGCAGATACTCTCCGAATTCGGAAGAATCCGCGATCCTACTACGTTAGCCAGGACCCCGAAGGGACCTGTTGCCCAGGACGCACGACTAGGACGTGTTAGTAGGTCTTGGCCAGTACAGAACCTGGCCCTGGTGCCTTGGAAACACCTCTGCATCCCACGATTAATGTTCAAACTGCATGGAAGAAGCTGCAGGATACAACAAAGGATAGGCAGCTGATTTTGGTTGAGGACGTCAATTATCTTTAGGGGTACAAAAGACAAAAGAATAAGTAGAAGAATCATTGAGACTGGCTTTTTCCTGAAAAATTTTTTCAGCACTTATTCTCACGGACAAAGTTGATAAAGTGAATAAGAATGGTCAAAGCGAAAGCTAACGACAGGAACCAAAATGCCATATGCATACAACTAAGCTGCAAATTAGCACCGAGAGTGCCTAGAGTTACGTACACAAGTCAGTAACTATAGAACTCCTGTACACAACTAAGCTGTAAATTAGCACTGAGAGTGCCTAGAGTTACGTACACAAGTCAGTAACTATAGAACTCCTGTACACAACTAAGCTGTAAATTAGCACTGAGAGTGCCTAGAGTTACGTACACAAGTCAGTAACTATAGAACCCTTGTACACAACTAAGCTGTAAATTAGCAACAAGGGTGCCTAGAGTTACGTAGGTAGGCGATGCATCATTTATAATTCTAGTGGCCTTTACTTTCAAAGAACTGTTTTGGTGGCCTTTACTGTGAAAGACATACGTTGGTGGCCTTTACTTTCAAAGACATATCTTGGTGGCCTTTACTTTAAAAAAATTGTTTTGGTGGCCTTTACTATCAAAGACGTGTTTTGGTGGCCTTCACTTTCAAAATCTTGTTTTGTGGCCTTTACTTTCAAACACTTGTTTTGGTGGCCTTTACTTTCCAAGACTTGTCTTGATGGCCTTTACTTTCAAAGACTTGTCTTTGTGGCCTTTACTTTCCAAGACGTGTCTTCGTGGCCTTTACTTTCCAAGACGTGTCTTGGTGGCCTTTACTTTCAAAGACTTGTCTTGGTGGTCTTTACTTTCAAAGACTTGTCTTGGTGGCCATTTAGAATACATCGACATGGATGTCCAGGTCAATCATAACATCCGCATCTATCCGTATTCGAACCCATGGCCTTCAGGCTAGTGTCCGACCACTATGCTATTCTTATTAAGTTGTACGTATGCTCTTTCATTACTGTATGATGTACATTGTGTATTTTTAATGACTGTGCAGTGTTTGGAAATATTGCCGGTCCAAGTTTTGTATTTACCTATTATGATGCATGAACTTTACATGGGTGAATACAAAACATGTACCGGCAATATTTTCAAACACTGCACAGTCATTAAAATTATACCCTATAGAAGTTAGTTGCATATCCATTACGGAACGTTGCAATCACCATCATCATTATTTTACTGTTTGTGATTTCTTGGAAAGTTTACGTTCAGTAGTCTGCCATTGTGTTCTGAACGACCGGCACTTATACCCCATGTGTGAAAACCAGCGCAAGGCGTTTTGCTCCCATATCGCCAACGGCTGTATTACGAACGCGGTATGCGGGAATTGCTTTCATAACTCTACCCCACAGCGCCGGCATGGTGTAGAAACAGGAAAATTAACAAACGGTGTGACGACAAACATGATGCTTTACAAATATGGCTATAGTGACGAAAATGATGAATCTCATTAAAACTAAAGACATACAAAGGTGCAAGAAGGTTTTACAAAAACGTCAATAAGTAGAATCAGAGCTGGAAACGTAAAATCCTTCAGAGATGTAAAGAGACAACTCCACGTAGACAGGCGTTCTTGATTGAAGAGTCGAGTGTAGAAGCACAAGAGAAATATAAGGATAAATTTAGGTGGCTAATATTTATTAACGTACATACTGAAGACCTTATCGCAGTGGCCAGTGCTCATACCTGCCAACCCAGTGGTCATGTGTTCGAACCCCAATCAGCGTGGCTTATTTTTGTTTAATTGAACTGGGTTCCGAGGTTGACCTAAGATGGGTTTTAGAAAATATCCTCGAAAGTAAATGTTTCCGCAGTGATATTGAAACAACACTTTTTGAGTGCCGATAGCACCATTTGACATGTCCTCTTGGAGCACAAAGATTAATTAAGAAACTAAGTATACTATGACACAACGAACAAGTATACTAATCTTCATCAGGGACAACACAAACATATATAAATTTTAAAAAACCAGGAAATTAGACAATTTAATCACAGTAAAACACAAATCCTTCGCTGATAGGAAGACAGAGGTTCAGATATGAAAGGTTTCAAATAAGATAATGTGGAGCCAAAGTTGTGCAAACAGTTAGATATGGATACATAGAGGGGAGTGGTTAATATCACGCCGACAACCATTGCTTCCAAGGACAGGACAGTTCTCGCTACCCATATTACTCTTGGTAGACCTGAGTGCCTCGGTCAGTTTATAAAAATCGCCTCACTAGAGATTCAAACACGTGAGTTCCGTTCCGGCAGGCAAACGGCATATTCACTGAGCTACGACGGCCATGGGTCGCTGACAATTACGTATGTTATTGTTTTATTGCCGATATAAGCTGAAAGTCACATCTTAACCATGCGTTACTGTTGATGTTCGATGATAATTTCGGGGGTCAGTGTATCAATGTATCGATGTTTTCGGTGATAAAAACTCCGTCGCGGAGCTAGCACTGCAGAGGGATTCTGGTCGTCAGAAATTTTACCCTTTCCCTAAATGTTTAGACCCTTTAACTTCTTTATACTCTCTGGAGGCGGGCCCGTCATGATTCCGGGCGTTATTCCCCTGTTGCATTTGTTAGCATGTAACATTGTCGATAGTCGATTATAATTGCAACACTTGATCGTTGTATTCTCGCTATACAATGATAATTGCAAGCAGTCAGTATGTATTGAAGTAAGTATTCCCTTATATTGGCATTCGTTAGTGTCGCTATACAATGCTTGCTTGCTTGCTTGTGTTCGTTGGCTTGAGCTCCAACGCGAAGTCCTGTATGTCGGATGAAGGCATCCTGTTGTCCAACATCAGTGTGATGTCATACAGGACCTGAGGTTTGCGTGAGTATCCGTTATCCCATGTCTGGCTTATTGGTGTGCAGACTGATGGTTCCTTGCCGTACAGGCAGACACTCCGACTTCGGAGGAATCGGCGATCCTACTGACTTTAGCCAGGACCCCAAAGGAACCTGTTGCCCAGGACGCTCGACGAGGACGCGTAAATAGGTCTTGGCCAGTATATAACACGGCCCTGGTGCCTTGGAAACACCTCTACGTCCCGTCGCTATACAAAGATAATTGCATCAATTAGTATTTGTTGTTGTTAATGTTGCCTTTTAATTGCATTTGTTAGTGTGCATTCGATAATAATTGCGGGTGTCCGTGTATCAATTTGTCGATGTGTTTTGGATAGCTGCATTTGTTAGTATGTAATATTGCCGATACTCGATGATAATTGCATCATTTAGTCGTTTTATTCTCGCTGTCTCCCTGGCCTAGAGGTTAAGGTTTTTCTCCGTAATCCCGTATATTCTCGTGAGTAACGTAACCTGCGCGAGAATCGGTAGCGGTTCTCGCCGCGTTGGTAACTTATGGCGTATGTGAGCCGGTCGCTCAGAAAGCAATGGCAAACTACTGGGCGTAATCTTGCCTAGTACTGACAATGCTGCTGTTGGCTGCAACGTCCTGTAAGGGATATGCAAAACATGTAATAGAATTATAACTGCAACACTCAGTGTGTATTGTAGTAGATATTCCCTTACATTTGCATCAGTTAATATGTATTATTGTCGCTATACAATGATAGTTGCATCAATTAGTATTTGTTGCTGTGAATGTTGCCTTTTAATATCAACTGTTAGTGTGCATTGATATCAATATTCGATGATAATTGCATCACTTGGTACAGTGGTTCTCAACCTTTTTTGGCCCGTGCCCCCCTTCACCATATTTTCATAACGTCATTCCCCCCCCCCCCCCCGTCTTATTTCCTAAATAAAAATTTGGCCGTGCCCCCCTTCACCATATTTTCAGAACGTCATTCCCCCCTTTCGTATTTCCTACCTAAAAATCCCACCCCCGCCCCTACACAGTATACGTAACAATGGAAACTAAATTTAATAGCACATGCTAAAACTAGTCTAGACGTCCACATAAAACATGATTTGTAGGTCTACTTACTTTATAAATTGAATTTTAGAAGGATGAGACATACGGAACTGTACAGTATGAAGGGAAAAACAATACCAAGTAATCGGTTCTTGTATTAACGCGATCTTGAAATAATCTTAATTCCCCCCTGGAAACCCTTAAATTCCCCCCCCCCCCCCTGGGAGGGGGGGGAGGGGGAATTCCCCACCGGTTGAGACCCACTGACTAAGTATCTATATTTGTCAATATTCGATTATAATTGCACCAGTTAGATGTATCATTGTGTATGCACCTGTTAGTATATAGTAGTGTCGATGTTCAGTAGCTGCATCCGTTAGTATCTGTTGTTGTGGATGTTGTTGCCTTATATTGCATCTGTGTGTACATTACTGTTGATATTCGATGATAATTGCATCAGCCAGTGTGTATTATTGTCGATATTCCATAATAAATGCTTCAGTCAGTGTGCATTATAATCGATATTTTTTGATAATAGCATCACTCAGTGTGTTTTATTGTCGATAGTCCATGATAATAGCATCAGTCAGCATGCATTTGTGTCGATATTCGATTATAATAGCACAAGTCAGTGTGTATTTCTGTCGATATTCGATGATAATTGCAACAGCTAGTATTTGTGGCTGGCCGAGTAGCTAGAATGCCGGGTTCTACTTCCAGGTTTGAATCTTGGGTATGTTGTGAATTGTTTCTCTCTCGGGGTGGGGGAGGAGGGAGAGAAAAACTCTAACCTTCACGGTTCGCAGCCACTGCATTAGCCAGGCGGCCTTTATTCCTCAGACTCAAGACCCTCTTGTCCTACTCCGCAAGGTACAGGGTGTATTCTTAATGCCTGGAGATTTTAGAAAATATTGCCGTTCCAAGTTTTGCATTTACCTTTTATGTTGCATGAACTCATGAACTCCACGGAGGGTGAATACAAAACTTGGAACGGCAATATTATCAAAACCCCGACAATCATTAAGATACACCCTATACTATAGTATAGGCAGTAAGTGACAGTTTTTTTTTTGTTTTTTTTTTTACAGTATTTGTTGTTGTTGATGTTCCCTGTTCCTTGTTGCTATTATTGTCGATATTCGATTATAATTTTATCTATTAGTATGTCTTATTGTCAGAATTGATTGTTATTCCGTTAGTACTCGTATTATTATTTTGGATGCGTGTTGATAGTACCCTAATAAGTATGTATTATTGTCCATATTCAATGATATTGCATCAATTAATTGTATCATTGTGGACGTTCCCATATAGTTGCAACTGTTTGTGTATACTGTCGCCATTAGTCAAATGAAGAGTGCATTTATTTGTATTATTTTCGAAAGCTGATGATTATTGCTTCTGTTACTCTGCATTACTATCAATGATAGTTGATAGCTTTATCAGTTAACAAGTATTATTGTCGATACCCCATGCTAATTGCATCTGTTAGTGTCTGTTATTGTCGATATTGGATGATATTTGTAACTTTTAGTTTTTCATATTCTCAAAACTGAATGATAACCCATCTGTTAATACAGTATTATTATGGATGATCTTTGATAGTGCATTATTTAGTATTCCTATAGTCGATATTCGATTATACTTGCATCTGTTAGTATTTCATATTGTCAAACCTAAATGATAATCCATCTGTTAGTATTATTATTAATGATGATCATTGATAGTGCATGATTTAGTAGACCTTATTGTCGATATTCGACGATTGCATCTGCCAGTATGTATTATTGTTAATATTGGAAGATATTTCATCGGTTAGTATTATTATTATTATCATTATGAATGTTCTTCCATAGTTGCATTTGTTAGTGTGTATATTATATTTCCACTGATTTAGATATAGTGTATGTATCACTTTAGATGTTCGATGATGATTGCAGCAATTGATGTGTGCATCTACTAGTTTAACCAACCACTGATGTCTGGAACTGTTGCATTCGCTATTTATTGCGTTTGTTGGAGTTGTCAGTGTATATGAAAATACAAGCATAGCTGAGCGCTATATGCGAACAATTCAATGAATAAGATATGCTCTATTTTTGTAATCGATTCTATAGTTGAGAAAATCAGGATGATTCTTGCTTTGCTACTACCGGTGTCCACAAATTAGATGAATGATATGTACAGACCTCTTATTGTACATGGTTTCATGTATCTTCAGGGCTTATATAGGTGACCAAGGAAGTAATAGAAGAAGTAAACAGGAATAAATATCAATTTGAAAATTGTTTCGAAGTTTGTCTTATATTTCTACGTGTGGCTGTCTATAATATCGACATTTAAGTGTCTTAACACACGCTCTCTCTACAGATCCACCAGCTAATATAGCTATGTTGGGGGGAAGGACAGGTCCCACGGGATTTCAAAGATTCTAGCATCATGACACCGTAAATAACAAGGGAGAATCGGAGTGACTGTAACGGCTATAGGAGTATCTCACTCACTTCTATGTAACGTAGGGAAAATTTTTGCCAGACTTCTTCAGCACAGACTTCTAGTCCTGGGAGATCAAATCTACCCCGGATCACAGTGTGGCTTTCGACGGAACTGGTCTACCATTGATATGATATTCTCATTGCGACAACTGCAAGAAAACTGCCGTGAACAGGATCAACCAACGTTTATTACCCTCCTCGATCTCACAAGGGCAATTGATTTGGTTAGTCGTGAGGGTCTTTTCAATGTGCTAAGCAAGATCGGCTGCCCGCCAACTCTTCTATCCTTTGTAGGCATAAATATTAATATATAAATTAGGATGTATGTATGTAAATATATATGTATGTAAATATATATGTATGTCCTTTATACGTTCGCGAACGGTCCATCCGATTGAGATGAAATTTTCTACACGTCTTCCTTTCATTCCAGCGCTGCCAACTGTCGTTTTTTTTTTTTCTTCTTCCTCCTCCTCCTTCCTCCCCCTCCCAAAATACGTACGTAAATATATGATGATGATGATGAAAGAATCCCCGAACCAAAACGCTAGGGAAAGCGAAGAAAATGACGTGACTACACAGTATCGTCACACGGCAATCATCATCATCATCAAGTGCCGTGTCGGCTGGCGTAGGCGTTCATGGCTCTCCGTAGATCTCGGTCTTTGGTTTTCTGGATCAACTCTGCTGCTGATATTCCTCCATGCCACGGCAATATAAATAACAATTCATCTCTTTATGTGTAAGGTATCTACAGTCATGTAGAATGGAAGAACAATCAATGGAAGGACCGAAATCACAGAACCTAGACGAGTATGAATTCGGAATGGCGAACTCCCTCCTCCTCTCTTCTTCTCCTCCCTCCTCCTCCCTTTACCTCCTCCCTCCACCCTCTTCCTCCTCCCTCCTCCTCCTCTTCCTCCTCCCTCTACCTCCTCCCCCTCCTCCTCCTCCCTCCTACCTCTCCCTCCTCCTTCTCCCTCTTCCTCTCCCCTCCTCCTCCATCCTCCTCCCTCCTACTCCTTCCTCCTTCTCACACCTCCTCCTCCTTCTCCCTCCTTCTCCTTCTCCCTCCTTCTCCCTCTTCCTCCTCCATCCTACTCCCTCCTCCTCCCTTCTCCTCTTCCCTCCTCCTCCTCCCTCTACCTCCTCCTCCTCCCTCTACCTCCTCCCTCCACCCTCCTCCTCCCTTCTCCTCCTCTTCCTCCTCCCTACTCCTCCTCTTCCACCTCCCTTTCCTTCTTCCCCTCCTCTTTCTCCCTCCTCCTCCCTCCTTCCTCTCCCTCCTCCTCCCTCCTCCTCCTCTTCCACCTCCCTTTCCTTCCTCCCCTCCTCATTCTCCCTCCTCCTCCCTCCTTCCTCTCCCTCCTCCCTCCTCCTCCCTCCTTCCTCCTTTTCCCTCCACCTCCTCCCTTCTCCTCCTCTCCCCTCCTCCTCCCTCCTTCCCCTCCTCTACCCTCCTCCCTTCTCCTCCTCCCTTCTTCTCCCTCCTCCTCTCCTCTCCTCCTCCTACCCTCTTCCTCTTCCCCTCCCCATCCTCCCTCTCCCTCCTCTTCCTCCTCCTCCCTCTTCCTCCTCCTTCCTCCTCCTCCCTCTTCCTCCTCCTCCTACCTCCTCCCTCCTCCTCTCTCCTCCTCCCTTTCTCCCTCTACTTCCTCCCTCCTCCTTCTTCCTCCACATCCCTCCTCCTCCTACCCTCTTCCTCTTCCCCTCTCCCTCCTCCATCTCCCTCCTCTTCCTGCTCCATCCTCCATCATCCTCCTCCCTCTTCCTCCTCCTCCATCCTCCTCCCTCTTCGTCCTCCTCCTACCTCCTTCCTCCTCCACCTCCTCCTCTCTCCTCCTCCCTTTTCCTCCCTCCTCCTCCCTCTACCTCCTCCGTCCTCTTCCTTCCCCAACATCCCTCCTCCTCCCTCTTCCTCCTCCTCCCTCCTCATCATTCCTCCTCCTCCCGCTCCTTCTCCTCCCTCCTCATTCTAGCTCTTCCTCCCTCCTCCTCCCTCCTCCTCCCTCTCCCTCCTCCTCCTCCCCGTCCTCCTCCTGCGTTCTCCTCCTCCCTCCTCCTCCCTCCTTCTCCCTCTTCCTCCTCCCTCTTCCTCCCCCTCTCCCTCCTCCTCCCTCCTAGATCCCCCTTCTCCCTCCTCCTAATACCTCCTCCTCTCTCCTCCTCCTCCCTCCTCCTCCTCCCTACTCCTCCCTCTTCCTCCTCCTCCATCCTCCTCCCTCTTCCTCCTTCTTCTCTTTCCCCCTCCTCCTAATACCTCCTCCTCCCTCCTATTCCTTCCTCCACATCCCTCCTCCTCCCTCTTCCTCCTCCTCCCTCCTAATCATTCCTCCTCCTCCCTCTCCTTCTCCTCTTCCTACCTCATCCTCCCTCCTCCTTCTCCCTCCACCTCCTCCCTCCTCCTCTCTTTTCCTCCACCCTCCTCCTCCCTCTCCCTCCTTCTCCTCCCCCTCCCCTCCTGCGTTCTCCCCCTTCCTCCTTCTCCCTCCTTCTCCCTCTTCCTCCTCCCCCTCCTCCCTCTTCCTCTTCCTCCTCCTCCCTCCTCCTCCCTTCTCCTCTCTCCTCCTCCTCCCCTCTCTCCTCCTCCTCCTTCCTCCTTCTTCTTCCTCCTTCCTCCTCCTCCCTCTTCCTCCTCCTCCCTCCTCCTCCTCCTTCTCCTCTTTCCCCTTCCTCCTCCTAATCCCTCCTCCTCCCTCCTCCTCCCTCCTATTCCTCCCTACTCCTCCTCCTCCACTCTCCTCCTCCCTCCTCCTCTCTCCTCCTCCCTCCTCCTCTCTCCGCCTATCTCTTCCTCCCTCCTCCTCCTTCCTCCTCCACCCTCTTCCTTCTCCCTCCTCCTACTCCTCCATTTTCTTCTTCTTCTGCTGCTGCTGCCGCCGCTCTATTTACCCAAGTTAATTTTGGGGGGAATATGTTAAGATCTTTCAAGTGCTCTTTTTGTAAGTTGGTCTTCGTTTATCTAAGGTTGTTCTAACCGCAGCCAATAAATGATTAGACAGACAGGCAGACAGACAGACAGACAGACAGACAGACAGACAGACAGACAGACAGACAGACAGACAGACAGACAGACAGACAGACAGACAGACAGACCGACCGACCGACCGACCGACCGACCGACCGACCGACCGACCGACCGACCGACCGACCGACCGACCGACCGACCGACCGACCGACCGACCGACCGACCGACCGACCGACCGACCGACCGACCGACCGACCGACCGACCGACCGACCGACCGACCGACCGACCGACCGACCGACCGACCGACCGACCGACCGACCGACCGACCGACCGACCGACCGACCGACCGACCGACCGACCGACCGACCGACCGACCGACCGACCGACCGACCGACCGACCGACCGACCGACCGACCGACCGACCGACCGACCGACCGACCGACCGACCGACCGACCGACCGACCGACCGACCGACCGACCGACCGCCGACCGACCGACCGACCGACCGACCGACCGACCGACCGACCGACCGACCGACCGACCGACCGACCGACCGACCGACCGACCGACCGACCGACCGACCGACCGACCGACCGACCGACCGACCGACGACCGACCGACCGACCGACCGACCGACCGACCGACCGACCGACCGACGACCGACCGACCGACCGACCGACCGACCGACCGACCGACCGACCGACCGACCGACCGACCGACCGACCGACCGACCGACCGACCGACCGACCGACCGACCGACCGACCGACCGACCGACCGACCGACCGACCGACCGACCGACCGACCGACCGACCGACCGACCGACCGACCGACCGACCGACCGACCGACCGACCGACCGACCGACCGACCGACGACCGACCGACCGACCGACCGACCGACCGACCGACCGACCGACCGACCGACCGACCGACCGACCGACCGACCGACCGACCGACCGACCGACCGACCGACCGACCGACGACCGACCGACCGACCGACCGACCGACCGACCGACCGACCGACCGACCGACCGACCGACCGACCGACCGACCGACCGACCGACCGACCGACCGACCGACCGACCGACCGACCGACCGACCGACCGACCGACCGACCGACCGACCGACCGACCGACCGACCGACCGACCGACCGACCGACCGACCGACCGACCGACCGACCGACCGACCGACCGACCGACCGACCGACCGACCGACCGACCGACCGACCGACCGACCGACCGACCGACCGACCGACCGACCGACCGACCGACCGACCGACCGACCGACCGACCGACCGACCGACCGACCGACCGACCGGCCGGCCGGCTGGCAGGCAGGCAGGCAGGCAGACAGGCAGAGACAGGCAGGCAGGCAGGCAGGCAGGCAGGCAGGCAGGCAGACAGACAGACAGACAGACAGACAGACAGACAGACAGACAGTCGGGAACGGGAACGGGAGCTTATATGACTACTTATATGAATTAAATGAGATGCTCCCCACCAGGGACTGGGCGAAGCCGGGCCGGGTCTGCTATTAATATAATAAAGTTTGATGTTGCAACTTCAGGCTAGTTTTATATCAAGAGTGGAGTTAAGCAAGGTTGTAGTCTTGCTCCCACCCTCTTGGAATATACTTGTCACTTCTCTTGAAATATGCCTTTCGTGATCAGGATGCCCAGATTGAGGCCTCTACAGTGCTAAGAGATTGAAGGCCAAGAACAAAATTAGGAGGGTACTGATTAGAGAGTTACATTTTGCAGATGATGCTGCAATAACGACCCACTCTGCATTCGACTATCTGCATTCTCCAACGCTTATTATGAATTTGATAACAATTAGCAAAATGAAGACACAGATTATATCACGAGGTGCATATAGCGTCTCATCAATCTTCATTGACGACGCCTAATTGGAGATAGTAGACCATTTTACATATCTAGGAAGAGAGGTAGACAGTAAATTATCGCTAGATCAGGTAATCAACATCAGGATTGGTAAGGCAGCAACAACGATGAGCAAGTTATAAAAAATAGTCTGGGAGAACAGGAAACTTACTGCCAAAACAAAAGTCCTGGTCTTTCAAGCATGTGTTCACAGTACTCTGCATATGGCAGGGAAGCATGGTCAACTTACTCCTGCTAAGAGAAAAGTTTAATTAGCTTTCATATGCGGTGTGTGTGAAAAATGCTTTGTATTAAGTAGCAAGACAAAATCGGAAATACTGAAGTATTGGAATGATCGGGTTGTGTGACGGTTTGTTTCATGCTCAGTCTTCGTAGACTTAGAAGGATATGACAGATTAGAATGATGGATGACGGTAGAATAAAGACAAAGGAGAAAATGATTGCAGATAGGTCACACTACTGAGAGTGTGAGACGTAAATTGGTGCGTGATGGTGGAAATGACCATGCCTTCACATGCACTCATTGTGGGCGAACATTTACAGATGATGGCAAATGATGGTAATGAGTTTATCTCTAAGGCGACGTTTGTTTGTTCATAATTTCAAAATTTGTTTATCTATAATTCCACGTTTATTTGTCTATAAAAGTGACGTGTATTTTGCCTATAATATCGACGTTAGTGTGTCGATAATATCGATGTTTGTGTGTCTATAATATCGACGTTTAAATGTCTGTAATATCAATGTCTGTATGCCTATAATAACGACGTTTGTGTCTAAATATCGACGTTTGTGTGTCTATCATATCGAAGTCTGTGTCTATAATATTGACGTATATGTGTCTATAATTTCAAAGCCCCTTTTTTCTCTAATATTGACGTTTGTTTATTCATACCTTTTAAGTTTGTTTATTTAAAATGTCCACGTTTGTTTGTCTATAATATCGATGTTTGTGTGTATATTAAATCGATGTTTGTGTGTCTATAATATCGACGTTTGTGTGTCTATAATATCGACTTTTTTGTGTCCATATTATCGACGTTTGTGTGTCTGTAACTCAACTTTTGTGTGGCTATAATATCAACTATCGTGTGTTTACAATATTGGCGTTTGTGTGCCTATAATATCGATTTTGTCTATAATATCGACGTTTGTGAATCTATAATATCGACGTTTGTGTGTCTATAATATCAACGTTTGTTTGTCTATAATATCGACGTTTGTGTGCCTGTAATATCGACGTTTGCTTGTCTATAATATCGATGTTTGTGTGTCTATAATATTGACGTTTGCTTGTCTATAATTTCGATGTTTGCATTTCCTTGTTTATCATTTCAAACTTTGTTTGTTTATTATATCAATGCATATGTATCTATAATGTTCACGTTCATTTGTCTTTAATGTCTACGTTTGTCTATACTTTCCACGCTTGTCTATAAATTTTACACTGTGTTGTCAATACTTTCAACGCTTGTTTGTTACCGTTCATTTCACAAAGATCATTATTTCTTTTGGTTTGGCTACGTTTATCATGAATCATGTTTATTACACACGGACACTTCTGAACTTATCATTCATCAAATCAGTCGGCGTGAACCATAACACAGTGTACAAACTCGACAGTACCAGCAAGGATCATAATATGTGCATGTGCCACAACCACAAACGCATACTTGCTTCTATGTGTGATGGATCTGGGCGAGACATCATTGACGTCATCGGAGATGCAGGAGGTACAGATAACTTTAAGGGCCTTCAGAATCTTCTTCCTTGTCCAGAGCGAGGGAGAAAGAAGTGAAGTGAAGCGAAGCGCAGGCAAACATGAACATTGTGTAAATAGCGCAAGACATTCACTTATTCAACATTGAACTGGTGCGATCAATCGATTTATGCTGGCGGTGAGGTAACGAGGGGATAAGAACATCTAAGGTGGTCAGGCGCCTTTGGGCCCATGTGGAGAAAGTGGCGGAACAGACTGAGCACCTGTATGTGGAGAGAATGATATGGCAGGGGCTCTGGGCGAATCTCAAGGCTGAGAAGGAATACCAAGAGAACATTTAATCAAATGGCAGCTGGAACCATTAGCAATATGACTCTTCGCTGGGTGTTGACCGAGAGGACGGGGTGTGTGTGGGAATGTCCTGCGTGCAGTGATGTCGTTTCTTAGCTCAGCTCAACTATACTCAACTTGGAGCATATATGGACAGGTGCGGAGCGCGATGATGACAACCTTATTTACCCCTAAGTTGAGTTTAGTTTAGTTTAATCGTCGGATCAACATCACGGCACACGGTTTAATCCATAAGTTCTCCGTTTTCCCCCTAACTCAAACCTGAGTCTGGAGAAACTCAGTTCAATGCTACATACGAACTCCGTTGCATCGGCGAGGATCTTGAAATACTTTGGGTAGATTTTTAACTCGAAATTTTGCACGGGCAGCGCCGTTAGACTACTCTTTTTCGATTTCCAACTGATAAAAGGGATTTTTTACGTGCGCAACAACACACACGGATGTCCGGTCTCACTACCCAGAGACCAGGGGAAATGTTATTACTGGAAGTCCAGGTTGATTTTTTAAATAAATCCCGGTCCTCACCGGGGCCTGAACCCGGGACCTCCAGCACTCGAGGATACCATACCTCGAAACCACTCAGCCCCCCCCCCCCCCCCCCCCCCATTTATCCCTAATCACTGGCTCGATTAGTTTGCATCGTACAATCTTACCACCAATGTCTAACAATTTTCGCTTTGAAGATATGTTAAAACAGGAATAGCTTTAAAAGAATTATATACTTCTATTTAATTAAACTACCAATTGTATGATATACATCCAGAATTTTAATTAATTCATCGTGCCATTACAAATGGTTCCGCGTGCCACGCTTGTCACACATACCGTAGGTTCCCCATGCCTGTAATATATTCATCATATGATTCAGGTTTTTTTAATTTTTGTTTTATTTGCCTAACGGATTACTTTCATTGCAATGGAAATACGCATATGTGCTTCAGTTTCCTCCTATAGTTGATACATGGAGAATCTCAGCCCAGTGCAGTAACTCCGAAGCATCGGCGAAGAACCCATTCATGTCATGTTAATCTTTATGAAAACCCATAGAAATTATGCCACATCAGCAAAATGCAAGGCTTGTAACACTCCTTAAATTTATTCGTTGAATATTTAACGTGGTGGTTTCCCTTCATTTAGTAACGTGATATATAGCATACCAGGCCACCTTATTAGAATAGATTTGAAAACGTAGCTATGGGCGGTTTTATCCACCAGGCAAAACGGTTTTACAGAGAAACCACTAATCTACCAAAATGGGGGGGAGGGGGGGGACACACACACACGCACGCACACACACACACACACACACACACACACACACACACACTCACACACATCATGGTACACAATTTCTTGAGCTATTGACAGATGCAAAATCAGTACTTGAGGCAGTCCTGTCTGAGAAATTGCCAGTACTAAGGACACTACTTTCTGAACATGGCAGCCAGCTTAAGGTAACTACTATACAGTGGATACCATCTCACTATGGAGTCCCCGGAAATGAGACAGCACCTCAACTAGCTAAGGAAAGAGCAACAGAAGAACAAATCGGGAGTCTCTGTGATGAAGTGGTCAAGCCGTTTGATTCGTGCTCCGAAGGTTGTGGGTTCGATTCCGGGCCGCACCCTTCGGTTTACGAGTTAAATGTTTCGGAGACTCCTGTGGGTTGTCGCTAAAAGCTACGGAGTTCGTGCTTTGTGCGACGCTTTCCGTGCTGCGGAAAGGGACCGAGCCATATGGGATAAAACCCGGTGCAATGAAGTCGACCCTGTCGACTTTTAAGCGACTTTTAGAAGAACAAATCGATGTACCTTTTAATACCACCAAAGGAAAAGAATGATCAAAGTCACCAACACCAACCAGCTCAATTCGATTATCACCTTAAGGACAAACCAGAAGAAATCATTATTCTGCATTTGATTACAGGACACAATAGAATACGCGACCACGTGTATACAAAATTCAAGATTGGCGAATTAGCCATGTGCATGTGTGCATTGGCGCTGCAGACAGCAGATCACATAGTCCAAGACTGCCCAAAATACGACAAATTAAGGCAAAAAGACAGCGAAGTTCATACAAGAGACAACATTACAGTTGTAGACAGATTTCAGGCGAACGAAAGAAGAAGAATGGTATTTAAAATAAACATTTTGCTGTTTCGCTTGATGGCGAGGGAGACTGGTAATAGGTACAGCTAATCCACATGCAACAATCAGTCCAGTGCACTCCCCAGTGATGGCAAATACTAGACGTAATAGCATTGCTTGAGTTCAAAGCGAGAAAAGTGAGTTTAAAACAAACAAACAAACTATTACTATAAATTAAAAAGCTTTTGTTAGTTGTTTCATGTAGAATGTACCCTTACAAATAATTACGAATGTTTCATTGTCGACTGTAATAACACATATCGAGATTGAATACATGCATTGCAACAAATATCCAGGATTGTATATATGGGCAGTGATGTCCATGTGGATAAGGACCATACACACTCGAAGGTGCGAACGAACAACAGGAGACAAACGCCTGGGAGTCATGACCTCATGAGAATGTCAAGAGGGTACAGGGGCCGAACCCTTCAGTGGTTGTGGAGGGAGGGGCAGGGAGGGGGGGAGTAGAAAAGAACGTTCAGAAACAAATGTCTAGAATAGAAGTATGTTCAGCAATACATGTCTAAAATAGAAGAAATTGCAGCAACAAATGGCAAGAACAGAAATAGGTTAGCAACAATTGTCTAGGCTAGAAGTAAGTTCAACAATTCATGTCTAGAATAGAAGGAAATTAATTAATACATGTCTACAATAGAAGTATGTTCAAAGGTAATGCGTTGATGTATGTAACTTTTGTATGGATTTAGATTTTATTGTCAATTTGTTTAAATTTTTATCAGCCAATCGGCGATTGATTTTGGAATAGCCCTCGTTGTATATTTTCTTATCTTCAAACGCGTTCATAATTGTTTGAATTTTTTTTTTTTTTTTTGGGGGGGGGGGGGGGGCTACAGCTTTTTACAGGATGAGTATAGCCAACCCCAAGACCAACAACCCTTAGTCATGAACAGTAGGTTTCAGTATTACTATTATTTGTTTCTCTTAAGAGCAGGATAACCTAAGGGAACATTATTGTTAGCCCGTTGTATATAACATCCTGTGTCTGTACGACCATCCGTACTTGATCGTCAGAATGGGACCCCCCACCCCTCTTTTTTTTATCCTCCTTACACTCTCTTGGGGCGGTCATGATTCCGCGTATATTTCTCTTGTTTTAATTATTTATGAGGAAAGTTTTCGGAATTGAGCATAGAAAATTTAAAGCTGGAATTGTTGATGGACTTCACATTATAAAGTTTATATATATTATAAACCAGTGGTTCTCAACCGGTGGGGAATTCAAGAACCGATTACTTGATATTGTTTTTCCCTTCATACTTTAGAGTTATGTACGTCTCATCCTTCTAAAATTCATTTTATACAGTAAGTAGACCCACAAATCATGTTTTATGTGGATGTTTAGACTTGTTTTAGTATATGCTATTAAATTTACCTTCCATTTTTACGTATACTGTGTAGGGGTGGGGGGATTTTTAGATAGTAAATATTAAAGGGGGGGGGATGACGTTCTGATATTACGGTGAAGGGGGGCACTGGCCAAATATTTGATAGGAAGGGGGGGGGGGGGGGAATGACGTTCTGAAAATATGGTGAAGGGGGCACTGGCCAAAAAAGGTTGAGAACCACTGTAATAAACGATCCAAATTGTATTGATTCGATTAACATAGCAGAGTCCACAGCTTGGTCATCATTTGTGTTAGTTTTGAAAAACTTTCTGGGTAGTTGTAAAGCAGACAATTATTCTTAATTAGTTGAAAACATGCTGTCGAGTTTTTGTAAGCTTGGATGCAATGTGAGCATAAAATTGCACTACTTCCATAAGCATTTACATTTGTTTCCCGAGATTCTTGGCTTTTGTGAAAGATATAAAATAATGGAAGAGAGATGCCAAGGACTTTGGAATGCCCACATGATGGCAGATTATTGTTGGGCACTTAAGCATGACTGTCCGGGCATATAAAATTCCAGGAGTCCTCGAAAAGAAGCTTTTTGTGTGTTGACTACAGGAAAATTGCTAGTCGTAATGTTTTAATACATTTTTTGGTGGTTTATATGGAAGCAATAATTCACAGTAATTACATATAATACGAATGCAGATTACAGTCAAAATGCCACTGATGGCACCTAATTCTCGACTTGTACATAACAATTGCCCTGCTAAGAAGGTCATGCTTAGTTATCTCAAAACCTAGAGCTGATAGGAAAAAAAATATTGATTACATTTTTGGAACCAGCAACACACAATTATCCAAAAAAAAACAGCTATAAAATGTAAGGCACCAAAATGTGTGTAAACCAGTGTTATCAACAAGCATCTTGCTATTAGTTGTTGCGTAGATCCGATAAACTGCTCCACAAAGTTCAATAAATTATCTTTATTCTTCATCTCTACTTTATGTGCGTATGCGTGCATGTGTGTTGCTTAATGATTTGCGAATGTCAGCTGGAAGTAACGTGGTATCTTATCAGTATTGACAATGCGTGGAAGCGTGTGTAACATTACCAGTTATGCGACAAGTCGGTGACGAGTAGTTATATTTGTAATCTTAGTTATTGTTAATATTGTTGTTGTTGTAATAGCTTGCAAGGGACGGATCCAGTATTGTCTCGTACACATCTAGTCTCGGTTAAGGAGCATATACCAAGTTAAGCCGTTTGCTGTTCGTATCATGGCCTGTATTAGATGGAAAATAGTAAGTTGCAGTATTCAATAATATGATCATTTTTTTTTTTCGTTCATTTGCTTTGAACTCAAGTGTAGTCCATACACATGCTCATCATAATCACGTGCTATGTCGATAAGCGTTCGCCATCTTACACGATCACCAGAGTCGTGGATCAGATATGTGTTTGGTATAATGGCTACGACCATCGATCAGTATTTTAAAAAATGTTTGCATATCCTTTACAGGACATACTGTCAAATTCAGCATCTCTCAGCTGATTGTTGATTTCTTGGCAAGATTAAGCTCAGTAGTTTTCCATTGCTTTCTGAGCGGCCGGCTCACATATCCCTAAGTTACCGACGCGATTCGAACCACTGCTGATTCTCACCGTCGTCATTAAACTAATGAGAGTATACGAGATTACGGAGAAAAGCTGCTAACTTCTAGGCCAGGAAGCCGTCATAGATCAGTATAGTAACTGCTAAATACGAAGGCAATGGCAAACTATACCTTCTATACAGATGTCAAGATACTCATACACGTGCCTCAACTCCTATTTACCATGTACCCAACACACTTCGAGGTGTATAAAGGACATGTGTTGGTAACCATTCGGCCATGCTAACCTCCAAGGAGGATATTAACTTATTGACTTGGATGGAGACATCAAGATTAAAAACTGTAAAGTGTTTTGAAGACGATACAAATAATCTATTGTGTAAACTTTACGGGCAGCTTCTGTAACGATCAGTGCTGTTTTCATAAGATCCCAAATTGTAGGTTAGAAAATGTTTGTGTAACAAATCTCCGCATCGAGGCAGACTTTTAAACCAGGACTCGTGACCGAGATGGATTCAGGCTAAACTGGTAACCAGGAAATGTCTCGGGATGTAAAGGCCGCAGAATGATACCGACCACTTCATCCGCAGAGTACCGATCATTCATTCATTCATTCATTCATTCATTCATTCATTCATTCGTTCATTCATTCGTTTGTTCGTTTATTTATTCGTTCGTTCGTTCCTTCATTCATTCATTTGCTCATTCACTCATTCATTCGTTCATTCATTCATTCATTCGTTCATTCATTCATTCAGTAGCATGTCCTTTGCTGAACCTCGCTCCCATAACAACCCCCCGGAAAACTTCTCAATCATAAACAAGATGTCCCGCGTCCGATACACCCATCTGGAGATCATCTGTCACATCCTGTACCCATCTTCTCTTTGGCTTTCCTCTTACACTCTTCCCGGGCATATATACCCCTCCATTACTGTTCTCTCCAAACTGTCATGGCGTTTCAAGTGAGCAAAATATTTCAATTGTCTTTTTTTTAACGTCTTTAGTAGCTCAGCTTCTTCAATAATTAGCCCTTGTCGTATGGATGCGTTTGTTGTTGTGTTGTTGTTGTTGTTGTTTTATCCAAGATGTTCTTAAAACCCAGTCTATTACATTTATATTCAAAAGAATTTATGTGCTGTTTAGTAAGTTTCCATGTCTCACAGGCGTAAGTTGCAATTGGGGAAGTTGCATACTCTTAACAATCTAATGTTTGTAGTTCTTTCTGTCCCACTCCACAATTTACTCAGTTGTTTAAGTTTGTAAAGAGCAATAGATATTCGACAGTTATTTCCTTTTATTGTGTCAACAAAAGATCGAGTACTGATCGGTCTATGAAAATATGGGCCTTGCACCACGTACTCAATGCGCTTTGAGGCGTGCAAAGGGGTCAGTTTAAGTATGTCAGAGATTTTTTTTTTTAGCATATCCTTTACAGGACTTAGCTGTCAACACCAGCATCTTTCAGCTGTATGTTGATCTCTTGGCAAGATTACGCTCAGTAGTTTGCCATTGCTTATGTCACAATATATGTGCTTTATATCACAAAATACCAGGGGGCTTCAAATGGAAGCCTTAAAAGTGTGATATATATTGCAATAACCATGCCATTGTCTTGTAACGTGACAATAGTGTTATTAAGGATGTCTAGAGTGTTAAGCACGTGACATCAAGGTGCAGACGAAAACTGTGATGTCTTAAGCACAGTTTAAATATGGTCACTCCACTTTTGACATGCACCTCCGTTGATTGTTTTTGTTTTTTTATCAGTGAAGGAGTGAAACTTATAGCAATTCATCGGCGAATGAAGGTCCAGAAAGAAAGAAAGAAAGAAAGAAAGAAAGAAAGAAAGAAAGAAAGAAGAAAGAAAGAAAGAAAGAAAGAAAGAAAGAAAGAATACCTTACCCAAGCTTTCAGTCATATACCTGTCGACAGTACACATGTAAAGCATTTCTTTATTTTCCAGAACTTGTTCATAAGAGGACATTACACACACAGAAACGTTCAGGAGACAGAAAACGAAATTAGATCGGCATATTTATGATCACAGTTAATTACACGAGTATTGTAAAACAAACAAACATGTACATCCCCCATAATAATTTTGCTGTAAAGTTTACCAAATTTAACAGATTCAGTGTCAAACAAAAAACAGATTTGTACCAAACAAAAATGGATTGCGGAAAATGAGAAGTGGGAGGGTGTCACAGTTATGACTTAATTGTTCTTTTTCTTTTTTATATGGTAGCTGATATGTTGTATTATATATCAAACTAAAGGAAGATGCGTAGGGGAAAAAAAAGGTATACGGGCTAGATAATGGCAGACACGGGAAGCCGCTTAAGATGATTAATCATCCCGTGGCATTTAATAAATTAAATGATACCAGCGGCACAGAAGCTAAAAAATCAACACATTGACAGTTTCAAGCTGAGCCATTATCATGTGCCATGCAGATACATATGAGAGATCTTGTGTCGATATCACGCAGATACATATGAGAGATCTTGTGTCGATATCACGCACGATTTTCAGAGTCTTTGATCAGGGTTGCTTTCTTGTTAGCCATCATGTCATGTGACCAAACCATCTAGGTGTTTATCTGTTTGTCTTCCACTTACTCCGTTTTCGTCAGGTCTGCCAGTTGTCACAAAATTATCAAGTTTATTTCCCTCATAGCATGCCGACTGGACTGTAAAAATGTAATATTTCTAATCATTTTAAGGTTGTCATGTTTGTCTTACAACTGTCTCATTGTTATTTATCTCTACCAATGGTAGTCTTGGGAACCGCTAGTTTGTAATGGTTGGGCAGGTTAGAACCACTCGCCTGCCGGTGCGGTGGTCATGCGTTCAATCCGTACCGAAGCAGATTTGAATGTTCAAGTCAAACCAGCCTAGCGTGGGTTCCAAGCAATGCCTTGAGAAGTATTAATGAATGAACTTTGACAGTAAACGGGGGGAATAGACATTTCGACACAGTACGCATCCCTATCGCACGTGTATATTGATTTCCTTATATCGACCTGCTTCGTTATCAGTTTCTATGGCAGTAGTGTTAAAGTCTCCGCCGCAGAGCAAACACGGCAGGAGGCTTCTGATCGCCAGAAGAGTTTCCCCCTTCTATGAATGTTTCGGCCTTTTATCTGCCTGACACTCTCTTGGGCAGGGCCCAGCCGATTTGTGACTCCATGTGTCTTTCTCCTGCCGCAAGTTCGAACCATGTTTCGACACGTTGTGATGTCTTCGTGCTTGTTCTATAATTGCTAACTGTGTCTGCTCCCAACATTCGTAACTGCGGAGCTCTATCGAGAACAAGTCACGTAAACTGTTCAAGACACCTGATACGGGGGAGAAAATGACACGTACCGAGCCTAAAATCAGAAGACACCCGAAGTTTAATATGAGCAGTGTAGCAGCTGCCAAGACCGTAAAGAAGACGAGAGGAGAGAACCTGCCTGCGAGCTGCAGCACAGCACCAGAACCTCCAGTAACCTCAGAGAACCTGCCTGCGAGCTGCAGCACAGCACCAGAACCTCCAGTAACCTCAGAGAACCTGCCTGCGAGCTGCAGCACAGCACCAGAACCTCCAGTAACCTCAGAGAACCTGCCTGCGAGCTGCAGCACAGCACCAGAACCTCCAGTAACCTCAGAGAAACCTGCCTGCGAGCTGCAGCACAGCACCAGAACCTCCAGTAACCTCAGAGAACCTGCCTGCGAGCTGCAGCACCAGAACCTCCAGTAACCTCAGAGAACCTGCCTGCGAGCTGCAGCACAGCACCAGAACCTCCAGTAACCTCAGAGAACCTGCCTGCGAGCTGTAGCACCAGAACCTCCAGTAACCTCAGAGAACCTGCCTGCGAGCTGTAGCACCAGAACCTCCAGTAACCTCAGAGAACCTGCCTGCGAGCTGTAGCACCAGAACCTCCAGTAACCTCAGAGAACCTGCCTGCGAGCTGTAGCACCAGAACCTCCAGTAACCTCAAATTAAGCGACCGCTAGGAAGAGCGACGACAACCCACCACAGACAAGATCAAAAGTTCTGAGAAGCAGAGTGAAGAGAAAGGCACCAGAGACAGAAGCACCGACTCACAGATGATCAGATGGGTTATCAAGCGTATCCAAGTGGAGTTAACAGATTACCAGATACTGAAGCAGCTACAACAGGAAAATCTACACATCGGAATCTTGAAGGCGGAGGGGCTCTTGACTTACTCTAATATTCCTACAACTTTAGCAATGGTGGCAACAGAAGGTAGCGAGATGCCAAGTCATGTGTCGATGAACAAGAAAGCTCAACAGCCCAAACGATTCATCCCGAGAATAAAACAATGCTCAAAATGCCAGAGGGCCGGCCACAGCAGAACAACATGCCGCAGCAAGACAGAGAACTGTCAATACTGCGCCGAACACCATGTCTTCAAGGAATGTCCAAACAGGACACGGGCTTCTGAAAATCCAATAACAAGAGAAAGTGCGCCAACTGCCTTGGCAAACACGGAGCAAGGTACCTGGGCTGCCCGTACCTCCAAAGACCCAGAGACGTCTTAAAGATCGCCATAACCACAAAGAAATCATACAAGGAAGTACTACGGAGGTGCGAGACAGCCATGGACATCTCACAAACTGAAAAGTCCCAGCTACAATGGCAAATTGACAAAGAAGCAAGTCAAGATACTTCTGACACGACACCAACCGGCGGCAACGAAAATCTACTGGATGACATGAAGTAAATCCATCGCAGCATCCAGCAAGAGGTGGAACGCATGGCACAGATAAAGAAGGAGAACGAAGAAATTCTACAAGCCATCAAATTAGAGAGAGAACTGCTAAAAGCTGAAAGGGGTCTAACAAAAAACAAGCCATCAGAAGCCACAAGCTGAAGCCAAACCAACGACCAAGCAGAAACCGCAAGCTAGAGCCAGCAGTCCAACCACGATGTCCAAGAAACGCAAGAGCTCAGTATCCCGCCATATATCTGAAGAAAGCCTAGAGGAGGATTCCGAGAGTGAATTCGAAAGATGGAAAAAAGACTTTTGACTCTCAGACAAGGTAGACGAAGCCGCCAAAGCACACAGAGAGGGGATGAAACAAATAGTCAAGCGTTTTGCTGAGTTTTATGAGGTGTTAAGGCTAAGAGGTCTATCCAAAAAATTCAAATAAAGAGTCCTCATAAGGTCTGCATCCAACCAAAAAAGTCGAGCAACAAGCCAACACCAACAAAAAGAACTGCAGGAGGAGTTGGGCACAAAGGAGAACTCGCCGGCCAATCCCCCAGCTGACATCACAGGCATAAACGCTTCAAACTCGAAAGTGCAGCTAACACTGGCGCAGAAATCGAGACTAACTTAACCCGCACCACGAACATCCACAAATATAATCAACGCCACAGAGGCAGGTTGAATGTGGTGGAAAGTTGTTGCTTCCCCCCCCCCCCACCCCCTTACAAACCAGAATCGGAATCGGAAAGCTCCCAAGCCACCTCTCCTTCGGGGAGGAGAGCACTGTGCACCCGGTGCTTGGTGCCCTCACACATATCCTAGCATCATTGACCGTGGGAAGAATGCTTCTTTCCCGGCCTTTTTCCTACATCGCCTCTACGCCGGTGGTTCTTCTTCTTCTTCTTTGCGTTCATCCGGAGTGTTTTTTCAGATGTGATTGCGGTGTGTCTAGTTAGGCACCCTTGGATCGAAACCCTTAGGCCAACACATCCGGCTTTTAGCGTGCATTTTTGACCAGGTTAGCATTCCTGGGAGACTCTCACTTTTGTGGTACTGTCCACCTCCCAGCTGGTAAAGTTGGAAGAGTCGGAGACTGCACGGTCATCCCTCAAATGAAGGCAGGGACAGTCCATAGCATTTTCCGCCATCCTGGGTGGCTTCCATAATTGCAGGGCCGGCACATAGTGCCCTGGTACTGGGCACACAGAGGGAATCGTCACGTCCTGCTCATGGCTGCTTTAATTCCTCACTTCAATATATTGGGCATTTCGTTCACCCCGAGCCTTTCCCGCACAAACCAAGCTGGTCTGCAGTCAGTATCCACTAAGCGAGTTTTTCGGACATGTGCTTGTCGTTGTGTCCGTCAGAGCTGTTCCAGACACGTCGGACATTCGGAAACTACCTAGTCAGAGCTGTTCCGAACAAGAGCGGCATTCGGAAACTAGGTAGTCAGAGCTGTTCCTAGCACAAGAGACAATCGGACGAGACAATTCACTCGGACGTAATTGCGTAGTGTCAATTTTTAGTTTGCCACCCGTAGGACGACACTTCCGACTTCCGGCGGGCATTTTTTAATGAGGTTAGCCTTCCTCTGGTTTCGTAGCACGTAAGACTGTTGTGATGTCGCCAACATCTCAGCTGGTCAAGATAGAACGATCAGCGACATCGAGGTCGGCCCTCAAGGGAAGGCAGGGGCAGACCTTGGGCATTCCCTTGCTATCCAAGGAGGCTTCCATAATTGCAGAGCCGGCACATATTGCTCTGAGACTGGGCTCACCCGAGGAGTTGCCACGTCCTGCTCATGGCTGCTTTAGTTCCTCACTTCCATGTGTTGGGCAACCCGTTTGCCACTGATCGCTCAAACACACACCAGGAGTGGTCAGACTGCGAGCGACATCCACTCGGTAAGCTTTTTATTTTGACTTCAGACCACGCAATAGGTCCGCTCGCCGTGCGTTCCATTTTGCGTCATTGAGACGTTCTTCCACTTTTGTCTATACTCTCTGTGAGCTGGATACAGACAGTTTTCGTAGCCATTTCCTTCGACTGGGGCACTTTTCTGACTTTTCGTACTCGCTCACCAGGTAGGCTACATGTGCTGCCGGCTCAGCACCTTACCTTCGTGCAGCAGTGGACGAGAAACGGCCTGGCCCTCTCATCCGGGAATCTCTCATATTCCCCAGCTGAGAGCCTTCGAACATGTAATAGAACTGAGCATGTAGCTTGCTCAGTATCACGCTTCTATTTTTCGGTAGGCGGTTATCGGCCTGGCTCTCAGATGTAAGGGTTTGTGGCTTAGAGGCGTTCAGCCACAGCCCTCGACAGGGAGCCTTAAGAGTTTTGTCCGGACCAAAAGCGTCTGCCTTCGTGCACCTTTTTAAACTTTTGACTGCTATCCTCAGTCACCTGCAGAGCAGCAGGTTGTGTCTCTCTTAGTCTGGTCCCTATCCCATATGCTGTCCGATATGTAGTTTTTTCACCCATCCGCAAGCACATGGGGTCGATGGGACACGCAAGCTCCCCCACCACGGCAAGGTGGAGACACATCGGGGGAGCGCCGGTGGTTCGTTATGTACGGTTATAGATCTTCGCTGCCGCATTGCCTTCTTCGTACCTCGTTAATGGCTCATGGAGCAGCAGGAAGCCAGCTCTTCCTCTGGACTACTTGATTGTGGGTTAAGCTCCTCGACCCTCACCCCGTCTCTGCTGCGGAGTGCCGCCTTCGCAAGACGACTACCACCACCACTGGCTGGAGCTTGTACGTCGGCGTGTTCTTTCCCGTGTTTTTTGTATGAAAAAGCCTGTTAATATAGTCAAGAGCTCTGCAAGCAATGTTATCATGTCGACGTGTCTTAAGTTCTCAAACGACTTTGCGTAGTCAATAAAGACAACAATGCAGGTCTGCGTTTACCTCGATCGAATGGTTTATTCACTGATTCAATACCCAATAACAGTAGGTTTGGACCACACACATGGCGCACAATCAAATGAACAAGTATAATAATGGAAATGTCCAGTTTGCTTAAGATACCAGGATTACAGAGCAAATGACATGATAACCCTAGTATGGAAATATATCGTCCTTCTGTCACAACAAAATGTCACATTTGGCGATATATTATTCGATGGCATTGAGTGAGTTAATGTTCTCAACAACATTTGTTATACTCTTACCGTCTACAAAGTCACATTGTTCTTCTACGTTTTTGTTTTACTAAGCGTATTTTCTTTCTAACCCTTTGTTTAATGATCGCCAGCTAAATCTGTGTGTTGTTACTTATTAATGCTAATTGCTCCATGCTGATCACCTTCTAAACCTGCTATCTTTGGGGTTGCAGTAAACATAGATTTACATATGTCATGATTTACATATATAAATGAAATGTTTTTAACTGCGGTAAAGATTGTGGAATATAAGCAATTGAAAAACACAAAATGTGGGTTAGTTATTAACATCATAATTAAAATCCCTTGAAACCAGAGCCAGTTGCCTACGACATGCCTTTACTAGCAAACAGAACTACAACAACAGCAAAATCATACAGACAAGGAAACTAACTATAACATCACATAAAAACGGGAATGACAATAAAGAATGCGTGGTAAACCTTGTATTTTCTCTGAAGCGTCATTAATATCATTCGTGGGTCAATCAAAACTTTCAACATAAAAATTAGTCTTTTATATTTTGTTACACATTTAATTCACTCATCCTTTATATGGCTGCCTCCTCCCCTATTCTCAGACAAGATGTCGTGGTATCACATGCTCTGTGGCGAATGAGTAACGAATGCAATTCGTAATCCCGCAAACCGCGTTGGAAACACAGCTGCTGGCGATTTGAAAGCAGAACGCCTTGCGTTGGTTCTCATACAATGGTATGATTGAATGCCTGTCGTTCAGAAACCAAAAGTAAACTACTGAACGTAAACTTTCCAAGAAATCACAAACAGCCAGAAATGCTGGGGTCGGCTGCCACTCCCTGTAATGGATATGCAACCAACTTTTTATGTGATAATTGGAACAGTTATCTTTGGTGAGGCGAGTGATGTTAGCGCATATTGATGATGTAGCTACTCGTAACTGTTGTGGTTGTTTTTTTTTTTTTTTGCGTCGGTCAGTTTGGAGCGGAGTCGACTCTTGGTGATAATAAGTTTTGAAAAGAACTGCTCGCAGCAGTCAGTTGTTCCGAACAAAGATGCATATTTCAAATCCATCCATCCATCATGTGACATGCCGGTAAGCGTGGGTGGTCATTATTCGCCTTTTCACTCGATCACCAGAGTCGTGGAATAGCTCAGTTTTCTTGCCTCGGCCATACCACTTGGTCAAGCCATCCAGGTATTTACTGCTTTGTCTTTCCCTTGTTCTTTTCCCCTTGTTCTCTCCCCCTCGATCTTGCCAGTTGTCACCAAGTTCTCTAATATATTTCCTCTCATAACATGTCCAAAAACTTTGACTGTTTACGTCTAATTTCTCTAATAAGTTTACTATTTTCATTTGTTTCTTGTAGGAATTAGTCGTTGGTTTTTCTGTCTGTCCATAGTATTCTTTGCATTCTCAGAAACCGCATTTCCTTAGCCATCAGAAGTTTTTCACCTTGACTGTTCATTGTCCAAACTTCGCATCCATACAAAAGTACAGGCTTCAACACTCTTTGTCTCGCAGCAATTGGCATCTTTGTATTGGTCAGTATGTTTTTCATCTTGCAAAAGGCTGCCTTCGCCATGACGATTCTTGTTATAATCTCTTCAATGCATCTCCAATCAGATGTTATGACTGTTCCGAGATAATTGTACCTATTCACTTGTTTAAGAATATTCCCATTTACTTGTATATTACATTGTGGTATTTCATTCTTCCTAGTAACAACCATAATGTGTGTCTTCTTACAATTTAATTTTAACCCTAGTTGTTCACTGTGTGCAACAACTGCATCTACTAAATGTTGCAGATCCTGCTCATTGTCTGCATGCAATACTGTAGCATTTGCATATCTAATGTTATTGATGTTTCTTCCTCCAGTGGTGATTCCTTTCATATCTTGTACATTTCTGAAAATATGTTTATTATACAGGGAAAAAAGATCTGGAGACATTACACATCCCTGTCTCACACCTCTCTTAATAGGCGGATCGTACATCCTCAAAGTGGAAAATTAATCATTTCTTATGTAACGTTTATATAACACAAGTAGTGATAGGTTATTGTACCCATCTTTCAGCTCATCATTTCTTATGTAACGTTTATAGAACTCAAACAGTGATAGGTTTTTGTACCCAGTTGTCAGCTCATTACTTCTTATGTAACATTAATAGAACTGAGTGAATAGAAGTGAGTGACCAGGCAGTTAAGAAGTTTTTGTCTTACTTTAGGAAATGCTAGTTTAAATCCCATTTTTAAACAGATGTCTTGTCTATTCACTTGCAACTTTACTGAAAGCAACTTTACTGACAACAATGTTGCTTATTATCTTAAAGAACTGTAACTGCTGTGGTAAACATATTAGTATTATTGAGCCGTGTATTAATGACTATTGCACATTTTAAATGCGTTTCAACGTTTCAAAGCATATTAAATTTGTTCTGTTCATATTAAACCTGTTCATGTTACACCTGTATTAAACCTGTTCATATTAAATTATTTTTGTTGTCTAAGATTAGTCTCAAATGTGATGTGTGGATGAACTACTGTTAGTTAGTTAGTCGACAGATCATCCTCACTGTATATCGAACCATTCAGTCCATAAAAGCTCTGAACATCTACTCCAGTGGTTCTCAACATGTTTGGCCCATGCACCCCTTCACCATATGTTCAGAATGTCATCCCCCACCCCTTTCGTATTTCCTCCCTATAAATCCCCCCTCCCGCCCTACACTATATGCGTAAAAATGGAAGCTAAATTTAATAACACATACTAGAACAAGTCTAGACGTGTACATAAAACGTGTTTTGCGGGTCTACTTACGTTATAAAACGAATTTCGGAAGAGCAAAAGTACAGAACCGTAAAGTATGGAGGGAAAAACAATATCAAGCAATGTGTTCTTATATTAACGCGATTTTGAAATAATCTTAATTCCCCCTCCCCTGGAAACCCTAAATTCCCCAGCTGTTGAGAACCACTGTTTTAGACTCTTCGCTGCTTGTTGAAGTTGACGACGGAGCACCTATGACAATGTCCCGATGACTGTGATATCGATTCTTGACTCGGGGAACTCAACTCTATGTAGTAAGCCTGGTGTATCCTATACTGATTCTTACGCTAGGTCTAATATGTTGCAGTATCCTGCCACTTCTACCATGTTGTCCCCAGATCGTTCGTATCTCTGTGAATTATCTTCACTTCTTGCCCTCAAGTCGCCTCTATTTGATTTCCTCTAGACATGAATGTGTAGACCTAAATGTGTAGACAGTGACACACGTTTCCATAACTCTGAGTCAGTGTTTAGATCACAATTATGACGGAAAAGAGTCAACAAATAAAAACACAGCTAGAGGTCACAGTGTGAATAAAGATGTAAACAATTCTAGCGGTAAATTGTCAAACAGAAATCATTCACTTGAGGCAAGTCACTCGTACCGTTACATCGTTGGACCACCCAAATGTTCATTCTATCCACCTGTGCCTTCTTGTGTTTGATCACTGGATGCAGACTGTTGCAGGATTATTTACAGTGTTCAGAAACATCATAGTTAAGGCAGTACCGTGTGGTAGATTTGATGCAAGTCTTCGAAATGCCGCCACATACAATTTTTTTTCTTTAAAAATACCGCCTACTTATGAAGCCCTCTTACGGTGCGACTTGATGCGGCCGCCTTTCTGTATCATAGCACGGAACCGCCCTGGTTAAGACCGACTTCAACGAATTTTCGAGAAGAACTATGTGGGCGCGGTGAACATCCCGAAGTGAAACATCATCATGTGTGTGACCCACGTAGGAATAGACAGAACACCCATGTGTGACCCACGTAGGAATAAACACATGATCATTGTGTGCAAGACAGCAGTGACTGGTTGTAGAGAATTATCACTTCAATATTCCAGCTTCAGGTAAGTGCTCAGTATTTCCTTATGTTGTAGAATGCAAGTAACGTATTGTATGTACGTTGTAGTATGTAAGCAAAGTATAACTTGTACGTTGTAGAATTTCAGTAACGTATTAAATGTATTTTGTAAAATGTACGTAAGATATTACCTGTATGTTGTAAAATGTACGTAAGATATTACCTGTATGTTGTAAAATGTACGTAAGATATTACCTGTATGTTGTAAAATGTACATAAGGTATTACCTGTATGTTGTAGAATGTATGTAAGATACTACCTGTATGTTGTAGAATGTATGTAAGATATTACCTGTATGTTGTAGCATGTATGTAAAGTATTACCTGTATGTTGTAGCATGTATGTAAAGTATTACCTGTATGTTGTAGCATGTATGTAAGATATTACCTGTATGTTGTAGAATTATGTAAAGTATTACCTGTATGTTGTAGCATGTATGTAAGATATTACCTGTACATTGTAGCATGTATGTAAGATATTACCTGTATATTGTAGCATGTATGTAAGATATTACCTGCATATTGTAGCATGTATGTAAGATATTACCTGTATATTGTAGCATGTATGTAAGATATTACCTATATATTGTAGCATGTATGTAAGATATTACCTGTATATTGTAGCATGTATGAAAGATATTACTTGTATATTGTAGAATGTATGAAAGATATTACCTGTATATTGTAGAATGTATGTAAGATATTACCTGTATATTGTAGAATGTATGTAAGATATTACCTGTATATTGTAGAATGTATGTAAGATATTACCTATATGTTGTAGAATGTATGTAAGATATTACCTATATGTGTAGAATGTATGTAAGATATTACCTGTATAGTTGTAGAATGTATGTAAGATATTACCTAGTATGTGTAGAATGTATGTAAGATATTACCTGTATGTTGTAGAATGTATGTAAGATATTACCTATATGTTGTAGAATGTATGTAAGATATTACCTGTATATTGTAGCATGTATGTAAGATATTACCTGTATATTGTAGAATGTATGTAAGATATTACCTATATGTTGTAGAATGTATGTAAGATATTACCTGTATATTGTAGAATGTATGTAAGATATTACCTGTATGTTGTAGAATGTATGTAAGATATTACCTGTATGTTGTAGAATGTATGTAAGATATTACCTGTATATTGTAGCATGTATGTAAGATATTACCTGTATGTTGTAGAATGTATGTAAGATATTACCTGTATGTTGTAGCATGTATGTAAGATATTACCTGTATGTTGTAGCATGTATGTAAAGTATTACCTGAATGTTGTAGAATGTATGTAAGATATTACCTGTATATTGTAGAATGTATGTAAAGTATTACCTGTATGTTGTAGAATGTATGTAAGATATTACCTGTATTTGTAGAATGTATGTAAGATATTACCTGTATGTTGTAGAATGTATGTAAGATATTACCTGTATGATTGTAGCATGTATGTAAGATATTACCTGTATGATTGTAGCATGTATGTAAGATATTATCTGTATGTGTAGCATGTATGTAAGATATTACCTGTATGTTGTAGCATGTATGTAAGATATTACCTGTAGGTTGTAGAATGTATGTAAGATATTACCTGTATGTTGTAGCATGTATGTAAGATATTACCTGTATATTGTAGCATGTATGTAAGATATTACCTGTAATGTTGTAGAATGTATGTAAAAGTATTACCTGTATGTTGTAGAATGTATGTAAGATATTACCTGTATGTTGTAGAATGTATGTAAGATATTACCTGTATGATGTAGAATGTATGTAAGATATTACCTGTATATTGTAGCATGTATGTAAGATATTATCTGTATGTTGTAGCATGTATGTAAGATATTACCTGTATGATTGTAGAATGTATGTAAGATATTACCTGTATGTTGTAGAATGTATGTAAGATATTACCTGTATGTTGTAGCATGTATGTAAGATATTACCTGTATATTGTAGCATGTATGTAAAGTATTACCTGAATGTTGTAGAATGTATGTAAGATATTACCTGTATATTGTAGAATGTATGTAAAGTATTACCTGTATGTTGTAGCATGTATGTAAGATATTACCTGAATGTTGTAGAATGTATGAAAAGTATTACCTGTATGATGTAGAATGTATGTAAGATATTACCTGAATGTTGTAGAATGTATGAAAAGTATTACCTGTATGATGTAGAATGTATGTCAGATATTACCTGTATGTTGTAGAATGTATGAAAAGTATTACCTGTATGATGTAGAATGTATGTAAGATATTACCTGAATGTTGTAGAATGTATGAAAAGTATTACCTGTATGATGTAGAATGTATGTAAGATATTACCTGTATGTTGTAGAATGTATGAAAAGTATTACCTGTATGATGTAGAATGTATGTAAGATATTACCTGAATGTTGTAGAATGTATGTAAAGTATTACCTGTATGATGTAGAATGTATGTAAGATATTACCTGAATGTTGTAGAATGTATGTAAAGATATTACCTGTATGATTGTAGAATGTATGTAAGATATTACCTGAATGTTGTAGAATGTATGTAAAGATAGTACCTGTATGATTGTAGAATGTATGTAAGATATTACCTGTATGTTGTAGAATGTATGAAAGATATTACCTGTATGATGTAGAATGTATGTAAGATATTACCTATATGTTGTAGAATGCTATGTAAGTATATTACCTATATATTGTAGAATGTATGTAAGATATTACCTGTATGTTGTAGAATGTATGTAAGATATTACCTGTATGTTGTAGAATGTATGTAAGATATTACCTGTATGTTGTAGATGTATGTAAGTATTACCTGAATGTTGTAGAATGTATGAAAAGTATTACCTGTATGATGTAGAATGTATGTAAGATATTACCTGAATGTTGTAGAATGTATGAAAAGTATTACCTGTATGATGTAGCATGTATGTAAGATATTACCTGAATGTTGTAGAATGTATGAAAAGTATTACCTGTATGATGTAGAATGTATGTAAGATATTACCTGAATGTTGTAGAATGTATGAAAAGTATTACCTGTATGATGTAGAATGTAGGTAAGATATTACCTGAATGTTGTAGAATGTATGAAAAGTAGTACCTGTATGATGTAGAATGTATGTAAGATATTACCTGTATGTTGTAGAATGTATGAAAAGTATTACCTGTATGATGTAGAATGTATGTAAGATATTACCTATATATTGTAGAATGCATGTAAGTTATTACCTATATATTGTAGAATGTATGTAAGATATTACCTGTATGTTGTAGAATGTATGTAAGATATTACCTGTATGTTGTAGCATGTATGTAGGATATTACCTGAATGTTGCAGAATGTATGTAAGATATTACCTGTATGTTGTAGCATGTATGTAAAGTATTACCTGTATGTTGTAGAATGTATGTAAGATATTACCTGTATGTTGTAGAATGTATGTAAAGTATTACCAGTATGTTGAAGCATATATGTAAGATATTACCTGTATGATGTAGAATGTATGTAAGATATTACCTGTATGTTGTAGAATGTATGTAAGATATTACCTGTATATTGTAGAGTGTATGTAAAGTATTACCTGTATGATGTAGAATGTATGTAAGATATTACCTGTATGTTGTAGAATGTATGTAAGATATTACCTGTATGTTGTAGAATGTATGTAAAGTATTACCTGAATGTTGTAGAATGTATGTAAAGTATTACCTGTATGTTGTAGCATGTATGTAAGATATTACCTGTATGTTGTAGAATGTATGTAAGATATTACCTGTAGGTTGTAGAATGTATGTAAGATATTACCTGTATGTTGTAGAATGTATGTAAGATATTACCTGTATGTTGTAGCATGTATGTAAAGTATTACCAGTATGTTGTAGCATGTATGTAAGATATTACCTGTATGATGTAGAATGTATGTGAAGTATTACCTAATGTTGTAGAATGTATGTAAAATATTACCTGTATGTTGTAGAATGTATGTAAGATATTACCTGTATGTTGTAGAATGTATGTAAGATATTACCTGTATGTTGTAGAATGTATGTAAGATATTACCTGTATGTTGTAGAATGTATGTAAGATATTACCTGTATGTTGTAGAATGTATGTAAGATATTACCTGTATGATGTAGAATGTATGTAAGATATTACCTGTATGTTGTAGAATGTATGTAAGATATTACCTGTATGTTGTAGAATGTATGAAAGATATTACCTGTATGTTGTAGCATGTACGTAAAGTATTACCAGTATGTTGTAGCATATATGTAAGATATTACCTGTATGTTGTAGAATGTATGTAAGATATTACCTGTACGATGTAGATTGTATGTAAAGTATTACCTATATGTTGTAGCATGTATGTAAGATATTACCTGTATATTGTAGAATGTATGTAAGATATTACCTGTAGGTTGTAGAATGTATGTAAGATATTACCTGTATATTGTGGAAATTATGTAAGATATTACCTGTATGAACTGCGTCCGTAACCCCTTTGCGATAGGGGTAGATTAATACAAGAAGTTCGACCTAATTGCATCGGGGCTTATCCCATATCGAACCGCTGCTTTCCGCCGAACGTCCTGCCGAAAGTGTCGCACAGAGTGCCAACTCCGTAGCTCCAGAGACGACCTTCAGACGTGAAAAAACTGCACTCGAGTCGACCCGCAGGGGTCTATGAAATATCTGCACTCGAGTCGACCCGCAGGGGTCTCTGAAATATCTGCACTCGAGTCGACTCCCAAGGGTCTGCAAAATTTGCACTCGCCAGCCGAATGACAGAGACCGACAGCCAACCGACTTTCGTACACTATGATTGCGGCTTGATCACATGGCCACGGCGACCCTCACACTGGGTCAACCTTACAACCCAGGTCAATGATAAATATCCCCATGTAGAGGTGTATTCGAATACATAACCACGGGCCGGCACGCAAAGATGCTGGTCACTGAATTTATGCTAAACTCTGACCTGAGGTACAACTCTTTTTGTGGAAAAGGCACAAAAGGACATTTGAAAATCATAAACTGGATAGAGAAATTAGACGTAGACAGTCACAATGTTTTAGGCACGTTACGAGAAGAAATAGATTAAAGAACTTGGTGACAACTGGCAATATTGAGGGGAAAGGACCAGCGCAAGACGTCCAGGTAAATATTTAGATGGCGTGGCCACATGAGATGGTCGAGACAAAAACACAGAGCTGATCCACGACTCTGGTGATAGTGTGAGATGACGAAACATTACCGAGTGATTATTGGCACGGCACATGCTTAAAACATCAGATCATAAATGTACAGGTCGGAAATATTTTGGAATTGGAAATCTAAAAGTGTAGGTAGAGTAGACCGTTGGTCAGGCCTGATTGTAAGATTAGAGAATTGACCCATAACATAATCATTTATGGCGTATGTTTTCTGATTTACACACATTTGGAGCTGGACCGTTATTACGAATTTCGTTCCCTGTGTTGAGAGATTCTCCTTGAGTCATCCATGGGAGTAGAAAGGTGCGTTCATGGGGTGATCAAGGGAGTAGAATAGGGCAATCATGGGGTGATCATAGGAGTAGAAATGGGCAATTATGTTGTGATCATTGTAGTATGTAGTGACACTTATGTGGTGAGATGGGAGTAGATAGGGGCACTCATGGGGTGATCATCCATTTCGTTTGTTTGTGCCAATCAACCATCTCCTTACATGGGATATTTTTTTTTAAATTGAGTTGCGTATGCTTTACAGTGTATGGGCTAGTGTTTGTCTGTTTGTGATTTATTAAGCAAGTTTACGTTGAGTAGTTTGCCACTGCTTTCTGAACTAGCGACGCACATGCCACTGTTAAAAACCAACACAAAACGGGTTGCTTCCAAATCGTCTGCAGATTTTTGTGAATGCGGTCTGCGGGATTGTGCACAGATGGGGGAACATGGGATATACTCTGAATGGCGCTTGAGTGTCAGACGATGAGCGAACGCATCTTGTGGTTTCAATAGCACAAGTGGCTTGACCACTCACGATGCTCAAACTCAAGGGAGATTGTATGACATTGACTGATATTTGAAAACACACTAACAGATGAAACAACATACTTAAGTAAGCTTGGGTGTGGATAATAAATGTAAAAGCAGATTGATTTGATGCGAGAGTTGCTTATATGTATTTAATAGTAACGGTGTCCATGAATACAATAAAATATCACATATTGGCAACCATATAACGACTATTAATTTACACCACTTGTCCTCAGATTTGCACACCGAAGACCAATAGCTACAGCACCGAAAGCCACTGTCTGCGGCTCGTCTTGTGCCTACACAACCGTGTCTCCGATGAAGAACTTTGTAGCAACTCCATACAGCCAGTTCCAATAGTACTGTGACATATATGCATATATTATGCAGTCTGCATAATGACCACTGCGATGGAGGGGCTATCAAAACCTAGCACAGCCGATCCCACCTACACAATGATGCCCACGATTGAGAGCTCTTCGCAAGCCAGTACAGCATGCTCCACCTGCATAGTTATGTCTACAATGAAGAGCTTTATACCAACCAAGAACAGCCGACCCCACCTGTGCAACGACTTTTGTGATGAGTTTGCTGACAATCTTGTACTGCTTGTACCATTTAGCAATGAAGAGGAGAGTACGTCAAGCCCCATCTGTACAATGACTGCAATGGAGATCGCAATGAGAGTCCAGTACAACCTCTACCACCCACATAATAAAGTGTATTTTCAAATGGAAACTGTGAAGAAGTATCAATAAATCAAGACAATGCCATCTCCGAGATGATGTATCTTTCTTCTTGTAGCGCGTCTACCTGTCTTGATGTTTCCTAGCAGCTGTGTTCAGTTAGAAGATACATCATTTTGTCTAATTAACAGTTCCACGTCGTGTGTATTGAATATGACCATATATAGTTCTCATTGTTTGACCTGATGTGTGGTGATTTATATACACATAACCAATACGTTCACTGTGTGACCTGGTGTTTTGTGAATTATATACACATAGCCAACTTTCTTACTTTTTGAGCTGACGTGTGGTGATTTATATACATATCACCAATATCCCCACTGACTGACATAATGTATGGTGATTCATATATATATATATATATATATATATATATATATATATATATATATATATATATATATATATATATATATATATATATATATATATATATATATATATATATATATATATATATATATATGGCGTGATGTGCTTGTGATTTGTAAACATATCACCAATATTCTCACTGTTTGACCAGATGTGTGGTGATTTGTATACACATAAACAATATTCTCACGGTTTGACCGATGTGTGGTGATTTATATACACATAACCCCAATATTCTATTTTAATTAAAACAATGTACAATTTATTACCAATCATAATCATCATTAAGTGCCCTGCCAGTTGGCGTAGGCGTTCTTGGCTCTCCACAGATCTCGGTCTTTTGTTTTCTGGATCAACTCTGCTGATGATACTCCTTCATGACACCGTCTCAATCCATCCAGAAAAATTTCTCTTAGTCTGCCTCTGTTTCTCTTCCCTCGATCTTTCCAGTTGTCACGATGTTCTCCAATGCCTCTCTTCACATCACATGACCGAAGAAAGCTGTTTGTCTCTTTCTTATTGTTGTATATAATGTTCTAGTTTAATTAGCTTTGTTCAGGCAATCATTGTTATTTACCCTGGCAGTCCAAGGAATTCACAACATTCGTCTCAGGAACCACATCCCTGTTGCTTCTACTTTCTTCTTAATGTGTTCATTTACATTCCAAGATTCACTGCGATACAGCAAAACTGGTTCTATATATCATTTCAGAACTCTCTTTCTTACATTCAGTGATAGTAACTTATTGCATAAGATTAAGATACTCTTCATTTTCTTAAATTCGGCTTTTGCTTGCCCCATTCTGCTCTTAATCTCTGCTATACATCTTCCATTTGATATTATCATAGTTATGTTATTACCAATAGTTGACACATTTCAATATTTACCCGTAGCTATAATAAGTTACCTTCGTGATATTTATCACGTAATTAATGTTTGCCTGTGGATCTATAAATATGTCAGGCTAGCACCATATATATATATATATATATATATATATATATATATATATATATATATATATATATATATATATATATATATATATATATATATATATATATATTATATATATAGGGTAGTGTCCTTTATAGCTAGTCAGACCGTTATCATTTTGAAATGTCACTGGAAAGCAAACACAAGTATGGCATTAAAGAGAGCAGCCTATTTCTCCAGAAACCAATCTCACGGCAGTCGCCTACTTGAAACCACAACCAACAACTATCTGTCGGTTACTCTCAAGATTCAGTCTTGCTACCTTGGTTCCCGTTTATTTTTTTTAATGGTTAAACGAGTAGTCTACCCATGGGAATCCAGCAGGCCAGTGAAGTGCAGGTGGTCTCTTAAATTATCTTTTAGAATGGATATCCGTTACCAACAATCATTAGTGAAGGCACATGCACAAGGCTGACAGACAGATCAAATGTCTGGCAGACAGGGATAATTTCTAGCGGAAGTACTGTCAGTGCATCACTTTCCAAATTAAATGAAAGTATGATCTCGCAGTCCCCGCCCCCGTGACTTTGTCACTTTGCCGCTGATGGATATCGGTTGTCTGACGCCTGGGCATACACAGTAGACAAGGGATGCCCTGTTCGCTGTCTTGACCTGCAGCAATGTTTATAGAATGCTATAGCCCAGGCTTTCGTTCACGGTATTGGTTTATGGTCTGGGACTGTCTGGAGCAGGGGCTTAGGGTACGGCATACTCAAACTCCTTGTCTCGGACCAGCCTGCAGGCATCATCAGACAAACCGAGAGATCTATAGAGCCGGGACGTGACATTCACATCTCGAACAATCCTGCAGGCTAGAGAACCGGACTTGGAGGGGACAGATAGCCGAAACGAGTCAGCTCCTGACTTGATCACCAGCCATCAAGCAATAGCAGCCACTAAGGGAAGTGCTGTGCTGGACGGAAGCCAGGGATATAGCGGCCTCGCTGTTGCAGGTCATGGGCTCAGAAGTCAGCACCGGACGAAAGCCTTGTTGAAGGACCAAGCCGGGATCCCACCCTTTCCCCGCTGGTCATCTGCCCTGTGAAAAGTAAATTATCTAGTGTAAACAGAGCCTGAGTGTTGTTACAATTATCACAATGCATTTCCTCTCATTTGTCAAATATATATATATTTATATATATATACATACACACAATTTGTTGCATTCGATAGCCAGAGTAACTAACGACGATTGCCTGACAAATGCTTATGAAACTTTAACAATATATACAACAATAAGGTAGAGACAAACAGCTTTTTTTAGTCATGTGATGAGAATACAGGGATTGGCGAACATCGTGACAACTGGAAAGATCGAAGGGAAGAGAGGCAGGCGCAGATCTAGAGAAATGATACTGGATGCATTCAGACGGTGTCATGGAGGAATATCATCAGCAGCATTGATCCAGAACACCAATGACCGAGATCTTTGGAGAGACATCAACGCCTGCTGGCATGGCACTTGATGATCATATTAATATTTACTAATACATAAAATACTGAATAAAACCATAGACCATGGAGAGTCTGAAAAGACTTGGGTGAGAGACACATACGTCATGGAGAAATAGAAAAGTGAATCATTCAGCGTGTATCGCTGACGACACCTGTTCTGTGTTGTTGACTATTCTTCTGTGGCCTCCTACACAGCGCTTTTGTCTGGTTTCATCCCTTTTGACTGTTCCTGCGGTCTGGTCAAATGAATGTTGTGAAGATGTATTGTTCTTGATATGTTGACAAATGACATAAAGTGAATTTTCACTATATATTCACTTCACCTGAAGTGGCGTGTAGAAAATACCACATGCCACTTCATGTGGCGTGAAAGTGTTTGTGTTATTTTTATAGCATAAACCAATTTATGTATGTTTATAAATGTCCTGAGACAAGTAGAACTGTTAATGGGGAAGTAAGCTTGAAATCGTCCGGACAGCAGGCAAACTGGATGGCAAAAGAGCAAGCGCAGTCGGCATGCCGCCCTGCGGAAAGAGACCAAGCTATATGGAATAAAACCCGGTGCAATGAAGTCGATCCTCGAACCTTTTAAACGCCTTTGTTTAAATATCCTGTCAGTCACAGGCGTTTGTTACTTTAACTCAGTGCTTCTCAACCTTTTTTGGCCCGTGCACCACTTCACCATATTTTCAGAACGTCATTCCCCGCCCCTTTTCGTATTTCCTCCCTATAAATTCCCCCTCCCCCCGCCTCTACACAGTTTACGTAAAAATTGAAGCTAGATTTAATAACACACACTAGAACACGTCTGGACGTCTACATAAAACGTGATTTGCAGGTCTACATACGTTATAAAATGAATTTCACAAGGGCGAGAAGTACAGAACCGTAAAGTATGGAAGGAAAAACAACGTAATCTGTTTTTGTATTAACGTGATCCTGAAATAATCTTCTTGAAATAATCTAATAAAATCTAGCACAGCTATAAACCCCACTTTACTACCCCCCCCCCCCCCCCCTCCGGAAACCCTAAAATTCCCCACCGGTTGAGAACCACTGATCTACTCAGTACATCCCGCAGCGTGTAGCGCCTAACGACACAATTCTCATCTCTCATCTCATCATGTTCCTCTTGTACCTTGCGGTGTTGAGGTGAAGTATAAACGGCGTGAGACTGCCCGCTTATGGGCTTCATGTATCGATATTCCCATGGACTCTGTTATTCCCTGTGTCCATCGTTTACGTGGTCGGCCTCTTCCTCTGATTCCCTCTGGTCTGTACATCATTGCTTGTTGTGGTATACTGTTAGTTGGTAACCTACTTGCATGGCCAAACCATTTGACTTGCTGCCTTCTAATAAAATCTAGCACAGCTATAAACCCCACTTTAGTCCATTTAGTCTTCATTTCTGATCTTATCTCTTCTTGATACATTGAGTATTATTATATACTAGCTGACCCGAACCGGCTTCGCCCAGTCCCTGATGGGAGCATCTCATTTAATTCATATAAGTAGTCATATAAGCTCCCGTTCCCGTTCTCGACTATCTGTCTGTCTGTCTGTCTGTCTGTCTGTCTGTCTGTCTGTCTGTCTGTCTGTCTGTCTGTCTGTCTGTCTGTCTGTCTGTCTGTCTGTCTGTCTGTCTGTCTGTCTGTCTGTCTGTCTGTCTGTCTGTCTGTCTGTCTGTCTGTCTGTCTGTCTGTCTGTCTGTCTGTCTGTCTGTCTGTCTGTCTGTCTGTCTGTCTGTCTGTCTGTCTGTCTGTCTGTCTGTCTGTCTGTCTGTCTGTCTGTCTGTCTGTCTGTCTGTCTGTCATTAGAAAGAGCACTTGAACTATCTTTACATCTTCCCCCAACAATTAACTTGGGTAAATGGAGCGGTGGCAGCAGCAGCAGTAGCAGAAGGAAAAGAAGGAGGAGGAGGAGGATGGGGAGGAGAGGAGGAGAGTGAGGAGGAAGGGGAGGAGGAGGAGGAGGAATTGAAGGATGAGGGGGAGGAGGGAGGAAGGGGAGGAGGAGGAAAGAGGAGGAGAAGGAATAAGAGGAGAAGGAGGAGGAGAGGGGAGGGGAGGAGCGCAGGAGGAGGAGGAGAGGGAGGAGGAAGAGGAGTTGGGAATAGGGGGAGAGAGGGGATGGGAGGAGGAGGAGGGGAGGAGGAGCAGGAGGAAGACGGGAGGAGGAGATGAGAGGAGGAGGGAGGAGGTAAAGGGGAGGATGAGGGGGAGGAGGAGGGGAGGAGTGGCAGGAGGAGGAGGGGAGGGGGATGAGAGAGGTGGAGGAGGAGGGGGAGATGAAGAGGGGGAGGAGGGGGAGGGGAGGAGATGAGAGGAGGAGGAGGGAGGAGGTAAAGGGGAGGATGAAGGGGAAGAGGGGGAGGAGGAGGGCAGGAGGAGGAGGGGAGGGGGATGAGAGAGGTGGGGGAGGAGCGGCAGGAGGAGGAGGGATGAATGGAGGAGGAGGTGGAGGAGGAGGGAGGAGGGGAGGGGGAGGAGGAGAAAGACGGGGGAGGAGGAGGGGAGGAATGGCAGGGGGAGGAGGAGGAGGAGGAGGAAGTGGCGGAGGCGGAGGGTAGGAGGACGGGAGGAGGAGCAGGAGGAAGACGGGAGGAGGAGAGGAGGAGGGGAGGGGAGGAGGAGGGGAAGGGGAGGAGGATGTGGGGGATGGGAGGAGGAGGAGCAGGAGGAAGACGGGAGGAGGAGGAGAAGGGGGAGGAGGTGAGGAAGAGGGGGAGGAAGGGGAGGGGAGGAGAGGAATGATGAGTGGAGGAGGAGGGAGGAGGTAAAGGGGATGGGGAGGAGGAGGGGAGGAAGACGGGGAGAAGTGGCAGGAGGAGGAGGAGTGGAGATGAGAGGGAGGAAGAGGAGGGGGAGGGGAGGAGGAGAGAGGTGGGGGAGGAGAGGGAGGAGGGGAGATGAAGAGGGGGAGGAGGAGCAGGAGGAAGACGGGAGGAGGAGGAGGGCGGGAGGGTGAGGAGGAGGAGGGGATGAGGAGGAGGATGGGAGGAGGAGCAGGAGGAAGACGGGAGGAGGTGAGGAGAGGAGGGGAGAGGGATGATGAGAGGAGGAGGAGGGAGGAGGTAAAGGGGATGGGGAGGAAGACGTGGAGGAGTGGCAGGAGGAGGAGAAGGAGTGGAGATGAGAGGGAGGGGGAGCGGCAGGAGGAGGGGAGAGAGGAGGAGTTGGGAAGAGGGGGAGGAGGATGAGGAGGAAGACGGAGGAGGAGGAGGATGGAAGAGGAGGAGAAGGGGAGGAGGAGGGTGAGGAAGAGGGGGAAGAGAGTTATGATGAGGGGGGAGGAGGAAGTGGAAGAGGCGGAGGGGAGGAGGACGGGCGGAGGAGGAGGACGGCAGAAGGAGCAGGAGGAAGACGGGAGGAGGGGGTGGAGGAGGACGGGAGAAGGAGGAGGAGGGGAAATGAGGGGGAGGAAGGAGGATCGGGGAAGAGGGGAGGAGGAGAAAGGGGAGGGGATGAGGAGGAGGATTATAACGCATATGCCTGTAGATAACTGTAGCGAAAAGGTCCACCTATTTGAGAAATATGCAGCAATTTTACATATATAGCAATGCTGTTAGAAGTTATGTCCCCTCACTATATATACATTATAATGTAAATTAAAATATTAAATAATATTAAGTAAATAACTGTTTGTACACTAATAAACTATGACAGTTGGTAGAACGGGAATGAGAGGAAGACGTGTAGAAAATTTGATCTCAATCGGATGGATCGTTCGTGAACGCATAAATAACATGCAGACATACATTCTATTTTATATATATAGATATATTATACAATGTTGTATATTTATGTTATAAACAAGAGTGGGGACAGGACACAACTGTGTCGTACTCCGGATCTTATGGTGAAGGGTTCTGAGTGTCCTCCAGTTGCTCTCACTATGCATTCACTGTTGTTGTATAAGCTTCTACATAGGTTCATTAGATATGTACTCACTCCATATTGTTTAAGGATTTCCCACAGCTTGTTTCTATCTACTCTATCAAATGCCTTTTCTTGGTAGAGAAAAGCTAAGTAGAGTGTTTCATTGAATTCTATTGATTTTTCTATAAGTTGTCTAAGAGAAAAGATGGCATCTGTGCGTCCTTTGTTTTTCCTAAATCCAAGTTGTGTTTCGCTTAGCTGGGGTTCTATAGTAGTTCGTAATCTTTTCTCAAGAATTTTGCAAACTATTTTCTAAATATGACTCAAAAGTATTGTGTGCAGTTTCTTTTGCTCCCTTTTTTCCAAACTGGATAATTATGGCATTTCCCAAGTCTGGTGGTGTCTGTTGTTCTACCCAAACGTGGTTGAATAGTCTATGTAGCCATGCTATTCCTACTTCGCGTGCTGCTTTAATTAGTTCATTTTGTATTTCATTTTGTCCCGGTGATTTGTTCAATTAGAATAATCTGACGGCTTCTATCATTTCTTCTTTCAGTATGTCTGGTTCTAGCTCTTCGGTGGCATGTGTGTTGGTTTCTTGAATTCCTGTGACATCTGATGGGATGTTGAGAAATTGTTCGAAGTACTGTTTCCATCTTATTATGATTTGTTTTTGTTCACTTATTGGTTCTCCATTTTCGCTGTTAATTATTTCAATTGGGTCAAAGGGTTCTCCTCTGGTTCTCATTGCACTTATTTTTTGTAGACACAGTTCTGTGTGGGTTTATTAATTTTCTTTGGCTTCCTGCATAGTGTTCTTGTTTGGCCACACCTCGTGTAACTTGCAGTTCTCGCAATCTGACCATGGTTGTAGATTCAGTCATCACTTGGTTCTCGCAAACGACTTACTTCTTGTAGAGCATCCAGTATATCAGCTGGTCCATGGCTCACCCGCCCTCCACGGTAGCCTGTCAACCTGCTCATTTCTTTGTACTCCCTCATATGACAGCATAGAAATCAGAAGGGTAGAATGTTAGACGGGTCTCCGTGTATATTTCTTAACATTTTGAAAATGAAGTTCGTTCGTTCGCCCTTTCTCCCCAATGTACACAAGCGTTGGGTAACATTAAGACTTATTCTATGTTCAACTCTACCCAACACTGGAAGTTGAAATGATTTACCGGAATATATACGCCAGTATGACATTCACTCGACACCATAGTACTAAAAGATTTACTTGAACTGTCATATTACTGGGCAATGTCGATCTAAACCAAGAATAAATTGTGTCAATGGATACAAAGAAGTTAATTGCATATCTTTTACAGGACGTTATAGTCAACACCAGTATTTTTTGCTGTAGTGATTCCTTGGCAAGTTTACGTTCAGTAATGTGCCATAGCTTTCTGAACGACCGGCACCCATACCCTTTCGTTAAAAAAAAAATCGCGCGAAGCTGTTATTCGAACGCGCGTATACGAGATCACAAGCTGCGTCCGTAAACCCATCGCCACGGTGCCAGCTTGTCAATGGATGTAACATCTTTTTTTTTTAAATTACATTCCTCGTGAAGAAACAGGGATGATCATCTGTGATCACATAATACAGAAGAAACAAAGCTTGGTCTACCCACATCAACACTTGAGAGATTTATATTGCATGTACGTACCCCCTTAAATTTAATTTCGTTAATCAATCTTATCGCCAAATTCAAGAAGTTGAACAATAGCCTTAACTATTACCTCTGTATTCAAAGAAGGGTTCGCCAGATGGCGAGGGGCACTGGTAATAGGGAAAGCTAAGCCCCATGCAAAAATCAGTCAAATCAACTTACTAGTAGTAGTATCAATATGTAGTAGTAACAATACGCGTGCTCGAATACAAAAGCGAGAGAACAAGAAAAAAAACACTGCATGTCATGTTTTAAAGTCAGAAACAGATGCAACAATTCACTTCATATGATTATAACTGCAGCATGCCCCTGATGAGATGCGGTAAAATATGCTGGGCTTCATACTGTGCAATCTCTAGTCTGTGTCTTCTTTGATTAAATACACAAAGGAAATGCATTCATGCCAGGACACAAGAGACTAAAGCTATGATTGTCACTAAACATGATTACAGTTCAACATGTTGACATTCATATCAATAATGACATTTTGAACAGGTTTTTCATGTTTGCTTTTTAATTATCATTTTATCGCACAACTAGCCGACCTCACAATCCAATCAATCATCCAACCAGCCACCCATCCAACCAACCAGCCAACATCACAACAATGAACCATCCAACCAACCATCCAGCCTACAAACCAACCATCCGACTTCAAAACAAATCAACCACCCACACAACCAACCAACCATCCAACCAACCACACAAGCAACTATTTTTATTTTCCGTCTTCACAGGAAAGCAGCTACAGAAGCCAAGTGATCAAGTGCTGCTGTGTCCTCTGTGTTGTGGCGATCATCGCCGTGCCTATAGTGACACAGATCATGACATACTCCGAGAAGACACAATCCTTCCTCCCAGCAAGTTGGTCGACAGAGCTTACTCTGCTCACAAACAAAGATACCTTCTTGCGGAACCTGTCTTCATTCAAGTCTATAGTACAATCAGCACAACTCCCCTCACTGACTTCGGTGTCTAGAAACAGAACAGGTAAATACAAGTGTACAAACAACTTTTATGTCTCAGGCGGGCGCGTTAACAAAGTTCATAAATACCTGAGCTGATAATGACAGAGAGAGCGAGGTCGGGTAGTTATTTTGTAAGAAAACAAAGTTCCTGTGGAATGTCAAACTAGAAAAACCGAACTCGCGATGATTGTACGTGAGTTTCCAGACCAAATAACCCGTGAATTCTCGAATTGGCTAAGAACAGGGTCAGTCCGATTATACTTTTTTTCTACGAGCAGTATGAACATCCCTACCGGCTTCCTAGGCCGGTCGCAGGTTTAGGACAGAAAAATATGACCAAGGGGAGTCGTCCCCCTTACAAGCCAGTCCGGTTGGCCCATGGCCTAGCTGGTCATGGTTTCCCGGTCTACACTGCGGGGTGATAGGCTGCGGGTCATCGGCAGGCTACTAATTTTCACTTTTCACCCCTCCCGAGATAGGCTAACCGATCCTAATCTTACTGGCTGCAGGGTCAGTCGCAGTCCACAGCTTTAACTCCACACCGTAAGGAACAAGAAGAACAAGATGAGATAGCTAAGAACAGGATTGGAGTGGAAAGTCGATAGGCCAGGAACTCCATAAAAAATAAATATTTAACTCTGCTCGAAGTCAAATGTCTTAGCATATTCTGTTCCCTTCTGACGTCCAGTTGTGCCACAATGCTTGGTATTCAACTGCTTAAACCAACCGGAATGTTTCCTTAGAAGCTATTCATAGATTGCTTGTTTAGCTCCTTATGTCCGATACTTTCAAGGATTGTAGAAAGATCTGTTACTTACTTTTCCATGGTTCCGTCGTCCTGCTACTGAGATGAGTGCACGGAGTGACCCTTGAGCTGGGGATTTCAGGTAGAGTGATTTTACATCCGTCTCGGTTGTTTGTGTCGTGAACTGCATGTTCGGGAAAATGGCTGCCGCCGTTTGCTGAACTATCTGGGTTTACTTTATGCAGTAATTTGTGGCTGCTGGTTTTCTAGTGACTGCCGCTTCCATCGACGATGAACTATGTTTTTCGTGGCGGAATTTTGTGTTGGCATTCTGGCATCGGCATTATTCACAGTGTACCTGTGTGGGCTGTCGCCTTGTCGATTGGCTGGCTCTGCAAAACCTGGTGGAGTATTAATGCATGACAAGACAGACGTGGTTGCGGTCTTGTGGGAGCACGTGTACACCTCGGAAGGGCAAATGGATCAACATAGTATGGCAAGAATGAGACAGCGAGGAGTGACGAGGGGATCTGGCCGGCGCTGGGCGCTCAGAGGAAAGGCGAGACGGACATATAATCAGATTGCTACTGGAACTATTGTTGTTGGAACTCTTCGTTGGCTGATGAGAATGGGGACGGAGCGCCTATGGAAATGCCCCGAATGCTGTGATGTCGGTTCATAGATCAATCAATCAATCAATCAATCAATCGCCTTGTCGAGACTCCTGTCTGTTCCGCTTTTCACATGGGGTAGATAGGAGCATTTTGTGTGATATTCACTGACACAGGAATGGAACATTATTTGGCATCCCTTTGCCGTAAAGTTTGAACCGCGACTGACTAACTAATATACTTTTCCCTTAGTATGAACCTGCTCTGATATGTAAAGTGTTGGAACCATCACACGTTGTCCGCTTGCGTGACCTGGAGGAAGAGAGAACAGATAGCCAGTCTTTCCCTCCCGTAGCGAACGCTGAGAGATCATATCGAACGCTCATCCGGCTGTGCTCATGTTAATGTCTGTGTAAAACCCTAACCGTTACACCAAAACACCCGCTACGTACTTACCTTTTTATTCATCTTCTTCTTCTTGTTCGCTCGCTTGAACTCAAGCGTAGTCCTTACACACTGTTGAAATAATTAAACATATTTTTTTGGCGTGGGGCGGGGAGAGAGAGAGAGAGAGAGAGAGAGAGAGAGAGAGAGAGAGAGAGAGAGAGAGAGAGAGAGAGAGAGAGAGAGAGAGAGAGAGAGAGATCCGTAAGAAGTTTTCTGCTTTGGTTCTGTTGTCTGATAGGGCCAAACATTTATTAGGTTTGAATGTACGGGGGAATAGACAGCCAATCTTTCTCTTATTTACTTTATTTCTTATTCTTATTGTTAATGCCGTGAGTGTTTCGATATTACGTCTGTCCACAGCCTTCTGTCTCTTGTACTTGCGTATCATTTCCGATATCGACTTTCCCTCGTTCCATGATGTTAAACTGTCTTCTTCTTCTTCTTCTTCTTCTTCTTCTTCTTCTTCTTCTTCTTCTTCTTCTTCTTCTTCTTCTTCTTCTTCTTCTTCTTCTTCTTCTTCTTCTTCTTCTTCTTCTTCTTCTTCTTCTTCTCCTTCTTCTTCTTCTTCTTCTTCTTCTTCTTCTTCTTCTTCTTCTTCTTCTTCTTCTTCTTCTTCTTCTTCTTCTTCTTCTTCTTCTTCTTCTTCTTCTTCTTCTTCGTCCTGTAAACGATATGCTTCTAACTGTGTGTGAAATCATATGTATGCAATATAGATATTAAATATTAGACAAATGGTTGATTGACATAAGTAGCATAGTCATATCACATGTGTAATTTTAATTTGTTTCAGGTCTGTTCGGCTATGAACTTTCAGAAAGGGACTCTGAGATGCTTTCAGGCACGATGCAAACATTCCACAAGATTATGACGAATGCTTCTATCCAGTATTTTATGTTTGAGGTAATATGCCTGATATACAATCATCACCATACGTATTTAAATCCTTGGGTTCGTTGTCAAACTTTCTGATCATTTCCTTCAATGGTTGCCTGTTTTACTTCGCTAACTTTAATTCTATGCATTTCTTAATTTATATATTCGTGCATAATTGGTTTATAAATTATTTATTTTGATCTAACAATTATTATTTTCCCGAATATTCTTCTTCTTCTTCTTCGTTCATCCGGAGTTTTTTTTTTCGGATGTGATTGCGTTGTGCCTGTTTACAGCAGAGCTGCGTTCTTGCGCCGTTAGGCCGACACATCCGACTTCTGCGGGCATTTGTTGACCGAGTTAACCTTCCCGAGGGTTTCTTAGGACGTTTGACTCTCACTGTTGTGGTGTTATCCCCCATCCCAGCTGGTCCATATAGAACAGCCAAAGATCCTGGTCAGCCCTCACGGGAAGGCAGGGGCAGACCATGGGCATTCCCCGCCATCCAAGGAGGCTTCCATACTTGCAGAGCCGATACATAGCGCTCTGGTACTGGGCTCACCCAAGGAATCGTCACGTCCTGCACATGGCTGCTTAGCCTCACTTCCGTATATTGGGCCTTCCGTTCACCATAGGCTGTTCTTCCGGAAACCAGAAGCATGCAGTCTGCAGATGACATCCACACAGTGAGCTTTCGATTCGGACTTTCCATGTAATGGATTTGCTATCCAAGCAATATTCCATTTCATGCCTCTGGGTCTTCATGCACCTTTAAATGTCAACCTGTATGCAGTTAAAGTAAGCTGCGGTCAACTTGAGCTTGTTGATATCTCCATAGAGCTTGTCCTCAAATGAAGCAGGTGTGGGCCAAAATATCTTTCTCTGTTCTGCATACGTTGGGCAATCCTGCAGCAAATGTTTTGCTGTCATTTTTCCAGTTCTACAATTACATTCATCGGTATCTCCTATCTTTAGTTTATTGAACAAGTGGTATTTCAGCCTGTTATGTCCTGTGCGGAGTCTGAAGATTGCTACTTGTTCTCTTCGGTCGAGTTTATAATATGCATCATCCTTATGATGGCCTGGATGCTCTGATTCCCATTTGGTTCTATAAGTGCTTTTTATCAACCTCTTTGCCTCATTATAGGTTATGTCTATGTCAGGCTGTGGTAGTCGTCCGCCCTCTTTTGCCAGTCTGTCAGCCTCTTCGTTTCCAGGTATACTGCAATGTGATGGGATCCACTGTATTACAACTTTTTTGGATTTCTGGCATAGACCATGGAGTGCTGCTCTTAGGTCAGTTAGTTCTGTGCTGTTATTGCTCTTCAGTATTGAAACAACTGACTTTGCATCTGTGAAGATAGCTATTTGCTTCTCTTTATTTTCCTCCATCAGGAGCATTTCTGCTGCAGTTTTCAAAGCCTCTACCTCCGCTTTGAAGTTACTTGAAAATTTTCCAGTTGCCATTGAATGTGTTTTTTTCACTCCATTTTTTAAATTTAGGAGAATTCCTCCTCCTCCATTCTCTATTGAATTTTTGGCTGATCCATCTGTATATGCATGGGTCCAATTCCTGCTTGGGTAATGTTCTTTTATGTAGTTTAGGGTTATTTCTCTTCTTTCGGTTTCATGCTGAGTGTTCTTTTTCTCAATACCAGGAATGTTTTCTATCATCTCAGGCAGTTGCTGCTGTATCCAAGCTGGGAACTTGTGTGCATTGTGTATGGGCTTGACTGTTGATATGTTAAGTATAGGATCTGCCCTAATCTTTCGTTTTGCAGTTTCTACAAAGTTGCTACGCTTCAGTCTTCCCTTTCCAAAACCATTAAATCTGTTGTACATAGGGTGGTCTGTCAATCTTCTAAATTTTTCTGCTTGTTGCTGGGCTCTGCTATCTCTTCTATCCTGCATTGGTTGTAAACAAGTGATCTTTTCTAGTTCATTAATAGGCGTTGTCTTCAGGCTTCCAGTTATGATTCGCATTCCTTGGTTTTGGACTCTACTTATTTTGTTAAAGTTTGACTTAGCTGCTGTTGCCCAAGCTGCAATGCCATATTCCAGTACTGGCCTCACCCGTCCAGTATATAACTTCTTGAGAACTTTCTCATCTGCTCCCCACGTTGCACCAGCAAGCTTTTTCATGATTGCCATTCTCTGCCTTGCTCTTGTTCGATTTTTCTCAACCTGTGTCTTCCATGTCAGGCGACGATCAAAGGTGACTCCTAGATAGTTTGGATTTTCTTCATGGCGCAATATTTTTCCATTCAATACCAGCTTAGGTTGCTGAGTTTTATTTGAGAGGGAGAACACTGTGCATGTTGTTTTCTCCTCACTTATCTTCACTAGCCATGATTTTGACCAGTCCTCTAGCGCTAATAAGGCTTGCTGTATTCTGCTGTTAGCTGTACTAATATATTCTTCAGATGTCCATATGGCTAGGTCATCTGCAAAGGAGGATGTGTGTACTCTGGCTGGAAATTTTCTGTGATGTCATTTATATATGCTAGGAATTAATGTTGGTGAAAGAACTCCTCCTTGGGGGACACCTTGCTCCAGCAGCATCATTTTGCTTGTTTGTCCTTGTACTTTTGTCCTGGCAGTTCTGTTCTCAAGGTAGTGGCTGATCCATTTATACATTTTTCCACAAACATGCATGTTTTGCAGTTTTACTTTCAGTCCTTCCTTCCATACTTTATCAAATGCTTTTTCTAAATCTATCCAGACTGCTAGTGTGTGCTTTTTCTCTTGGAAGGCATCCTCTATTTCCTGAGCTATATAGGTTATTTGATCTTCAGTGGATCTGTACTTTCTGAATCCTGCTTGGTGTGGTGTTAAGAGTTTGTTTTCTTCCAGATGCCATGTTAGCCTGCCATTGATAATGCGTTCCATTAATTTTCCTACACAGCTAAGTAGACTGATAGGTCGATAGCCATTTGGTTCTTCCAGGTCTTTTCCTTTCTTTGGGACTGGTATTAGTATAGCTTCCTTCCATGCCTGTGGGACTATTCCTCTCTTCCAGCTGTTATTTAGGACTGCTAGTAGTTTCTTTTTTTGCCTTGTTGCCTAGTCCTATTAGCATTTCATTTGTGATTCCATCCTTTCCTGGTGATTTCTTCTTTTTTAGGGTATTCATTGCATGTTCCATTTCTTCCATTGTTAGATTTGCCATCATATATTCTGCTGCTGTCTCTGTATTTCTATGATGTATCTGTTTGTCTTTGATTGCTTTCTTCTGTTCGGTTGTAATATCAATGTGGTTTGCATTTGCATAGTGTTCCATTAGTGCATTTGCAGCCTTTTTTCCTGTAAGCAAGGCATTTCCTTGTTTAATTGTTATTTGTTTGTTTCTAGGTCCTTCATTGTTCATGGCTTTCACTAGTTTCCATAGTTTGTTTCCATCCCTGTCAAAATTCAGGTTTTCTGTTTTTTCCCTCCAACAATCTCTTGTTGTTTGATTTACTGTTCTTTTATATTTTGCTGAGATGGCTTTGAGAGAGATATTCGTTTCAATTGTTTGTTCTCTCTCTCTCTGCTGTCTTCCTGGCATCTTCAACTTTGTCCTCCAAACTTTGTAGTTCTTCAGTCCAGTATGGTTTGTAATTTTTCCTCGCTCCTCTAGGAATGGACTCAGTGGCTGCCTGTATTATCGCTCTGTTTAGACTTTCCACCATTTGCTTTATGTTGCCATATCGTGTATTTATGTTTTCACAATATTTGTCTGTTAGTATGGCAAATCTGTCCCAATCTGCTCGTTTGTAATTCCAGCGGGGCAAGGGCTTTTGCTCCTGTGGAACATACTCCATATTCATTACAAGCTTGATTGGTCTGTGGTCACTACCTGCTAATTGGTCCAGCACATGGCGATCGATTTTGTGGAGGATGTCTCCTGTGCAGAAAGCTAAGTCTGGAGTAGAAGTGGTAAGCCATCTTCTGGAGTAGAAGCTCGGTGTGTCATCCGCTTTGTTGAGTAGATGGAGATTTGAGTCTATTTCCCAGTCCTCCAATTCATCTCCTCTTTTGTCAGTATCTGGGTATCCCCATCTTTCTGAACGGCTATAAGTCTCCGACAATAATGCAGTTTGTGTCAGTTATTTTCATGTTTGAGAGTGTAAGGTCCTTATCTGCTGGGCTATACAGATTGTAGATTCTTATTTTCACGTCCTTTATCATTATATCAACACCTATAATTTCCGTTTGGTTGTCAGAGATCACAGATACTTCGCTGCAAGGTATTGTATTTCGTGTAAGTATTAGAACTCCTCCTTTATGTCCTTCGCGGTCGAAACGTGTGGCCTGATATCCTCTGACTGAAAATTTGCGATTGGCATTGAGGTGTGTCTCTTGAATGCATGCCACATCTATTCTATCTTTATGAAGACGCTGTGTCAGGGATTCTTTCTTGTTATAAACTCCTTCGGCATTCCACTGTAGTATGTTGAGTGTCCTTGGTATTTGGTCAATAGCTCTTAACCTACTCCTCAGTGCCTTGACTCCACAGCACAGGGGAAGGTGACCACCAGTAGTCATGGGTGGACCCCCTCGAGGCATGGGGCCCGGCACTATCACCGCCTGATGGGACTTCACGGGATTAGCACCATAACAATTAATTTTCATCTGTGGCATCATGAAATGATAAAGTTACGTTGCACTTCTTTGTCAAGCTTGTGGCTCAGTACATCCGATTTCGACAAACACTTTTCGGGATGCTTTCCCTAGCCTTTGACTGTCCCCAGTCTACCTACAAGGCAGCAGGTTTGTGCGTCACTTCGTCTGGTCCCTCTCCCTTGACCTGTCCGACATGGGTGACCCTACCAGTAGCAGTGCTACCGTCGGCATAGCTCTTGGGGTCATTGGAACGCGCAAGCCCCTCTACCTCGTCAAGGTGGACGCACGGCAGAGGGGTTCCCGAATATTATACTCTCTTGTCCTCGTGTGGGTGATTCGTCGTGCCTGAGGTTCTGACAATGTCATGACAAAATGTTGTTATATAATAAGGAACGATATAATTCACATGTTGCCGAATGGAGGCTAGCTTGGCTGAATGTATAAGAGCCCACGCTCTCAAACTCCCGGTGTGCTGATGGCTAGGTAGCGGGTTCAACCCCTACTTACTGGACTAAATGTTGACTTTTCACCCTTGACTTTGGGACATCAATTACAAGTATCCCAGAAGTCGGAGTGGGTTCGACTGGTGACAAGGGACACTGGTAATAGGGAAAGCCAATTTACACGCCAAATCAGTCCAGTGCACTAGAAATAGTAGCTCATATATGGGCTAGCTTGAGATCTAAGCAAGCGAACGCACAATAAATAACATATGTTGGCAACTAACAAACAGTCTGGTCAATAGCTGAGGATGGACAACGACCTTCGTTTCAGTCATGTTCCTCGCCACGACTAATTGTCAATAGTAAAGCCTGGGAAAAGCCCCTAGTTTTAGTCGTGTTTCTGGATACGACTCTTTCAGTCAATCAATCAAGTACCGTTACCATAATGAAAGTTTGCTGCGACGGATTTCTGCCACTATCTGTCTCTCGCCTTGATTGTACGTTCTGTAAGACTTCTGTTCGTCCATTTCTTAGTGTTATCTTCCCACTTGTATCATTGTCTACCTCTTGCTGGCTTGCCTTTAACCTTACACTCCTGTACGGTTTTTATGAGTGTTATGTCTTTTAACGTGACCGAAATATTTCACTTGCCTCTTTTTTAAATTTCTCTCATTAACTCTCTTTTCATTCCCAGCTTTTCTAGAACTTTTTGATTGCTTTAGTTTCCATGAAATAAAACACTATTCTTCTGTATATCGACATCTCTGGGGGGCTCACTACGGCATTCTAATTGATTGTTCATACGATTCCTTGCCAATAGCCTAAACAAGTCCGGACTGGAAAACGTGCTTGGCTTGTGTAAATAATTCGCCATGATTCCTTGTCAAAATGTGACTAGAAGCCCAGAGACAATGACGAAAATGATCATGACCAATTTGATAATATGGTGAAAAACAGCAAATGGTGTGATAAGGCAAGTCACAGAATTCAGAATCAATTTCTTCGAGAAAAGCTCGGAACTGACGGTTATTGAGTGCATGTCCCCGAATGAAGTTCATAGAAACTACTGGTTTCAGTACACAAGAAATATCTAAGTCTTCCCCACAGAGTGCTTGCTGATGTATGATGCAGTGTATGAACATAGCGCCGGGAATTTGAAAATCTTCCAACTGAGTCCTTATCTGTCCCATCAGACCCTTCCTCACTCCAGTGATGATTTTTTTTCCTTCATCAACTGTAACACCTCCAAGCTGATTCCACTGAAGATTATAGTCTTGCAAAATATTTTGCACTTCCATGAAAATCTCTTTTCTAGTTGTTATTCCATGCATGCTCCCAACGGATGTCAACTCTTCCCTTATATGCGCCAGAGGATCATCATCATCATCAAGTGCCGTGCCGGCTGGCGTAGGCGTTCATGGCTCTCCATAGATCTCGGTCTTTGGTTTTCTGGATCAACTCTGGTGCTGATATTCCTCCATGCCACCGTCTCAATCCATCCAGCATCACTTCTCTTGGTCTACCTCTGCCTCTCTTCCCCTCGATCTTTCCAGTTGTTACGATGTTCTCCAATGCCTCTCTTCTCATCACGTGACCGAAGAAAGATGTTTGTCTCTGTCTTACTGTTGTATATAATGTTCTAGTTTCATTAGCCTGTTTCAGGCACTCGTCGTTAGTTACTCTGGCAGTCCAAGGAATTCGCAACATTCGTCTCAGGAACCACATCTCTGTTGCTTCTAATTTCTTCTTAATTTGTTCATTTACGTTCCAAGATTCACTGCCATACAGCAAAACTGGTTCTACATAGCATTTCAGCACTCTCTTTCTTACATTCAGTGATAGTGACTTATTGCATAAGATACTCTTCATTTTCTGAAAAGCGGCTTTTGCCTGCCCTATTCTACTCCTAATCTCTGTTGTACATCTTCCATCTGATGTTATAAATGCCCCTAGGTATCTAAAATTATCAACTTGGTTAAGGATTTTCCCTTCTATTTCTATGTCACATTTTGGTGTCACCATTTTCTTTGATATTACCATTGTTACTGTTTTCTTGATATTCAAGGAGAGTCCTTTCCTTGCACTCTCTGTTACTACAACGTCTAATAATTGTTGTAGGTCTGTTGAATTATCCGCCACCAATACTGTATCATCTGCATAGCGTATATTATTTATATTATAACCTCCAACTAGTATTCCTGGCATCTCTTTGATCTCTCTCATTATTACTTCGCTATACAGGGAGAAAAGATCTGGTGACAAGACACACCCTTGTCGTACTCCTAGCTTTATCTGTTCGTAACTACCCTCTTTATTTCCCATTTTAATTGCTGCTACTTGGTTCCAGTAAACATTCTTTATTATTCTTAAATCTTTTCCATCAATGTTGATATCTTCCAACATTTTAATCAGTTCATCATGTTTTACTTTATCAAATGCCTTAGTATAATCTATGAAGCACAAATATATGTCTCTCTGTTTCTCTATTGACCTTTCTATTAGTGTCCGTAATGTATAAATTGCATTGTTTGTGCCCTTTCCTTCCACAAATCCATACTGTTCTTCACTAATTTCCATTTTTATTTTCTTTTGATTCTTCTCATTATGATTCTGAGTAGAAGCTTAGTGATATGGTTTATAAGGTTAATTGTACGAAAATCTTCACAATCAATTGCTCCTGGTCTTTTTGGTATAGCTATAAATAAAGATTTCAGCATATCACTGGGTAAATATCCACTGCTGTAAATATCATTCAACATTCTAGTTAATATATCTACTCCAAATTCTCCCAATACTTCTAATTCTTCTATTGTGATTTCATCTGGCCCAGCTGTTTTTCCTTTCTTCATACGTTTCATAGCGTCAGCGACTTCTTCTTTCAGAATAGGTGGACCTTCTAAGTTACTATCTTCTGTTAATTCTCCCCTTTCTCCTTCATATAATTCTCTTATATACTCATTCCACCTCTTCATTATAGCATCTTCCTCTAATATTATCTTTCCTGTTTTTGATTTCAAACA